>JAGVSN010000030.1:1200000-1800000 GCA_022651745.1 Parapsyche elsis
GGCCGGCGCACATCGCGAAATCAAGCCTTTAACATTTAATAATTGACATTTACTATTTATACAGAAAAGAAATGCTTGACAAATGACTTAAATACTTCACTCGGTGTGTATTGTCGTAAATAAATAAAATAAAAAGCACATGTCGAAAAAGTCACACAGCGAACAAAGGAATACAGCGAGTCGTACATGTCGCTGTTACGACCAAATTTTAATTGTCATTAGCTGTCAGCTGTCAATGTCATTACGTTTCGTGCTTTTCTCGTTCAATTTTGATAGTTGCTAGTCTTGTTAAATGTCTAATCGTGTCTCACTGTGCGTAATTCGAATACAAATGGAAGAAGAGGAATCGGAGAATTCGCGAAACGGTATAATATTATCATACTATAAATACTTTCACTTTTCTCTTTTCTCTTTGCTTTGTTCGTCAAATTAAATTAATCTTCCGATATTATATATTTGGGCAGTGTATGTAGTATGATAAAAGTCAAAGTTCATAATATTGTCGTGTTCGAGCGATTGAAATGTTATTGTTTTATATTCCGAGTATTTGCTAGTGGTGTGACCTTTCATACTGAACGCTCAACTTATGTTTGATTTTTAAAACGTATACATTTGAACAGGGATCGGAATTTTGATTCAAGTAATTTGTTTGTACACATTATGCCGAGTCATATTTAAAATAATATTAAAATTTTGGGATACTTTTTATTTTACTATCATATCCAGCATATTTACCTTATATATATATAATTGGCTTAAGTCTGTCTGTCCGCCAGGAACGCACAACACACTTCTTTTGTATCCATTGATTACACTGTTCGGCAAATGACACTTTTTTTTGGTTCACAGACGAGATCTGGTAATAAAAAATGCTGATTGGCTTATGACTCAAAGTGTGTTTTTTTCATTTTTTTTAGCACTGTGATCGATTTGTGAAATTTTTGTTCAAATCTCAAGTGAAAAAACCTATTTGTGAATTTTGATTTGAACTACACAACTACTTAGAAATATTTGAAAGATGAAAAGTACTACAAATGAAATGTATAATATCTGACTAAAGATTCCAATATTCATTTTGAACAAAAATTTCACAGATTTTGAGAAATAGAGCGCACAACAGCAAGAAATGGGAAAATTGCACAATTTTAAAAACACATGTAGTATATATATAATTTGAATTAAAATCTTTTTCTGTAACCCATCATCATCATCATCATTTTCAGCAGTTCACCATCCACTGCTGGATGAAGGCCTCTCCACCTCTCTTTCATTCCTGTCCGTCTTGAGCAATCTGCATCCAGTTGACTCCGCACATTCTTCTCAATTCATCAGCCCATTGTCCACTCGGTCTACCTTGCTTTCTTTCACATCCTCTCGGATACCAATCCAGTATTTCTCGCGTCCATCTGCCATCCATTCTTCCCGCTATGTGTCTAGCCCATTGCCACTTCAATTTTTCACACGTTCCGCTATGTCTGCCACCTTGGTCATACATCTTTTCATGCTTCTCTGTGTGGACTGGATCTTGCGTAACATTCTTCAATTTAGCATCCACGTTACACATCCATACGTCATAACTGGCAGTACGCATTTGTCGTATGCCTTTATTTTTTAAGCATATCGGAATGTTGGATTTAAAAACAATGTTCATTCTTCCAAAAGCACTCCATCCTAGTTTCATTCTTCGTTTTATTTCTTCTTCTTTACAACCAGTCATATTCACCAATTATCCTAGGTATGTATATATAACTATCAACTATCTCTACAATATGCTTATCTACAGTGACTACGTTTTGCGTACAAAATTCATTAAACATAATTTTAGTTTTATTAAAATAAATTTTCAATCCTACTTTCATACTTTCGTTGCTTAATTGATATGTCCATAAAAAAAAACACTCGTTGATTGTCATCGGGAAATATTTAGTCGTATACATTACCTTGTCCGTCTATCCATCAGGAATGCTTGACACACTTCTTTCGTTTTCATTGAAATGGAAATGGATTATCGTTTTATATTTAATTGTTTTAACGTAACACATTGTTATCATTATTGTTAGCCCGTTAATACACTAACTTTAAACACTCGTTCATCGTCAACGGGCAATACTATTTTGCCCTAGAAACAATTTCAATAAATCGAGACTGATAGCACTAAGAAAGTATCAAGTCTTATGCAGTCAACATTTCGTGTCGCTTGGACTTTGTCCCTTTTCAACACACGCGGTTACAAGGAACAGATAATTAGATACTCTCTTGTTAAAAGAGGTTGTAAAATGTTTTCCTTTATATATCTTTAGATAGCGAAAAAAACTTGGAACGAGACATTAGACCCCCGCAGACGATAACCGTCGAAACGTACGCCAGCAAAGCAAAGGACCATGAAGGTCTTCATCTTTTGCCTCCGGGATCCCGTGAAAGTTCACAACCACCCACCGAGACCGAAACCGGCGAGAATCCAGATTACGAAGAATCCGAAGAGCTCAACTTCTTCTTCGGAAATCCACTAGTCGAAGTCACCAAAGGAATTTTACACCTCTATAAGGAAAAGTCAGTCAAATTGTACTTATTGTATTTGTAAACGATTGTTTGTATTATATTGTAATTTTTTGCAGCGAGGTTACGGATGCTTCCGGAGAAGCACCATCGCATACTTTGTGCTTACTTGCTGTACCGGCTACCGTTAGCTGTAGAGATCTCTTGGCTTTCACTGCCGCGTGTCAGCAAGAAATCCAACATGTGAGGATATTACGAGACGCCAGCCCTCACAAATACATGGCTTTATTAACGTATGCTAATTTTTTTATCATTGATATACAAACTGACACATTTGGGAACGCTCTCCTGTCTGAGATTTGGGACTTGGGGGGGGGGGTAGGTGGTTAAGTTCTAAGCAATTTGCTGGTCTTCATTGATGCTTCCGAGCAGTGTAAAACAAATTTAACTCAAGACAAGGTTTTGGGTTATCCGTATCTTATAGTGCAAATTCAGTTGAACCTCTTTTTCCATTTGTTTCATTGTGGAATAAAAATTGCATTTCATACACCTTTTTGGAATGTTTTATTTCACTTCACACAAAACTTGGAACGACAATGAGAGCCACAGATTTTCATTCAGAGCTGCAGGCTCCCGACCGATATACTGAACAAAGGCATATTTTACTTGACAAATGAATAAAATACTGAGCAAAATATTGGATGTATCATTTTTACGCATAGATGTAGAATATTCTAGACACGCCCTCACACTCTAAAAATGTTCCGACTCTAACTGAGACACTCGTGTGTTAAAATCCTAGTTCAAAAAAAAGTTCACTTCTTTGTTATTCGAGTCTCGGGTAATGTCCATTCATCCCTACTCTTGCGACGATTATTGTCGACCGAAAAGTATGAAGGGGCATATTTATGTATTCTATATCTATGTTTTTACGTCATCGACGCATTAAATTTTAGGTTCCGTAGTCGCGGTGCTGCATTTGAATTCCGCGAAACGTTCGGTGGAACCGCTTACAGTAGTCTGGAACCTGGTGGAATATGTCACGCCGTTTGGGTACGTCGAGTGGAATGCTTCTCGGGTACTCCGCCTCCACCACCGGCAGCCACCGAACTGCCGACTTGTCCCGTCTGTTTAGGTAGTCACCTTTTTAAAATGTCTCCCTAACTTTAAATACTACTTACATACTATCCAACTGTACAATTTATTTTCATTTGCAGAACGTATGGACGAAAGCATAGAAGGACTCTTGACGGTGCAGTGTGCTCACGCGTTCCACGCTGGATGCTTGAGCCGATGGACCGACGGCTCTTGTCCCGTATGTCGCTGTGCACAATCACCGGATCCTCCGGCAGCTAGCGAATGTGCTCAATGTGCTGAACAAGGCATGAGTCATTTACGTTTTTCATTAAAATTATTGTTTTAATGCATTATCGGGGAGCATTGCTTTGTTAAAATATTACTTTGGTACATGGGTAAGAAGTGTGACCAAAGTGGCGGATATAGCGGAACGTGTGAAAAAGTTATATTTATTGTAATACTAGCTGACCCGGCATGCGTTGCAATGCCCGATCCCGTTCCCCTTCCAGATCCCGGTCCCGGTCCCGTTCCCGATCCTGATCCCGTTCCAGTTCCCGTTCCTAGTACGTTATCTGACGCTTGAGTAGGCCCGTTCCCGTTTTTCCCGATTTTTTTTCACAGGAACCATCCCCGGCATGATCTCAATAAGTCCTGAAAGTTTCATCGCGATCGGTTGAGTGGTTTAGGAGCCTATAAAGAGACAAACAAACAGACAGACAGACATTGATTTTTATATATATAGATAACGCCAAACGAAGAATGAAACTAGGATGGAGTGCTTTTGTAAGAATGAACGCAGTTTTTAAATCCAACATTCCGCTATGCTTAAAAAAGAAGGCATTACGACCAATGCGTACTGCCAGTTATGACGTATGGATGTGCAACTTGGACGCTAAATTCAAGAATGCTACGAAAGATGCAGTGCACACAGAGAAGCATGGAAAGATGTATGCTCGGTATAACAAGAAGAGATTGTAAGAGGGATGCATGGGTAAGAAGCATGACCAAAATGGCCGATATAGCAGAATGTGTGAAAAAGTTGAAGTGGACACATAGCGAGAAGATTGGACGCGATAAATACTGGAATGGTATCCGAGAGGATGTGAAAGAAATCAAGGTGGATCGAGTGGACGATGGGCTGATGAATTGAGAAGAATGTGCGGAGTCAAGTGGATGCAGATTGCTCAAGACAGACGGGAATGGAATGGGATGGGAATTCACTCATATTTATGCTTTTGGCGGAGGGGGTAGGTTGCTGACAATTGTTGGTCAGGTAGTACATAACAGTCAACAGAGGTTATCGATAGTTTCTTGTCTTGTTTTTACTAAATTCTCTAAATTTTACATACTATGTATGTACCGTATGTGTTTTAGAAAAAAATCTAATGATTTCCTTATGAAATTTAAAGTAATTTAGATGCAAAATATTTCGCCTGCGGTGCTTTTTTGCTCAAAAAACAAGAGTAATTTTTTTTAAATTGTACAAAATTAACATTTATTTATATTTTATTGATTTATATAAGTATTTTTCTTCAAGTAAAATACTTAAGTGTCCCAGTTTGAGAGGAAAATAATATCGTAAGCCTATACCTACATATGTACATATAGTGTATTTTTACATATATGTACATATGAATGTATTATGTAAAATATGTATGTACATATGTATACTTCTGATAATTAAATAATGCGAGCGTTTCGCAGCTACCCAGCCAGGCAGACTCTTGCGCTACTATTTATAGTAACGGTGACTAATTTTATCAGATTAGTAACATTGAAAGTCGGTTGTTTTTTCTGCTATAAAAATTTTATTTTATTATATTTTCATAGTCTTTCTACAATTTTATATATTATGTAAAGCTATTTGAAATGGTCACGATTATTGTAATTTGAGTATCGTAGTATCAACAAGTAATTGTGTGATTATTGTAATCAAAATTTTGATTTTAGGTTGTGAAGACGGTGCCGTTGAAGGTGGTGCCCTTTGGATTTGTCTTATTTGTGGCCACGTCGGTTGTGGCAGGCATGTATCATATTTTAACCGATTAAATCTGTGGTTTTCTATTGATAGTACACCAGTAGTTGACATTACTTGTAAATTTATTGTAGATATCAAGCCGGTCATGCCGCTCAACATTTCCGGGCTACCAATCACACGTATGCTCTACAGTTAGGTACTAATAGAGTTTGGGATTATGCTGGTGAGTGTTTAAAGTCTTCGAACCTTTGTAGCATGTCATGTTAACGATGTTTATTATGATATTGTTTCGCTTTAGGTGATAATTTTGTTCATCGACTATTGCAAAACAAAGGCGATGGGAAATTGGTGGCAGCTGGCGGTCCCGCCGATCCCGAATCTTGTGGAATAGCTGGCGAACAAGAGAAAGTAGATTCAATACAGTTAGAATACGCTCATCTGTTGACCACTCAACTCGACACTCAGAGACGTCACTACGAAGAGTTGATTGCCAAGTAAATGCTATTTATTTATTTTTTTGATACCGGTTAGAAATGTCCCACAGCGTTGATGCAGGTTTTCAATTATAAAATATTGTCACTGATGGGAAAACTTTGACCTGATTATATCTAATTAGTGTATTGTTTATTATTGACATAATGAGTAACAGTAGTAGTATTTTCATCTCACGAATGTGAATCTCCATCCATTCTACTGAGCCGGTTTAATATGCATTGGTGACAAATTAGTTCGAGTTTTGGTTACTGCGCATCTTAGGACGAGGCATGGGGATTCACATTCGGGAGATGAAAACATTTTACTTGTCTGCTAAGGGCAGCCAGCAAACTTCTTCCATTCCTGTCTGTCTTGAGCAATCTGCATCCAGTTGACTCCACAAATTCTTCTCAATTCATCAACCCATCGTCCACTCGGTCTACCTTGCTTTCTTTCACATCCTCTCGGATACCATTCCAGTATTTCTCGCGTCCATCTGCCATCCATTCTTCTCGCTATGTGTCTAGCTCTAGCCCATTGCCACTTCAATTTTTCACACGTTACGCTATATCTGCCACCTTGGTCATGCTTCTTACCCATGTATTCCTCTTACGATCTCTTCTCGTTATACCGAGCATACATATTT
This sequence comes from Parapsyche elsis, assembly GCA_022651745.1. Taxonomy (NCBI): domain Eukaryota; kingdom Metazoa; phylum Arthropoda; class Insecta; order Trichoptera; family Hydropsychidae; genus Parapsyche; species Parapsyche elsis. Next base: position 1,206,672 of record JAGVSN010000030.1, read on the forward strand.
CCATGCTTCTCTGGATCTTACGTAGCATTCTTGAATTAAACACATCCATACGTCATAACATAGCGGAATGTTGGATTTAAAAACTATGTTCATTCTTGGTTTGGCATTATATTACAATTAATAGTTAGTTGGTGGGGATTTTCTAAAACGGTACCAATTTTTTTTTTACTAATCATACAAATCTTTGTAACAGGCAAAAAGATACAACTGCGAATGAAATGAAATCGCTACAAGAAAAACTGCAAGAAATTGAAAAATCTCGAAATCAACTTAAAAAAAAAGTGCAAGGACTTTCCTCTAAGTTTGTATTTTTATTTTCTTAATTAACTATTATTGCAAGTATCCACTTGTCTAACGGCATTTTATATTTGTTTAAGAATGAGTACACTGCAATCCGAATTGGCTGAAGAGAAAGCTATCAGCAAAGCCAACGTCCTCGCCCGAGAAGAGTTGACCGCCAAAGCAAATAAGACTGAAGCCGAAGCTAACGATCTGCGAGAGCAAGTACGTGATCTCACATTCTTCGTGGAAGCGACCAGCGCCATTCAAAAGAATCCCGAATATTGCGAATTGCAAGGAGGTCACGTGGAAGTGCCAACTCCGCCTCAACCGAACACTAAATCCAAAAAACGCGGACACAAACGATAGTCGAATCAATCTCGGAATTATTTATGAATTTTACTCACCTACATTTAAAATTTTTAAGATTATTGCTAACTGTGATAAAGTATAAATATATGCATACAATATTCAATTTTAATTCTCAACTGCTTTCATTTCTTCACTTTGACTGAAGAATTTAAACAAAGATGTCCTAACTAAACGTCTGTTTTACTTTTTTCGTTTATACATATCTGTTTATTAAATAGCATCATCTGCTTTGAGTGTGTTAGATTTGTAGTAGTATCAAAAAATAAATAAACTGAATCATTTTTATGCATGAAATGTGATGTGTTTTAATTCAAAATACCATACTATGTCATTATATTATCACCAGATTATTGCCTGTTGACACACGACGTGTGTTTATTACTGACGTATGAATGGGCGAACAATAGCGATAAATGCAGATTACGCGGAAATTTTTAAATATACAAAACAATTTAAAAAAAAAATGCACTTAACCACTTTCATTTATAACGGCTCATATAATAATTTCTGTTACAATTTCTTGAAAAGCATCATTGGATTAATCGGAAAAGACAATAATTATAATATTTCAAATTCCTAGCTCTTCCAGTTCTACTTCATATAAACATAAATACATAGATAAATTCAAGTACTCCATCGTCTTATCCCAAGTCAAAGAAAATTATAGTTTCATTATTTTTCGTAGACTTGAATAAACAATTAATATTGTGTCAACTGCGTAAATATAAACACACGATTACCAGCTTACTGTATACTTTTATTGTATAATTGACGATTATATCAGTTATATATCACATTTCTTAGTATATTTATTGTTCTCGGAATGTTTACGTATAAAAATTACAAAGGCATATCAATTTCATCATTGAGCGGGAAACGGCATCGGACCAGAATTGACTCTTTTCGTTGGCGGCTTGTTGATTCCGTGTATTCTAACTTCATGGTTGATCTTATGCGCTTTTCTGCTGAATCTAGCATCGCATAAAGAACACAAGAAACGCTTCTCTCCTGTATGCGTCACTAAATGCTCTTGCAGACCGCTAAAATTTTAATATTATCCCAGTTAAAGTTAACGCATTCTTCATTCAGTTACAAAACGCTCTTCTGTCTGATGGGTTGTGATCAGAGGATCTATTTAAACGACAATCATTGGAGGATGTGATGCAGTTTTAATAGTAACGATTGATTTTTTTTTTCAATCATAATGGATAGGTGGAAAACAAGGAGCAAGTGAAAATCGCAAGTTTTATGCATACAAACAATGTACATATGTAACTATCCATTATGATTGATCGCTAGTCTGTATATCAGTGGTTAGAGCGTTAGTCCCCTTAAGGTCCTGGGGTTCGACCTTAAATATCGTTATTGGCATTATCTGGATATTACTAAATTCACATTGGCCATCTCCTGTTCGAATTTGCCAATTTATCTAACTTAGTTGTGAGACTATTCCACAAACAATTGACACCCTCCGAAAAAGTCCATTCCCTTTCCCCCTTCCTTCCCTCCAAAAGGCAATGAGAAAGCACTGGAAAGTATCTTTCCCTAGTTACTTCGCTATGACACAGTAAAATGTTTGTCAAATAATGAAGAGGCAATGCTTTATATCATGTACGTTACCTTCAGAGGAAGATGCGATATAACTTTAAGATGTAGCAATTCCATAAAATTGGAACCCAAATATTCCTTCCAAACTATCAAATCATCAGGCCGTTCCTATCTCTGTCTTCCTCCCCTCGAAAAGGCAATGAAAAACCACTGGAAAGTATCTTTCCATAGTTACTTCACTCAACAAACGGTAAAGTTTGTCAAATAATGAAGAGGCAATAGTTTATATCAAATAGCTCCACCCTTAGAAGAAGAAGTTTAAAGTTTATGGTAAAATCTTTAGGGTGGTTGCACTTTTTTAGAACTTTGTACAAAATTTACACTCTCCAAAGCATGGACTGCTTTCTGCCCTTTTTGTTATCGTAAAATTGGATAATTTAGTCCGTTGGAGTGTTTTTTCGGGTCGGTGTTTATCTCAACGCACCCAGAAGATAAATTACCATCATTGGCCATATTGGTAAAAGCATAACGTCCTGCAGATAAATTCTCAAAAAAACTACCGTCAAGAAAATTGTCCTTACTTTTGGGCAAGGTATAAGTATAGAAGGTTAAAGAAGGTAAAAACCTTCAGAAGAATTATGATTGAAAAAAATGAACCATTTTTTGATTGTCGTATAAATACATCCCCTAACCCCCACTCTTCAAAACAGGAGTGTTTTATAGCCCTGTATAAATTCATTAGGAACGATGTACAATAATACGTACAATGCGAATACAAAGCTCTTATCGCAATGCGGACAGTGATGATTGCGAACATTCTCGTGTCTTTTAGCGTGATAGTAACGAGCTTGCGGTGATACGAATCCTTTACCGCACGTTCCGCATAAGAAGTTCTTCTCTTTAGTGTGAAAATATCTGTAAATTAAATCAAATATGTATAAAGATTTAGCATTCAACGTTTATTTATTCAACGGTTACCTTATGTGTACGGTGAGTTGTTGTTTATCTCTAGCGGCGTGCGAACAATATTGACATATGAAATTTCTTTCGTTTGTATGCACTTTCCTACAATACAATAAGGTATGTGTGAGTTTTTACTGTTTAGTGGTATTAACGTAGTAGAAGAAAATGCAGTACAAACAAGTGAAGCTTCAGTCGACTGTTCAGGGGGAAGGCTTTGTCGCATCCGGGATGCGTGCAACGGAACGGTAGTTCGTTCTTGTGTGCGAGGAGATGCATCCGTAACGTGGCAGCTCGTAGAAATACTTTGGCACAAATTTCGCATTGGAATTGTCTGTCGCTGTCGTGAGTGATTTTGTGAGTGTATTCCGAATTGAAATCTAAAATTTAAAAAAATAGTAATTGGTACCGGTTTCGCATATTCTCACCACTCAAAATACAATTTTTTTTTAATATAACGTTGAATTGCTTGTATAGGTCATTGAAAAACGGATTGTTTTCAGAAATCTCTGAAACTAATAATGCTCATCGTTAGAAAGAGGACAATTTGAACTATACCGAGTTTTTAACGATTACAGTCACGTATTGTAGAAATAGTTGATAATTATTTATACCTAGGACAATCGGTGAATATGACTGGAAGTAAAGAAGAACGAATGAAACTAGGATGGAGCGCTTTTGGAAGAATGAACATAGTTTTTAAATCCAACATTCCGATATGCTTAAAAAAGAAGGCATACGACAAATGCGTATTGCCAGTTATGACGTATGGATGTGAAACGTGGATGTTAAATTCAAAAATGTTACGTAAGATCCAGTGCACACGGAGAAGCAAAGGAAAAATGTATGCTCGGTATAACAAGAAGAGATCGTAAGAGAAATACATGGGTAAGCATGACCAAAGTGGCAGATATAGCGGAACGTGTGAAAAAGTTAGAGTGGACACATAGCGAGAAGAATAGATGGCAGATGGACCAGAGAAATACTAGAACGGTATCCGAGAGGATGTGAAAGAAAGCAAGGTAGACCGAGTGGACGATGGGCTGATGAATTGAGAAGAATGTGTGTAGTCGAGTGGATGCAGATTGCTCAAGACAGACAAGAATGGAAAAAGATTGGAAAGGCCGTTAACCATCCAGTAGTGGATGGTTAACGGCTGATAATGATGATGACAATAAAATTGAAAAGGCCGAGTCTAATAAGAACGAATCATATTTTTACAATTCGATCAAATCCACTTTGTATCTTATTAGTATTAAACCTCGTCCACTTTGTACATTATTCCTATTAGACCTTATCCATTTATGAGATTATCCATTCGGATGGATTTGTTCTTATTGTCTTTTCAACACCATTTTTGATGACCCAATATGTTTCATCGTTTAAAACTATTACATTAGATTTCATTGTATTATTGTATAGTGAGAATGTATCAAAACAAAAAAAAAGCCCTATTTAATACAAAAAAATTCATACTCTTTTGGCAAATTTCGCAAAAGTACGGTTTATTTCCAGTGTGTGAATTTTTATGATTTAACAAAGCTTGTTCGTTACTGAACGTAGCTTCGCATAAATCACAATCAAACATACTATTATCTTTAGTTTCTGATTCGATTTTCTTTTTGCGTTTTTTCTTCGCCGGTTTTTGACTGTCATCGATTTCGTTTTGAGATGTTGCATTTTCATTATCGTTATCGTCGCTTTGGTTATAGTTTTGAAAGTCAACATCGTTATCGTCGCTATTGTCTAATGTCTTCGGATTCATACATTCCACGTCTGTTTCTGTTTTCAAGGTAACGTCTACATTGTCAAGTGCATTCAATTCGCTTATCAATTTAGTGTACGAGTCTTCGCATAGAATTTTGAATTTATATGCGGCTTTCAGTTTGGTTAGACATTTTTTACATATGAGCTTCGGAAGGCCGTCCTCTTCTTTGATCTGTAAAACCAATTAAATTGTATTACTCGATGAAATGCAATTGTTGTAAATCAACATGGTTTATACTGACTGTTACGGTACACATCTTTATTATTGCCTCAGCGCAAGACATTTGAACGTGACTCAAACAATTCGTCGAGAATATGGATTTCATTTCACCTTCCTCCAGACAAATGCGACAAATAATTTCGAATTTCATATTGATTTTATTGTCAATGTCATAAAAATGTACTTTCCATTGATAAAATCAACTTAAAAGTTATATTGATTGGTAAAAAGAGATTTTTATTGAAAGTAAACGTAGAAAAATGTATGATACAACATTTTGACAGATGACAGTTCTAATAGAGATTAAGTCGTAACACCAATAATTTCGACCTTATTTTCTTTTAAAAATATCAATGACAAAATTAAATAATTAAACGTTTTATGCTATTTATCATAGAAAAATAAGCGTAGAAAATTTTATATTGAGATTTATATAAAATGGCTGAATTACGTAAGTCAAAAAACGCGATATAATAGTATAATAATTTCTCTCGTTTTCAAATACGTAAATATATAACCATTTGAATTTAAATACAAAATTTTCAATGAACCACTCAAGTAATTACGTCTCTTATGCTAGATTTAATTTTAGGCAATTTGTATTGACAGACACCGTTGTGCAAACAGTTTGATCGTCTAATAGTACATCAAATTGAGTTGCGCAAATCAGTTTGACCATGTATAGCACCAATTGAACACGACCAAAATTAAAAGAATCACTTATGCAAGTAATATTACCGAAAATTTCACATTACGTGTTTCTTATGTAAGAAATTTAATGAAAAACCAGTTTGAGACCCACATTAAACGTCAAATTTTGTCTATAAAAACAAGCATGCTGTTGACAGGTGTCAACCAGTACGTTATCTTATCAGTCGTCTTTATATAAACAACTGAAATAGCACAAGATTTCCATCTAGTCTTTCCCAAACACTCTTCGGGGACAGGATCGTTCAACGGAATCATCATGTGCATTCTATTTGCACACTCCGGAGGACCATCAGCTCGAGGGTACAAATTAATCTTGGCCTGCAATAGAGATGAATACTTCAAAAGACCAGCTGATAGTGCTGCTGCTTGGGAAGAAGACGAAACGGTCATCGGAGGTATACTTTGATGATTTTCAGGCTAACACTGAAAGATTTCCTCTGAAACGTATTATTTTTCAATAGGCCGAGACATGGAAAAGGGACGAGAAGGAGGCACTTGGTTTGCAGCTTCTCCGACCAGACGTCGTTTAGCGGCACTATTAAATTTGCCCGGAGTACCAGTTCCGGCAAATGCTTTGGGTATCGAATGATATATTTAAACGAACATCATTTTCAGCCGTTCACCATCCACTGCTGGATGAAATCCTCTCCAATCCTCTTCCATTCTTGTCTCTCTTGAGCAATCTGCATCCACTTGACTCCACACATTCTTCTCAATTCATCAGCCGATCGTCCACTCGATCCAGCTTGCTTTCTTTGACATCCTCTCGGATACCATATCGCTATGTGTTCACTTTAACTTTTTCACACATTTTGCCATATCGGCCACTTTGGTCATGCTTCTTACCCATGTATTCCTCTTGTTGTTGTTGTTATACCAAGCATACATCTTTCCATGCTTCTCTGTGTGAGTAATTGACTCATGACTTTTTTAATCATTCCAGGTCGAGGACCGATAGTTTCCAATTTCGTACTTGGAAACGAGACAACCGAAGAGTACGTGACGGGCTTTAAGGAATCGGGACGCGAATACGGACCATTTAATCTGGTAACGGTACACATATTGTACGTACGATCGAAAGCATCAAACAATAGGCAAATTACATTAAGTGAAAAGGTTCCGATGAAATGTTTACAGAGAGGATTCGAGCAATATTAACTTTTATTCAAACTTCGACGGAGAGTTGAGGAGTTACGACGGAGCCGTAGCTTTTAGCAATAGTGCACCAAATAAACCACTCCAGAAGACTATCGCCGGTCTGGATAGATTCAAAGATATTGTTGATCGGAATACGACGGCGAATTATACTAAAGAGCAACTCGTCGATGAGTTGTTATCGCTGTTGAAATGGGACAAATTGTGCGTACTGCATTAAAATGTTGTTTCTGTATATTTTTCAGAGTGTAATTTGATTGAATTTTCATTTTGTTAGACATTTGCCCGATCAAGAGTTGGAAAAAAGGAAACCGAATTCTCACAATGGTGTCTCGGCTGTATTCGTAAACATACCTGAAGCTAAATATGGAACAAGGTTAACTTTATAATCAATAATCTACATATTCGTGAGCCAAAGTTCACATAGATATGTTATTAAGATATGGTTTAAATGTATTACATCAATCTCAAATTAGATATCACAAGTCTGGTTCAAAAATGTGATTCGTTTGTGTAGAATTGGGTAATTATTATTTAAGACTATTTTACATCGAGTTAGTTAGCCCAGTATGTATTTATTTGGTATTATTATATTCGAAAAGTTAAAAAATCCAAGTATAAAATTCGTTTTGCCAAGTATTACTTATGGGGCGCGTTTACCAAACATTTACTATTTAACGGCCAGTATTTGTCAGGTCAGTTATTTTAACCAATTTAAGTAAGAGTAATTTAAGTAAGAGTAATTTTAATAAATGGTTTATAAAGGTCAATAATTAATTTATCAAATAATAATAAAGGTCAGTATACACTGGTTAGTACTTGAGTGATCAGTAAATATATTAAATGGAATTTGAGTTAATGGTAGTTTCGGTTACACACAGATACATAAGCGTAACAGAAAATACCATTAATTCTTTTTTTTTTTTTTTTTCAAAATGGGACCAAACCACTTTAAAAAATAACGGCTCAATTAATACTAAGCAGTAAGTACATTTATACAAACGGCCAGTATTTAGAGTTTATTTGCCGTTTCCTAATATAATACTAACCATTTTATTGAAAAATTACTAATTGATTAATTAGTCGCCCTATTTAACCGAGCGTTTACAAATAATACTTGGTCAAAAAAATCAATCTTGATTTGATATAATTTTATCTTTAAATATTTTAAGATTCATTAATAAAGATTAAATCTTTTTTTAGAAATGGCTACACGATGTAACTTAAATTTACAAAATAGCAGGACATTTACTATTTATTAATGGACAAAATAATACAAAATTTTAATGAAAATTGTCCCCGACGGTCAGACTTCATACAATGTATAAAATAATTCAATATTGTTACAGGACTCACACAATCGTACTTGTCGACAACGACGACAACTTTGATTTTTGGGAATGGACAATGGTTTCAGATCGCACCGATTGGAAATTAACTCATTTAAAGCATAAAATGCAAAACACTAAAGCGTAATAAAACAAAAAAATAAACATAACGTATCGCATTTATTTCTTTAACACAACTAATTCAACGGCAAACTTAAGATTAAAACATATTTTTAAAAACATTTGGAAAATGCAACGTATTCTGCCGTTCGTTTTCCATTACGCAACCAAGCAGTTTGGGCACATTCAGAATAGTACCGGATACAATCTTCGGATAATGCACAACCTTGTTTTCTTTATAGCAGAATTGAAGCCTCTTACTGATGTAATTGTCGATAGCGGAAACATACCCGACTTCGACATACTCATTCAAATACGGAGAGAACATTTCGAAACTAATCCTCATACTTTCCCACGGGGATAACCTTTCAACGGGACAATAACCCGTCTTGAAATGATATCCGATACTTTTGTATATTTCCGTCACTTCGGCGAGTATTTTATCGACTTCTGCGTTCATTTCAACGTTGCAGTCTTTTACGGCGGAGAATATTTCAACGACTGAAGACTGACTGACCTGGAATAGGCCATGGGTGTTGTCCTCCCGAACCGGCTTATACTGTCGTCCCAAACTGAAGTATCTCAACGGAAACAATGACGGCAGAATGTTGTTGCGCGTGTGATAAGCCGCGAACGCAAGCAAAGATCCGCCACCGGTCAAATGCAGACGCATTTCATTGACTGACGTATCTTCGTTGTGATGCAGGATGAACACGCTGTCGGAATCCTCGTGATTCAAACCGCACCCTTCGACGACGGCGCTCTTCGTAAAGTCCGGATTCGAAAATTGCACATAGCCGAGGTTACGCAGACGTTCGCTCATGTAAAACTTTGCACTCAGCTCGAATACGGCAGCGTCGTTCTTTAAGTAATAATTGTACGGTCCGGAATACTTGAGAGTATCAGCTTTTACGCCAATGTCTATGTGGTTTTCTTTGGATTCTACGTTTGATTTTGATTTGAACGATTCAATTTCTATCATATCGATGCTGGGAGTTTTCGGATGTATTACATTCGGTAACGAGAGAAAGCTCACCATTAAATTTTCTTTGATTGGCATCAGAGCGCTCTTTATTTGACTTATGTCCTCTCGTATGATCTTACCGTGTATTCTCATCTTTTCGAATTCGATCGGATTGTCGTGTTCGTTCAGTTTAAGTTCCTTCACAGAATCGCTGAGCAATTTCTTTCGCTCTTCCAACGCCTTCTTGGTATTGTCGATCGTTGAAATAAAGCTCCATGTTTTAAGCAATTCGTCAATATCAATACTGTGTCTTCTCTTGGCAACATTTTCTTTTACAGCGTCGATATTTTTCATTAATTCGTCAATATCAATTTGAGGTGTTACGACGGCACACGTCTTGGTCGCTCTTTCTCCCGTTAGAAATAATGTAGAACCGTATCGTCGCACAGCTTCATAGAATATATTCAATTTACATAAGTTCATTTTATACAATACAGACATTTTTAAAAATTTATTTTAATTAAAATTCACGAAGTTTTCATTTTTTTAGTCGTATCTTTCATGGTGACATCGTCGTCTTTGTCCAATTGGTTATCTTTTTCAGACGACTGTTTCGGCAACGATTTTTGCGTTTTTTTTTTTCTCTTTTGGGGGAATTTGAAGTTGCCGAAGCCGGCGGCCCGTTCGAAGTCTTCGATCGTGTACGGCTCCAATTCCAAAGCTTTCATCCGTCGCTTGTGAACTTTGGTACGGAAATGTTCCGTCAACGCCTGTTCGGCAATGAAATGTCTGGCGCAATGTAAACAGTAGAATTGTCCGGCACCCGCCTTATCAAGATCGACCTCTTGATTCAACAATTTTTCAGCATTTTCTGAAAATAACAGTTCCATACATATGAATTTCAATATAAAAATCAATGATTAATATACAGTAAGTATGTGCTATAAGAAATAAAACGTAAAATAAAACTAGGATGGAGTGCTTTTGGAAGAATGAACATTGTTTTTAAATCCAACATTCCGCTATGCTTAAAAAAGAAGGCATACAACCGATGCGTACTGCCAGTTATGACGTATGGATGTGAAACGTGGATGCTAAATTCAAGAATGTTACGCAAGATCCAGTGCACACAGAACCATGGAAAGATGTATGCTCGGTATAATAAGAAGAGATCGTAAGAAGCATGACCGAGGTGGCAGATATATAGCGAAACGTGTGAAAAAGTTGAAGTGGACACATAGCGAGAAGAATGGATGGCAGATGGACGCGAGAAATACTGGAATGGTATCCGAGAGAATGTGAAAGAAAGCAAGATAGACAGAGTGGACGATGGGGGTGCTGAATTGAGAAGAATGTGTGGAGTCAAGTGTAGGATGTAGATCAAGACAGACAGGAATGTAGGAGGCCTTCATCCAGCAGTGGATGGTGAACAACTTTACAGTTATATGAGAAGAAAAAATAGTGTGCGCTTGTACTTAAGGGTTACCCCACTCTGCGTTTAGGGATGTTCCCATATTGAAGAATACTAAATGAGAGAATTCCTACATAACAAAAGAAGCGTGTTGTGTTGATACTCCTGAAGCAATTTCAATACGATTCCTAACAGACAGTTTGACGTTTACGTAAAAATAGTAATAACACCGCGTCTTATGTAATTTTAAGACATATCCTACAAAGTGACATCTGACAGTTGACTTTTAACTTGACTTAAAAAAATGCTCCAAACATGTCAGCGTTAAAGTGCATTACCATATTCATCATTACAAAATAAAAATGAATATGGTAAAGAGCCTTCGCCAATGAAACGGGTGCAAAGTAGATTGAGGTTAGGTTAGGTTAGGTTATGAAAGCGTGCATTTTGAGAAGTGGTTGATTGCTAACCTGGCTGCAAGTCTCCATCGATCTGGTCGAGATCTCTCTTCCGGTTGCAAAGCCTCCAGCGCTTCTTCAAGTGCGTGTCTCCGAAGTGGTATTTGCGCCGCTTATATGTCATCGTGAACTAAACACGTGCGTTTACGCTACGGTCTGTTCTAAAGTAGCTTATGCTCGTATAGTGATGTCATTGGGTCAAGATATGCTCGCTGCTATGACACGCGTATCTGTTACGTGCTAGTTTTGGCCGTAGTGCGTTACAAATACTAGCATTGTTACATTTATGCGTGGAATTATTCAGTTTTTATTTGGAGAACTCTTCGTTTGGATGCCATTTTTAAATGAGGTTAATTTATTTTATAATTGACGGAGTTGGTCAAAGCGTTTGAGATCTAAATCATTCTAAAACTCGGAGTTTAAAAATCAAACTCATCATCAAACGATCCACGGCAATTACTCTTCAAGAATTAGTAATACGATTGCATAGGTGCGTAGAGCGTGATACTTTTATAGTTGCGCGTTTGTATTGGTGTTGTTATTGAAGGATTTCCCGTTTTAAGAGACGCGTTTTTGTATGCTTACTCTACATCGTTTGTGACCAGGTTTGCCAGGCGTAATGTAACTGTAATCCCGACTACCGATACAGTCTGTAATTCCCGATTTTCACAGAAAATTTTAAAATTGAACTAAAGAAAGACATTATTATTATAATTGAGGGTTTTGAATGCTTAGTAAGTGGGCAGATTGGTAAAGATTAAAAGAATAAAAATGCACCAAGCCGGGAATTTCCGTACTTCCGGGCCTGCGTACGCCACGCCCGCAATATTTCAATCGCCTCGTGCTTGCTCAGTTTACTGTTTTTTTTTCTAATGTTTTGAATAATTACTTATTTAATTAAAGATAAGTCTTTCATTAATTCTAGAACAAATATTCAAAATGTCTGATTGCGACTATGAAAACTCCCTAACATGTAGATATATGTTATAAGTTGAGAAGAAGACGTTTATATGAGTGAGGATGGAATAGAAAGCTGGTGAACAATAGGTATTTAAAGGTGTTACCCCTACTCTGCGTTTCAAGAAGTTGCGCAATGTTGAAGAATACGAGAGGAGAGAATTTCTACATACTCGAAACTAAGGAAAGCTTTCAATTCCATAGCTTGTTTGATGATTTGACGATTCAGATTATTCTAAGTAGCGTGCTACGCTTAAAAATAAAAATAAATAGACAATTCAATTTCATTTATGCGGTCGTAAATTGCTCAAACAATTTGCGCAACGTGGCCTTGAACAAAAGGCCAGTCTGCAAAACTTCAACTAATCGTCTGTTTGCGCAAGCAGATTTGACGAGTCAACTGATGTGCAACGTAAATTTACTTTACGCTGGTTCTTAGGTAGAACCAATCAATTATTACGAATAATTAACCCAAAACTTGATATTTAGAAGGTGATTGCAAAAGACGCTGTTATGGTTTGCGAATTTAACTTGAACCAGAATAACCTTGAAGTGTAGAGGTCAGTTGAGTCAGTTGAGTTAGTTATATTGTGTCAGTTAGACGTGTTATCACAATCACAATCAGTATCAGAATGGCTGCCAAATACAAGATAGTCATGGTGAGGCATGGAGAGAGCGAATGGAACCAGAAGAATCTCTTTTGTGGCTGGTTTGATGCTGGACTCAGTGATAAAGGTTCACACTTCTTCAAATTTATATTCCTTACTCTACTCATTTATACTTATTTAGTTTTCTAGCATAATTTACTACTAACTAAATCAAGGGTTTTCAAACTTTTTTAACCGCGAAGCCTTTTAATTCCTCCGTGGAGCAAAAATTGGAAAATTATTTTAGAAGATGGTGAAATATACTAAGGGCGCCAATTTTTATATTAAAGTAGCAATAATATTTTCTAATGTGAATTTTTTTTTATGAAGCCTATTCAAGTAAGAGCTTTTCCATAGAAAACAATAAAAACACATTTTGATATATGTTATGACTTTAATATAGAAAAATTGTAAAACAAGCGCCACAGATGAAAATTTTTTCTATATTTTCGTCAAAATGTTCGAAATATGATGTTTTTATCGCTTTTATTAAATCACAAACCTAAAACGCGACACGTGAACTCAAAATCAATAAATATGGCAACAATGTTTAGTAACAATATAGTACGGAGCTATCCGTTTCTTCTAACTGACAAAAAATATTGACTAAAAAAAAACCATCAATAACGCATTGTATTACTTATCTCGTCCATAAAAACAATTGAAACCAATACTAAATGAGTATCATTTTCCAGGAAAAGCTGAAGCTACGGCAGCCGGAAAAGCTTTATTAGCCGCCGGACTGAAATTCGACATAGCCCACACTTCGCTGCTGACCAGAGCTCAAGTAACTCTTCAGAGCGCTTTAACGGAAACCGGACAAACCGATATTCCCGTCAGCAAAACGTGGCGCTTGAACGAAAGACACTACGGCGGACTAACCGGCTTGGACAAAGCTCAAACGGCCGCTAAATATGGAGAAGAACAAGTCTGTATCTGAATACTTCAAACCGTAACTTCAATCGTACAGCAAATTTTGATTGTACTGTATCGTTTTCAGGTTCACATTTGGCGTCGTAGCTTCGACGTGCCTCCGCCGGCGATGACTCCTGATCATCAATACTACGAAACTATTGTTAAAGATCCTCGTTACGCGGAGACTCTCAAAATCGAAGAATTCCCAATGTTCGAAAGTCTCAAGTTGACCATTCAGCGTACGCTTCCGTATTGGAACGACGTTATCGTACCACAGGTATTATAATTCACCGTTAAATTTCGACGTACCGTATCTTATCAATGCGTATTAATACCGTGGATTTTAATTTAGATGAAAGAAGGGAAGAATATTATCATCGCAGCTCACGGAAACAGCTTAAGAGGGATCGTAAAACATTTAGATAGTGAGTTTTATAGATAATCTCTACAATCGTATATTTTTGTGTAATATTAAATTTGTAATGTTTTATTTCAGGTATGTCCGACGAGGCTATTATGGAATTGAATCTGCCCACTGGAATACCGTTCGTTTATGAATTGGATGAGAATTTCAAACCCGTCGTTTCAATGCAGTTCTTAGGTGACGAAGAAACGGTCAAGAAAGCTATGGAGGCTGTTGCGGCTCAGGGAAAAGCAAAATGAAAAGTTCTCGGTAGTTTTTGCAAAGAAAAATCGTAGAACGCTATGGAAGAATCACAATATTGCATTGTTATTTTTTATTAAATATATGCAATGTAAATGTTATTATTTTTTTTCGAAATGTTTCGGATTATTTATTTGAAGAGAGTAAGTTTATGTAAAATTCGTTAAATTAATAAATAAAATTATTTATAAAATGTTTTTTTTATTTTTAATTCATTATAAATATGGATACTATGGATCTGTTTTGTTAGATTTGGAATAACTATCTAGGAGCAAGTACACCCAACAGATGAATTGGAATCATAATTTATATATTGGATAAACTATAAACTCTAGGTTTTAGAGCTCGGATTGACACGGCTTTGTTCTGTATACATATGTAGTAAATGTCTATGTATATATGTAGTAGCGCAAGGGTCTGCTTAGCTGGCTGCCTGGGTAGCTGTGGAACGCCAGCTCACTCGCATTTTTTAACTATCTACTACATTTTTGTTGCATTTTGAACAACTAAGTACATATTGGATTACCACATTATTTTTCTCTCAAACCGGGACACTAGGATTTTACTACAGGAAAATTTTTTTTCAGAAAAAATACGTTCATTTTGTATAATTTTTTAAAAATTACTTCGTTTTTTGAGCTAAAATGCACCGCAATCGAAATATTTTCTTGCATAAGAACATTGTACATCTAAATTATTTTAAATTTCATAAGAGAATCAGTAGATTTTATATTAAAACTCTAAAAAAAATGCGACACAGGTGAAATTATTCCCCGAAACAAAGCATATCTATATATATAAAAATCAATGTCTGTCTGTCTGTCTGTCTGTCTGTCTGTTTGTTTGTTTGTTTGTTTGTCTGTCTCTTATAGGCTCCTAAACCACTCAACCGATCGCGATGAAACTTTCAGGACTTATTGTGATCATGCCGGGGATGGTTCCTGTGAAAAAAAAATCGGGATAAAACGGGAACGGGAACGGGAACGGGCCTGCTCACGCGTCAGATAATATACTAGGAACGGGAACGGGATCAGGATCGGGAAAAAACGGGAACGGGCCTAATCACGCGTCAGATAACGTACTAGGAACGGGAACGGGAACGGTATCGGGCATTGCAACGCATGCCGGGTCAGCTAGTCGTTTATCGTTTATAAAATTTAGCGAATTGAGTAAAAAAAAAAGATCTTGTTTTGTCAAGTATGGCTTAACCATTTCCAACAAGTGATCAAAACGGGCATCTTTAATATGATAATAATTTTCGTAGCCCTCCTCTTAAGACGTGCGTGTCTCTTATTTTATTCAACAAGTACAAATGCGTATAGAGATCTCTTTTCAGTAACCATTTTTTAGTCCATCGTTTCCGTTCAACGTTTTTTTTTGTAGCTAAAGCAATTATTATTGCAATGGCAGCTTTTTCTTTATAGCAATCCATCCGCAGAAAAAGTATCACCCTGAAAGCGTTCTCGAGAATAATATCGTCAGTTTGCCATCAGTATATTCACGATCAAGATCATGGACTGAACTGATACCAGACTGAGTGTGTATTGCGCTTGTACTGGACTTTGTACGTGACGTCACAAGCGCTTGGCATTTGGGTCTCACAAAAACTGAACAAAACCCCATTTTTTTTTAATTTAAACAAAGAGCGCCAAAAACCCGAACGCAACCACACAAAATCCTACAATACCACCATACATAAAACGCTCAACACTCTACCAATTACAAAGACAAAATGAAAAGGGGTTGAAACTAGAAATGACGGTTGAAACCCCCACAGTTTGACAATCACTGTCATATAACGGCCGTTGACCGGTTGACGTAGTAAAGGGGTTGTTCACGTACGAGTCTGGATCGATTGTCATTTGAAAATGGGTGTTGGTCTCGGCTTAGGAGACACTGGCAGTGGCAGGAGTACTCCTGAACCCTCGGAAGAACCTCATCTGGGACGTGTGCCACCTTCTCTCACCCTCAGATCCTCAGCCAACAAACTCTACAAGACTATGAAGAGGGTCAGAGCTGCTCTTCATATCTTCGCCAATGTAACCAACCTTTCCAATATGTTCGATTATGTTTGTCTATTCGATTCTCTGATCGTGTCTGTTTCAGCATTTCCATGTCAAGCCTCGAAGACAAAGGCTGACCGATGCCGGGAACACTCCTTGCCATACTCCAGGCACACCCCAAAAGAGATGCAGACAGGTATTATTATCGTTGAGGCTTTCAATGTATTGATTCGATAGAATATGGGTGTGTTTTTAAGTCAGCTTGATCCCTTACTATGTAGTTCTGCGATCAAATATCTTCATTGGTAAGATGTGAAAATGACTTAATTCTAGGCTTACCTTTATAATTTTATTCTCAAGTCAGAACATTTGAGGATTTTTTTTTTTTGAAAATGTTCATTTTGTACAATTTAAAAAATTACATCTAAATTATTTGAATTTCATAAGAAAATCACTGGTTGTAGAGAAGAATGAACATTGTTTTTAAATCCAACAATCCGCTATGCTTAAAAAAGGAGACATACGACAGATGCGTACTGCCAGTTATGACGTATGGATGTGTTCAATTTAAGAATGCTACGCAAGATCCATTGCACACAGATAAGCTTGGAGAAGAGATCGTAAGAGGAATACATGGGTTAGAAGCATGACCGATAGCGGAACGTGTGAAAAATTTGAAGTGGACACGTAGCCAGAAGAACGAATGGCAGATGGACGCGAGAAATATTGGAATGGTATCCGAGAGGATGTGAAAGAAAGCAAGGTAGACCGAGTGGACAATGGGCTGATGAATTGAGAAGAATGTGTCGAGTCAACTGGATGGAGATTGCTCAAGATAGACAGGAATGGAAGACGATTGGAGAGGTCTTCATTCAGCAGTGGATGGTGAACGGCTGAAAATGATGATGATGATGACAATCACAAGTGCTCCTTCATACTTTCAGTTGACAAAACACTTATACCTGAGTGTCTTAGTTAGAGTCGGAACATTTTTAGAGTGTAAGGGCATATATAGACTATTCTACATCTAAGGGGTGGTTGCAATTATTTAAAACTTTGTACAAAATCTACACCATGTTCAAAGCATGGACTACCTTCTGCACTTTTGGTTTATCGTAAAATTAGATAATTTCGTCCGTTGGAGGGTTTTCTCAAGTCGGTGTTTATCTCAACGCACCCAGAAGACATATGACAATCATTGTCCATATTGGTAAAAGCGTAACGTCCCGCAGATAAATTCTCATACTGTCGAGAAAATTTTCCTTACTTTTGGACAAGGTCTATTGCATAGTGTAGGTGTTTCGTTACTATTCTTGTCCTTTCATTCATATTTATAACGAGTACATTTTACATTTTTCAGCTATTGGGTCGCACTCCGACAAAACTGTACAGCCCGTTCGGCATAGAAACTCCACATTACACGTCTGATCACTTCAACGACAGTCGGTACTATCCCAGTACTCCTGAGCACGGGTACGTTCACAACTGTTATTCCTACACTCACGTCTACTGAGAATGGAAACGCACATATATAATATGCACACGTGCACTACGAGATGAATGTTCACTTCGCACGTGCTATTCACCGCATTGAGCTTTATAATTTAATAATGTAATATTGTTATTTATGTCCATTCATTTTCATGATCGCTTTTTTTTCCATTTTTCAGATCTTCGCCCGTACGAAAACATTTCAAATCCAAATCTCACATGTGGAGGCTTATTAACACTCGTCCTCGTTCCTTATTCCATTGAATGTATTCTACGCTCATTTACGATCCGTTCCAATCAGTCGATTGTAATTGTTCTTCATGCTACTAATTTTCGACCAAAGAAACTCATCCCGCCGAGACTAGAAAAATTCTAGAGCTTTACATATTTAATTATAATTTTTGGTACCGCTCTGGAATAACCCAGCCATACCAGAAATTCAGCAAAGATTCGAACCAATTATTATTAGCACCGTCTATCGGTACTTACAAAAATATAAAGCAATAATGAAAATAAATGCGTGGTCGGGATATTCCGTGCCGGTACCAAAATTTTCATTTTCATTTGCATACATCCACCGAAAAATAGTACAATAATTAAATATTATACTGATTTGTGATAAATATTTCACATTTAGTACAACATTTTACATCATCATCATTTTTCATGTTTGTATAACAAAATATATGCTCATTATATTTAAATATATTATAATATTATGTACTTAATCAAAATTTTGGAAATATTTTGCCAATGTTGCTTAATTGTGATTTAAAACAATATTATACCGACACGTATGTGAAATGAAGTCTTCGTTAAAATTTTGCTATAGTATTAAATTTCTAAATGTGATATTTTTTTCCATTTCTTTTACATTGTACTTGATATGTATTTGAAAATTGAATGCGATTAGCTAAGGAGTTTATTTTTTATTGAATTTATATACATAATTCAAAGCAAATGTTATAAGCATGTTAATATATTTCGGTAATAATTGAACCGTTATTTGTATAGCGCCGATGCTGCCAAAGATTTTTCATTATAATTATAACTTTTATGTTCCGAGTCAATGTTTGTTTTATCGAAAACGTATGGCTGCTATAATGTTCAGTTCAAATCTTGTTCCTAAATATTTTTAAATCGACTTTTTTCCCATATTTTATATTATATTTATGACTAGTGTTATCGTAAGTGGCAGCTTTTTATTCGAAAAGGGTAATAATTTATGTGATTACGAAATGTGTCTTGACTGAAGAAATTCTTAGTACATTTTTGTAGTAAATCTGTTTAAATTTAAAACTATTTTGCAAATAGTTTTTTTTTTATAATCAATATGCTTGATTATGTGTACAGTGAAATCTTGACCAGTGATTTTTACTTTAATAAAGTATTATCCGGCAAAAATTCGACCCCTGGATCTTTTAAAAGCATTTGGTTGAGATTTTGCAGTAATTTCAAAATTCAACATATCTTATCTTTCATATAATATATGCTGAATGTGAATATATAACTTAGCTTTTACATCGCTAGCTAATAAGGTATTTTTAAGAATATAAAACGCTTACTTATGACTATTTAAGTATTACAAAAATGTTAATTTTTGATATTTTCAAACCTAAATAATAATACGTATAAGTTTTTTCGACAATACTAATATCTAATTGTATTATACGAAAAAAAAACCCGCCAGTATTAAATATCGACTAATGTTTAAAGCTATTTTTTAGATTTTACTTTTTCAGTAGGGTTTTTTATACAAAGGAAAATAGTACACATAAATTAATATCCTCAATATAACAATTTCATTCGATTGAATTCATATTCTGAAGCCGTATTCTATATTGTACGATTAATATAGGCTGTAAGTGAAACATACATATATACAGAGTGTTCAACTTTTATCGCAACACATGTGAGCAAAATTCCGAGAAAAGTAATTTTTCTACGTAAAATACAAAACATATTTTGATGCATTTGGCAAATTTTCTCATCCACATAGGTTGCGTCCAAAATTGAACCCTCTGTACCATCCTTTGATGCTTATGCATTTTTATTTTGTACTTTTATACATGCTTATACAAATAAATGTGTTGAAATAAGAGATTATTTATTTTGTGTCAGTTTGTCGGAAGCGCTCGACACACTTCCTATGTTTTCGTTGAAAATTTTTTTTCTAGCCCATTGTTAGCCCACTCACATGTCAATAATAAACACTCGTTGCTCCTCTTATTATTTTTTTTCACACCAACGAAACGTATTGAATAAAATGACAATGACTACTTAATACGATATTTTATTACCTGGTTATAAATATAATGTAATATACACATACATACATAAAAATATATTCTCTTAATTGATAATAAGTGTTAATACAACAAAAACAAAAAAAAAGTGAGATATTTTTATCATTTAGTTCAATAATTATATACCCTATGTATGATTTTTTTAAATCTTTCATTCGAATCTCTTCATATACATCCATTCGGTAAACTGAAACTTTTCATTAAATCGATATAAATAGTCCATAGTTCCACATTTAATACTATAATAATATGTATAAATGAATTGATTAAATAATGTGAAAGGAAATTCTATATAGAATGTGAATAGTAAATTTAATAAGATTAATGTGATTAATCGCTGTTTTTATGTTGAAAAGTCTTTTTCTTCAATATCGCATCAAAAAACCTT
The DNA here is from genome assembly GCA_022651745.1 of Parapsyche elsis. NCBI lineage: Eukaryota > Metazoa > Arthropoda > Insecta > Trichoptera > Hydropsychidae > Parapsyche > Parapsyche elsis. The sequence continues at coordinate 1,227,336 of JAGVSN010000030.1, forward strand.
TAAAATTAAATTGCATTTTAATTGAATGCGTAGAGAAGCAATAAGAATGTACAGACTCCGACGACGATTCCTACTATTAAAGAATCCCTCTTCTTTCTGGAATTGATTCTGTGGATTAAGCTATGAATGGCCGGGAATCTGGAACAATTAATAACACTCGGATCAAAACTCGTCTCGTATAAAATACCAATTTATGTAGTTTACTTGTCTCGATTCATACCTGTTAGACATATCGTTGAATCTGGTTTGAAGTCTTTTAAAAGATTGCCGCTGAGATGATAAATGTTCACGGGTTTCCATAGCTATATTTATTTGTTCATCTACCATATGATGAGAGCTGAATATGATAAAAAAACATTAACGAATGTAGTAAGGAATGACACTTTCTGTTACGAGCGATTGGGTATAAAAATAACGATACTGTTTTCAATAGTTTATATCTCCGATATTAATAACGTTTTAAAGTTCTTTTAATTGATACTTTTTGCCAATTGGATGATTATTAATAGTAAAATTAACGTTTGAAAAATATTTATTGGAAAAACTAATTTTATGTACTTTAGGCCATAAATTTTTTTTTCAAGTGCTGATTTTGTCATTAATCCGTTGCCATACTGATTAGAAAGAGGACGAAATGAACTTTAAAATGTTTTTATTTTCATTGCCGTAATGTTATTGGTTTCGGAGACATAAACTTTTGAAAACAGCATTGGCATTTTTATACATATTTTATATGTATGTACACATAAATTACCTATGTAAATGTCCGCTTTCTTTAGTGTACTGATCTCGTCGAGACAGACCGCCGGCAATTTGTTGAGAGCCGTTGCCTTCAGCGCCTCTCAAAAGGTCTTCACGTTCCCTTCTGGATATCCAATTTCCTTGTGTTTTTCGAAATTCTTGTTGATAATCCTATATAAAATTGTGTTTTAAATGAAATTTTTGTCTTTCAGTTATTGTGTATGTTTGTTATGTATTCAACTGAAAATTTACTTGAAGTATTTCTCTATGTCGCTGTCTAGTATGAAGCATCGCTGCTCCACTTGGTGTTTGTTCAGCCATTTTATCGTTTACAGCAGCTAGCTAAAAGTACAATATATGCCATTATTAACAATGATCATGCTAAAAGTATTTTCTGTTTTTAAATTAGTAGTCACTGTAGATAATTACATTGGATGTAAAGACGAACAATGAAACCAGGATGGAGTGGGTTTTAAATCCAACATACTGCTATGCTTAAAGAAGAAGGCATACGACTAATGCGTACTGCAAGTTATGACGTATGAATGTGAAACGTGGATGCTGAATTCAAGAATGCTACGCAAGATCCAGTGTACACGGAGAAGCATGGAAAGATGTATGTTCGGTATAACAAGAAGAGATCGTATGAAGCATGACCAAAGTGGCTGATATAGCGGAACGTGCGAAAAAGTTGAAGTGGATACATAGCGAGAAGAATGGATGGTATCCGAGAGGATGTGAAAGAAAGCAAGGAAAACCGAGCGGGCGATGGGTTGATGAATTGAGAAGAATGTGTGGAGCCAAGTGGATCCAGATTGCTCAAGACAAACAGGAATTGGTGATGATTGGAGAGGCTTTCATCCAGCAGTGGATGGTGATGATGATGAAGATAGATACAGAGACATCTTATAAAACAGTTCGAATTCGTCGTAGAAAGTCGTTTTGAAGGTAAATTTAAGAAAACAAAAAAGTAACTCGTGTATTTCTATACCAATTTCAATCCCACATATCTTTCAAGTTATAAAACTTTTTAATAAAAACAGTCGAATACAGAATCCTCTTAGGATAATTCAAATAAATCACAAATTGTTCTGTAAGTTCAAAATAAATACATTCATAAGCAACTTTTCCAAATGACTTTAAGTACTCTCAGTGTTACTAATCTAAAAAAATAATCAGTAACCACACATTAATATAACTTTATATAAATAAAACAGTACTTCAAGATAATACACTGAAATGACAATTTTAATGTAAAACAAAAGGTCCGGTAGCTTAATTCTATCATATTATATGTATTACTCTGTTGATTAATTGTTGAATTTCCATGGCCATGGTTTCAAACATATCATCAGCACTGAGTAGAGGCACAGTCTCTGCTTGAAGACTACTTCCACCACCCCCGGCTCCGAGTTTGCTGAACGCCACAAGTTTAACATCGATATCATTCTCCAAGTTCCTGGTTTGCTTGCGCAGATCTGAAATATGACCAGGTAATCGATATAAATTCAATTTTTATCTACCCATAAATTAGTATCTTACACAGGATATTGTACGATCGTTATTACAGGGAAATAAAGGATGCTAGGAAATGTTTGTTGATTCAGATCGGTGCCTGAAGGAGTTTTGAATATATTTTTGAATTTGTAAAATTGATTGTTTTGATGTTTAGTGTTTGTTTTACCTTCCCAATTTGAGGGCAATCCGCTGCCAACGTTCGCCATTTTCAGTATCTGACGTCTCCCGTTTTGACACTTCTATAACTTTTGGCCTAAACTAGTGTAAACGTCAGCCAAAATCGAATTATATTTTTCTATAATATTATTTCATTTGATCAATAAAAATATTATTTTTTCAATTTGATTTTCGTATTTTGTTCAATTATTTTTTTATATAAAAAAGTATTTTTATTTTGTATTTATAATTTTTTAATAAAAAGTGTGTGTTGAGACATCTATTAGTAAAAAAAAAAATCTATAATTAATTTTTATTAACAATTTAGCTGTTTTTTTTTTATTGTTAGATGTCACTAATATAATATCAATATTAAAAATATTATGTATTAATTACACAATGAGGTAATTCCGTAATGTATTGTTTTTTACTAAAATTTTCATGAAATTGTCTTTTTTTTATTAGTTTACTTTTTCGTACATAGATGCTGCTTTAAATTAGTACAACAATTTGCAACGAAATGCATAAAAACATCAATTTTATAATGAAATTTAATTAAGTTAAAGACACAGTCCAGGAAAATAATAAACAAATTGGAAAAAATTTATTACGTCGACAATTTAAAACTACAAATTTTATTTATCTCTAAAAATAAATAGTGAGTAATTTTTCTCAAATACCTATTTTATCCCTTAATTTCCATAAACTTTTTAAATTAAACATAAAGATCTCTCTATTCTTCGATAGAAACATGTACAGCAGTATAAGATATGTAGATACAGGCATACGACCAATGCGTACTGCTAGTTATCACGCTACATTCAAGAATGCTACATAAGATCCAGTGCACACAGAGAAGCATGGAAAGGTGTATGCTCGGTATAACAAGAAGAGATCGTAAGAGGAATACACGGGTAAGAAGTATGACCAAAGTGGCAGGTATAGCAGATTGCGTGAAAAAGTTGGAGTGGACACATAGCGAGAAGAATGGATGCGAGAAATACTGGAATATACATAATTTTTAAATCCAACATACTGCTATGCTTAAAGAAGAAGGCATACGACCAATGCGTACTGCCAGTTATGACGTATGGGTGTGTTCAATACAAGAATGATACGCAAGATCCAGTGTACACAGAAAAGCATGGAAAGGTGTATGCTCGGTATAACGAGAAGAGATCGTAAGAGGAATACATGGGTGAGAAGCGTGACCGATAAGCGGAACGTGTGAATAATTTGAAGTGGACACATAGCGAGATGAATGAATGGCAGATGGACAAAGGTACAGAGACATCTTACACACTAAAATTATCTGTGAAAGTTGGAGATTGGAGATAGGGATACACCTACCTATGTATCTATATAAAATAAAATCGAATCTCCGTGAAATTTTGTAACATATTGATTGAAATAGGAAGATAAAAATTTAATTATCACACCATTTATCTTTCCGATTAATCTGCTTTGCTTTAATGGACACTTGTATTAATAATTCCACACTTGCAGGTTAATTTTGGCGAATATTACACGAGCAGGTGTCTAATGATCGAAAGCAGGATGAAAGGGGATGCAGACGAGACGCATTCCCTTCCGACTACTGGATCGGAAAGGAGGGTAGACCGCTCCCAATCACAATGGCCCCCTCGAATTTTGGATTCGTTCCGAACTAACTTCATTATCTTTATTGCCATTTACACGCAGCGTTGGTTTTTTGGTATTCTTTTATTGCACGATGGTGAAGACTCCTACATACCTACCGTATCAAATTTCAACTCGACTATTTCATACAAAGCTTACGACGACGTATCGTTTAATCACACTCTTTCCAATATCTGCAATTATTGTTTTTGAAATAGAAAAATATCTTTCGCCTCACACTAATTATACGATTTTTACGCTGCTGATTGTTATCGCATCTATCTGTGATCTACGGCGTAAACGGGTATCTATCTACGTTGGTATTTATAGATCTATATATACGTATATGTAGGTACCTATACATTTTCTTATTCAGCACACCACCACTACGTAGAGATTTTTTGACGCCCGTTCAAGAAAAACATAAAGAGAAGACGGAGGAAGGAACAAAAAAAAAAAGAAGCATCTACGAAACTCCCATCTCGACAAGTACCGAACAGCACCCGCGCGAAACACAAAAAACCCGAACAACTAATCAAGAGATGGTAAAAAAATGAAGAAGCCATAGGTAGATAAGGCGGACACGTATAGAAATAAACTACCGGTGAGTTCAAACCTGCGGTGCTAAATCCGCTGCTCGTAGATACATGAAAAAAAAAATTTTTTTCAATTTTTGATTACCTTTATACTCCAATGTGAATGCGCTGAGTCAGTTTGTTTTTGTACCGTTATATTGAACTGCTATCAAAAAAAAACAACAACATATTGTATAATTCAATATGCGAACTGTCGTTATTCCCAATGCGGGGCGAAGTATGTATGATTTTGGAAAGTATGTACATATAAATTTAAAGAGGACCAGTTGGTGTATCATGTTATAGTACCTATTTGTCAAATTATAGGTGTTTTTTGATTGGCTATTTAATCGTAAGAGTAATTCGTACATACCAGTAACGTGTAGAACGCGTATACTCAAATTATGCATAGATACCTATACCTATTCAACTTAAGAAACAACTTAGAAAGCACCGATTTAGAATCGATCTGCGCATACCTACCCGGGTCTCGACCAATGAGCTTCGTCACCATCACGGTATAAGTATAACTTTGTATGTTGTACGTTGTATGTAAGTATAACTTTGGTGATTCCATCATCATCATCATAATTACCTACATCCATTTCAGCCATACACATTCTTCTCAATGCATCAGTCCATTGTCCACTCGCCTCTACCTTGCTTTCTTTCACATCCTCTCGGATACCATTCCTGTATTTCTCGCCTCCATCTGCCATTCATTCTTCTCGCTATGTGTCCACACACAAATTTTTCACACGTTCCGCTATCGGTCACGCTTCTCACCCATGTATTCCTCTTGCGATCTCTTCTTTTCTGTGTGCATTGGATCTTGCGTAGCATTCTTGAATTGAACACATCTTCCACTCGATCTACCTCGCTTTCTTTCACATCCTCTCGGATACCATTCCAGTATTCCACTTACAATCACTTCTCGTTATACCGCACATATATATTTCCATGCTTTTCTGTGTGCACTGGATCTTATGTACGTAGCATCCACGTTTCACATCCATACATCATCATAATCATCATATTCAGCCGTTCACTATACACTCCTGGATGAAGGTCTCTCCAATCCTCTTCCATTCCTGTCTGTCTTGAGCAATATGCATCCTCTCAAATACCATTCCATTCTCTTCGCTATGTGTCCACTTTTCACACATTCCGCTATATCTGTTGGTACTTCTTACCCACGTATTCCTCTTACGATCTCTTCTCGTTATACCGCACATACATATTTCCATGCTTGTCTGTGTGCACTGGATCTTACATCCATCTCACTATACATCATCATTTTCAGCCGTTCACTAAAACACTCCTGAATGAATCTCCAATCCTCTTCCATTCCTGTCTGGATCCACTTGACTCCATACATCCCTTCGTCCACCCGGTCTACCTTGCTTTCTTTCACATCCTCTCAGATACCATTCCAGTATTTCACGCGTACATCTGCCATCCATTCTTCTCACTTCAACTTTTTCACACGTTTCGCTATATCTGTATCCCACGTATTTCTCTTACGATCTCTTCTCGTTATACCGCACATACATATTTCCATGCTTGTCTGTGTGCACTGGATCTTACATCCATCTCACTATACATCATCATTTTCAGCCGTTCACTAAAACACTCCTGAATGAATCTCCAATCCTCTTCCATTCCTGTCTGCATCCACTTGACTCCACGCATCCCTCCGTCCACCCGGTCTACCTTGCTTTCTTTCACATCCTCTCCGATACCATTCCAGTATTTCACGCGTACATCTGCCATACCAACTTTTTTCACACGTTCCTTTTCTTACGATCTCTTCTCGTTTCCGCACATACATATCTGTATTCCACGCATGCATTATCGAATTTAGCGTCCAAGTTTCACCATCAATACGTCACAACTGGCAGTATGCCTTATTTTTTAAGCGTAGTAGTATTGTACGTCTTTACATCCATAGTCACACCAAACGACACAAATCCGACCGATCGACAACTAAACAATAAACGCATTATTTATTGTATATACATTACACACAGTGCACGTTAATTTTTCCCCGATTTGAGAAGGCCTGCTTTCGAAATAACACACGGGAGAAAGAAGGCGCCGCACATATACGAGCCATATTTCTAATATTTTTTTACGCGCACTCATTGGTCGGTCGCGCGTCACGTGAACGCGCACGCACCAATCGGGTGCGGGCAATGGACTCGAGCCCCGCCCCTCACCGCAAACATTCAACGTCTCTCTCCGACCAACAGCGAATGGGCGCGACCGTCTCGAGCGGGGGGCGTGGCCAGAAGGGGAGGGGGGGCGGAGCCGCGCAAGCGGAGAACACTCGAAGCACAACGAGAAGCTGTCAGTCGCACGTTTGTATCGCGCGCGTTATATTGTCGCTCGCGTGTCACTGACGTTTCAAACTTTCAAAAGCTCACAAACCAAAGCTTTTCGCGATACGTACGTGTCGATTGTGGTGTTTAGTGACACGTCGCGGGTGTGATTCTACCCCTATATACCTATATATACCACCCAGTGATATTATTTTCCACGGGATTTGTTCGCCGATTCCGCCAAAATTGACGTGTCGTTTCGGTGAATCGTGGTGTGTGGGCGTAGGATGTGATATACAGTGTTCCGGTGGCGAATAATAATTAGTGAAGTAAAAAACGTGTCGCCGTGGCGGGCTTTTTCGCGCGCGGGGCCCATGCGCCCTTTCATCCCCATCACATTGGTCAGCGCAATCACAATACGCACTTGTTTATTGTGTTTACTTGAAAATGTAGTTATATATATGTATATTTATGATTTTCCACATTTCAAACGACAGCGTTCCACATTTGCACCCGTGTGAAATTAACCTAATTGATAGGTGCGTCCCGCTATAACGAAAATAAATGTCAAAGTGCAATATTGTGTAATGCTGTCAGTTGAGCCCCCCAGTTTGCCAAGTCAACGTAAAAGTGGAGAAAACTGTTGATTTTCTGAAAATAGTTCTGTGTTGACTTGTTTCGGGCTGATCTGTCAGCTGTCATGGTTCAAAGTATGGTCGTACCATTGAAAGTATGTACCTATTTTATCGCCGATTAGTAAAACGGCGACGGAATTTCATTTACTATAACAATAAGTGTACGTTTTGAAAATCAGCAATTTTATCCACTGTTGGTTGTTAGTCGGTTTGGCAACTGAAAGGCGCAATTGAGAATTATCCTTGCCTTTTTACTTTTTTTTTTTTTTTGTATACTATCATTTTTACCTTATTATTAATTTGTACGATTTTCGGTAGGCGTAGTAAGTAGGTTATGTGGCTTATGTAGATTTTTTTTGATTTTTAGAACATTTTTGTATATTTTGTATTGTGTAATTAAAAAAAAAAATTCCCCATCATGATTTTTATCGACATATTTTAATTCAAATTAAAAGGTGTTTCTTATCAATTTACACAATTAAAAATTATTATCTACACATTTGACTATCATCCTGTTACATATATGTACATAGGTATAAATAATAATCTACCAATGTACCTACATATAACACATAAGTATTACAAAGTAATAAAATTAAATAATATTTATATTTTCGCTATAGATATGTATGGTACATAGGTATAATTTTTAAAAATAAAGTAGTAAATAGTATATTTTAAACAGTAGGTTGACTATTTAACTTTAACATTTGTTCACTTTTCAGTTTATTGAAATGTATCCGTGTCATTTGATGAATTTGATATTATTGTTACTTTACACAATACAATGTTTATTTTACACACATTTTCACACTAAGTTTATAACCTATTAGAGTAGTAGTATTTTTCGTTATTATCTTACTTATTATCGGTAAGATCTTAAGTGTATGTACCTACACAGTTATACATTAGTAAGAGTTTTATCATTTAAGTAGTTAGGTTGTTTTTTTGTTACTTTTCTACTGAAAATGTAATGCACTTTTGTTTTAAGTGTTTCCGTGAAAAGATTTTACAGTGTTGAAAACTCATAAATGTTTTTTTTGTATGGTTAAAGTACTTAACATTTTTTTGTATGTTAAGTTATTTCTCGGTCGTAAAACACTTTTTAGTTTTAAATTCGGTTTTTAGATCATAACATTTTATATCCTTCGGTCTCATAAAATAGTTACACACAAGACATTCGATGTGAATAAAATTAATATTTTATCGTTTTCACATATCATTTATTTTACTTTTTTTTTTTTTTTTTAATATTTTATGTAAACATGACATTTTATTATCGTTCCCTTAGAACTGTAGTGATTATGATTACATAACATTGAGAATGCAATATTGTTTCGTATAAAATATATCACATACATATTTGCTATTTAGTTTGTGTTTCTGTAATTTTGCATGACTCGATATTCAGCTATGATACTTTTTATTTTATTTGTAGGTAAAGTGGTTAATTTTTTCCCATCATACATACTTACTTAGGCATCTACATTTTTAGTAGATAAGTGTAAAAAAAGAATTTTAGGAATTGAACAAGTGGTTAGATTTATTTTAAGGGTTATTTTTTTGACATTTTGCATATCTTAATCCGTTAATGTTTTCGTAGAAAATATTTAAAGACAGGTTGTCTCTCCAACAGGTAGACATGTAGATTTGTAGATGGATTAATAATAAAAGAAAAGAATATCAAAACCTTAGATTTTCAACCATTCTACGATTATTTTATATTCGTAAAATAATATATAATACTATAAATGTATGTATGTGTAGACTATTTAGCCTTTTTTTGAAAATCATACAATTTATTAGTTTAACATTTACTAAATAATAATGGAATCATTCTGTATTTAGATCTGTATAGGTCTAGAATTTAATTTATAAAGTAAGAACGACTGCAATACAGATTTGTTGGCATTCAAATAGTACGTTCATATTGTATTAAATGTATAAATATTAATTTTTATTGACATGTTGATTCGCACGAAGCGAATAGCACCGTTCGATTCGGTTGTTGAATTTAATTTTTTTTACCAAAAATCGTTTTTATGCCCCTCCTCAACATTTTCATGGGATATTTATGCAAAATGTGTAGTTAGTTGCATGGTCATACAACATTAGTGCTTGAAACATAAATTTTACAGCAAAATATGATAATTATAAAAAAAAAATTTGCTCTTTACCTATTTTTACAAATCTGTGGTGGATATTATTGAACGATAGACTTCATATACATATGTACATACATGTCGGACACAAAGGATCTTCAAGTTATACCGCAACTTAGGGCTAAAAACTTATCTGTCATATGTCATGTCACTTAATTATTGTATCCCATCACAAAAAAATTTGCCCACTATACATAAATAGAACGTGCACCTTTTCGACCTATTTGGCACGACCTTGAAAATTACATTTTCATTAAAATTAATAACAATCTCAACTTTCTTAATATTGAGGGATTCGTTGTGGCGGATTCTGCCCTGTGATTCTCTCTCATCTGGATTTTTAAAAGCAAAATTAAAGCATTCATAAGAGCTGCCCAGTCCTGATTTAGACAATACTGTAATTCCGTATGGTGAGGCTATCCATAGCAGCATTTCTCAAACTTTTTCAGCGGCGACCCACTAGGATAAATCACAATTAAACTGCAATAACCGCATACACTACAATTTCGCCACAGGTGAAATTTTTCTTATCAACAGCTTAAATTTAATTTTTAAATTACGAAATACTGATCTTTTAAATACAATGACGTTTCAAATAGCCACGTGCCCTATTTCTTGTTAAAACTACGATACAGATAATTTACTGTGTAGTAAAAATACCAACAGTAGGTATGAACGATTTTGGTACTGGGTACTAATTCTGTAGAGCGGAGTCATAGTTTACGCTATGAAATTGAAGGTTTTGCAGTTACTTACGAACTTATTCGACTTCAATAGTTCATTTATCAGTAGATTAGAAGTGTGGTGTTGTATTTAGTAGTTGATAGTACTATAAATATGTGTTTAAAACGTATTAATTTCAGTTGCAGGACGTGGCGAGGCTGGCGGCGCGGTGATGGCGTGCGCGGGCTGCGACAAGCCCATCCTGGATAAATTCCTACTCCATGTCCTGGAAAGGGCGTGGCATGCAGCCTGTGTACGATGTGCAGACTGCAGAGCACCTCTAACTGAGAAGTGCTTCTCCAGAGAGGCTAAACTCTTCTGCAGGGAGGACTTCTTCAGGTAAAATACGACTGCTTCCTTAGATTTAACTTCCACTATCCCACTAAGTGGCCAGGTGAAATTTTTCATACATAGTCTCTTGAGCAAAGATCCAGACTGGATTTTGATCGTAAAAGTTGTCGTTGGCAAGATCTGGCTATTACTAAATCCAGATCCATCGTCTCCTGTTCAAATTTACAATTTATCTAACTCAGTTGTGAGACTGTTCTACAAAATTGGCACCACTCAAAATTCTATCCCACCAAATTGTTTATTGTACGTCCTTCCTCCTCCAAAGCGTAAATGGTAACCACTGAAGATTAGATACACGTCTTTCTTAAAAGTTTCAAGATCGTATTTGACCCATCTCCCAACAGAAAATGTTACTTAAATCAAAAAAAATACCCAATGACACATTAGTGCTGCAATCTTTAACACCAAATTTTGCACGTTAATTTTTGACATTAAACCTTTTATAACCACGCCACAGATTTACCAATAACAAAAAAAAATTACTTTTTGATCCATTCACAGATTGTACCTATTAATAATTCGGCACTGAATTAGCTTAAATCCGTACTATTTATTTATTGTTGTTGTTACACGCCTAAAATAAGGCTTTTACATAAAGAACAAAATAAAAAATAAAAATAAGACTAATAAAGTTCTTTATCTCTTTTTTTAATTAGGAATAAAAAATACTAAACGAAAGTCTCAGCTTAAGCCTTACCAAATAAATAATCTAACAAATGACTATATTTATTGGCAAGCCTGATCAGTCTTGGAATAGGTGAGTTTAGGTAGTAATTAGTACACGAGTTACTCAAATAAAAATTGAGATCGAGTAACTCGTGTAGGGACTTTAAAACTCAAAAAAGTCTCAACAAGAGAAGGACAATCAAAAAGAGAATTAACAGATCAAATCATTTATGATTTTCCTATCACTCAATTTATTCATTTTTAAACCAAGTAAAAGAGAATTACAACTCGTATCACCAAAAGAATTTTGAATTTGTAATTAATATATTTTGAATACTTTACTATTTATTTGATGTTTTATTTTGTTCATTCGGAATTCGGAAAGCGAAGTGACTAAGTAAAATATCTAAAGGGCACTCACAACACTAAAAAACAGATATATCAAGGTTAAACCTCAGCTACCACAGAGTTCTATATACCAAATTAAATACCATTGGTCTTTTTAGGTAGGTAACCATCTACTTTTTGATAAATAAAATAAAATGTGCAAAAATAAAAGTTTTAATGATACATTTTGATACAGGGACCTTCTAAATTATAATTTAAAGGGCTTAAAGATTCACAATTTCAGAGTTAAGTATAAAATCTTAACCAAGATCGAGTTAATGTGCATCTTTGCAATAGCCAAGAACAAGGCCCCAAACGTCACGATACAATCGGCGAAACGTCACGAGCTGCCATTTCGCCGCTGAATCATTAATCTAAATACCTAGGTACTTACATACATGTATCATGCAGTGCGTAGGTATGTATTTGTGCATAGAATATACAATTATGAATGTAAAAATACGGTTACATGTAATATTTATGTTTGTGAAACGGCGGCGGCTTCACCTTGTCTCGCTTTTATTCCCCGTAGCGAATGTGACATCTCACTTTTTTTCCACTCAGCGGGGTCACGCCAACTTGCCAATCACACTCTGTATTTTTTTTTGCACAGACAATAGATTTCGTTTCAATTCTAAGAAAGATTTTTTCGGCAACAATGGTTTTGTCTTTGCTGAGAGAAGTTTATAAGACTTTACGCGCTGCGGATTCCTTCGATGTCTGCCGCTGAAGAGATGAAGGTCGTTATCGATTTGCGCTCATCCAATATCATCTGTATGTAACTAAACAAAGCATTGAAGTTGATCTCAAACGTTAAAATATAACTCTAGTCTTATGTACACATATACCATGAATCATATGAACCTATGATGAGTCCATTACAAAAGAAACGTTAAACCTATTCGGTTTCATGTGTAAGAGTTTCGTGAAATATACTGTTGACTGTCTAGTTGTTGTTTATATATTCAAAATTAAATTAAATATTGCTCTTTCAAGAAATGGATAGCTGTAAGAAATAAGTTATCGTCGTGAATTTTTTTAATGTTCGAAAGTTTATTACTAAAAAGTATTTTATAAACTTTAATCTGAAAAACGAACTTATAGCTTTTTATAGTCATGAAGTTATTGGAAATAGGATTCATTTTGATATTGTGTAAATTGTGTGTCAACATTGTCAACGCATGCGGTAATTGGTAATTGAGGTAAATTGGTGGGAATGAAGAATTTCAGTTTATCTAATGAATTCTAGCAGATGACCAAACTGGATCTAAATATATCCAGCAGCTGTAGCAACAGTTGAAAACCATCTAGAAAATTTTTCGACCGTATATGTTTTCAAACTGTGAACTTTCGTTCATGAAACATTTCCTTTTTCTACCTTTCCAGAAGGCAACAGGAAACCATTTTTAACTGTTGCCTTCGCTGCTGGCAATATTGGAATATGGCCACGCGAATTTTTTAGCTTTATCTGATTAAATTGTCGCACAAAATTGGCAGTATGTAACATTTTTTCAACCTTCCAATTCGCTACCCTTTCCTCATTTCCTTTCTACCCTCCAGAATACAACAAGAAACCATTAGAAAGCTTTTTTTTGACGCTTGCTATCGCTACTGACAAGATTCGAATATATTATACTAAATCCATATAGGCCATCTCTTTTCAGAATTTACCAGCACTATCTGACTTTATTTAGTTCTTCGCATAGATGTAGAATAGCATAGATTGGCCTTAGCATGCAAAATGCATCCCTTGCTTGACTGAGAATTCCCCGCAATTTAGACCCCCCGCACACACCCGTTGCTTCTGACGCTTTCTCCAGGCAAATATGTATGTTTGGAATGGCCTATCTATGGTGTTTTATATCAATGAGTTCATCATCATCATTTTCAACCGTTCACCATCCACTGCTGGATGAAGGCCTCCCCAATCCTCTTCCATTCCCGTCTGTCTTGAGCAATCTACACACACATACAGCTAACTCGACACATTCTTCTCAATTCATCACCCCATCGTCCACTCGGTGTACCTTGATTTCTTTCACATCCTCTCGGATACTATTCCATTATTCTTGTGTCCACCTTCTGCTATATCTGGCACTTTCTGATCATGTATTCCTCTTGCGATCTGTTATCACTGGATCTTGCTTAACTTTATTAAATTTAGCGTCCACACGTCATAACTGGCAGTACGCATTGGCCGTATGCCCTATGTTGTTTTATTTCTTCTTTACATCGGGTCATATTCACCAATTGAGTCGCCTAGTTCCAAATCCACAATATATAAAAAAACGAGGATAAAATATTCTCTGGTTCTAAGAATGTTTTCAAACGATGCCTTTGATACATGAATTATTCCAAATACCGCCAAGTGCGCCGTAAAAAAATATTGAAAATCAGTGTTAGTTCCAAAAACTGACAATTGCACTATGATAAAAGCTGATAAAGGCCATATTTAGAAACAAACAACGATAAGTCCACATTTCTAATCACAATATTTTGTTTAATGTCAACAAAATTAATTTTAAATGAGTTTAAACGCCATCATGCGAATAAGTCTGTAGCAGAAAAATTGCGTTTGCGAACAAGTGAGTTTTATGGACTTATCGGGATTTGGAACTAGGCGACTCAATTGTCCTAGGTATATGTAATGTACATACATAACTATCAACTATCTCTACAATATGGATTATCTACTGTGACTACGCTTTGCTGGTACACACTTTGCATACGGTTTCTTTTAATTTCTTCGATGATAATATGATCCAACACATGAAAATGCACGGAATTGTTTGATTCAAACGATTTTTTTTTATATTTTCAGACGATATGGCACAAAATGCAGCGGCTGCGGAAATGGCATCTCACCATCGGACCTGGTGAGGAAGGCCCGAGAAAGGGTCTTCCACCTGAACTGTTTCACGTGTCTCGTTTGTCGAAAGCAACTCAGCACTGGCGAAGAACTGTACGTGCTCGACGACAATAAATTCATATGCAAAGTCGACTATTTGGCGGGGAAAGCACCACCAATACAACACAGTGAGTTTACCCATTACTAACTACTACTACTACATACTAGACAGTGTACACACCACGGCCATACATACATACATATATATTTATATACCCACTCTCGAATGTTTGCTAACCAAACAGATCTCTTTCCGCACGCTATAACAACTCCGCACAATGGCTCTCCCCGCGAATGCGTGTTACGCTATCATAATAATAAAAACAGGACGCGTATTGTCGAGTGTGTGTTTATAAAGGGGGGTAGTATACTACCCTATCACACAGCCTTCGGGTATTTTTACTAGACCGCGTCTTCGAAAGCTCCGATTGATTGCACCCTGCAGGCTCCGGCGCGCACACGACCCCTTTAACTATGAAACGCTCTTTGTCTCTCAATACGATCATCGTCGTATTTTAATGCTGGACGAATTCTGATCATCCTGCTCGTATCGATTGCAAGTAATTTTAGCGTTTGAGAGGATATCTAATGGTGCGTACACATCGACGCTCACACACCTTAGCGAAATCGCATTTTAAAACTGAATTTACTGCTTGTTTGTATTTCTACAATAGAAAGTTATTTATTGAAGCGTGTTTGCTAAACTACTAAAGGAGAGTTGAATTTTTAGTGTGAGTTGAAATAAAATTTCGCCTGTGGTGCATTTTATTTATTTTAAATTTTAAAGCCAGTTGAATGTTCCGTGGTCAAAAAAGTGTTCCCGTCCACTTACACTGCAGTTTTTTTATACGTAGTTGGTTCAAGGTCCATTTTTGCATTTACAAGGTCATATCATCAAAAGCGGAACACATTGTTTGTTCTTCTTTGCATTCCAGTCGTGGTCACAATTTTATCCATGTATAAAGGCGCTCACACACTTTAGCGAAATCGCATTTTAAAACTGAATTTACTGCTTGTTTGTATTTCTACAATAGAAAGTTATTTATTGAAGCGTGTGTACTAAACTGCATACTAAAGGAGAGTTGAATTTTTAGTGCGAGTTGAAATAAAATTTCGCCTGTGGTGCATTTTATTTATTTTCAATTTTAAATCAAGTTGAATGTTCTGTAGTAAAAAAAGTGTTCACGTCCACTTACACTGCAGACTTTTTATTTGGTCCATTTTTGCATTCACAGGGTCATATCATCAAAAGCAGGACACATTGTTTGTTCTTCGTTGCATTCCAGTCGTGGTCACAATTTGATCCGTGTATAAAGGCGCTCACACACCTTAGCGAAATCGCATTTTCAAACTAAACAAACTAAAGGTCACTCATTTTATTTTCAAAAATTTAAAGCCAGTTGAATGTTCTGTGGTCAAAAAAGGGTTTCCGTCCACTTATGTACACTGCAGTCTTTTTTTTTTTTTTTTTTTTTTTCTTCGTTATATCGTGACCTTGGTGACCTCGCCATCGCAAGTTTCCGTCATTCCATAATTTTTTGAATCTTTCTTTTGTGTTGATTAACTATTATTGCGTTCAAGGTCCACGTTTGCATTCATAAGGTGACATTGTCAGAAGCGGGACACGTCGCTTCTTTGCATTCAGTCGTGGTCGCACATTATGACCCAAGTATAAATTTAATATTGGTTACATTCGTGTGAAACAAACGCACCAGTGAGAGAAAATAAGAGTGGAGTGCAAATGTGGATCGCGGGTGGAAAATTTGCGAAATAATCCCGGTTTAATTGTCGGCGTGAGGTTTTTATGGTTTATTGTGTGTTTTATGTGCGGCAATACAATTCGTGGAAGCGCACAATGGGTGTCATATGGCAACCTTATGGCGCGGAACGCATCTGACACTTACGCTTAGGGAGATTTATGGCTTTTAAATTTTGCGGTGTGCAGTTTGCACCGTTGCATTTCGTACGTCACAGTGGCATTTATGCGGACATGGCCTTGAAATTCCCATTGTTTACGTTGTAGGGGTACGTTGCCGTTTCCGATTCGCGAATATCGCGGACATCGAGAATTCGGGAAAAGCTCGAGTATCCCTTTTGAGTATAAAAGCTTGATCAAGTTTGAGTTTGAGTATCTGTGTCTTGTGGCCGCGTGTGTCCCAAAGGCGGTCACACACCTCGGCGGTTTATTCGCTGCGTCAAACTGACGCCCCGTATCGTATAATTCGAATCAACGACGATATAGGACGAAAACTTGACGCAACTATATCAGTCAGGTATGTGAGGGCCTTTACAAGGGACAAATACGTGAAAAAGATACTCAGACTTAAACCGTATACTCTCTAGTTAAATAAGAACTTATTTGTCTAGGAAAATTTTATAATCTTGGTAGATTTTCGTGTCAAAACCAAAAACAATACAAATATTCGAAATGAGTGCTTCGTACAACGCATGCGTTTTTGAATTTATTATATGTAATTGTTAATTTTTTGAGTGGCAGCCCTGACTGAAGGCAGTAGAGCAAAAGGTCAATTTAACGACCGCCAATGTAAAAATATTAAAAGCGAATTTTCGAATGGTCTTTTTGAGCCTTGTTATGTGGAATCGAAATCGTCACGCCAATCAGAAAACGATTCCAAACTCCAAATATAAACTAACCCTTTCGGAACGTCATTTTCGCATTAAATAACTATAATACCTATACAAATACTTATTGGTATAAAAACTTTCTGTATTCATTTCTGTAAACTTAGTTATTATAAAGAGATTAATTATTATTATATTGTATACATATGTATGTACATATATGGTTGTATGTAATATTTAGGTATATCATTTAGTCGTAGGTTATACATACATACTTGAAAGCAAAAATGTCAAATGCAGAATTTCGCATCGTCTGGATAAGTACATTCATAAGACCCACGCAAATTGGACAAAACATTATTTTGAGATGTGATTTCCATTTAAAATTTTCGGATCTAAGCTTCTAAAAATTTACATTCTTATTATAATATTATTATGGGGCAAACGAATGCATTTAAATTAAGCCAATTTACTTTATATTGCAAAACTTATTATTATTCCCTTTTTAGGGATGCTTTTAAAATGGATTTTGTTATTGAAAATATTAATATGTCTATAGGTATCCAAGATATAATATTATATAGGGGTGTTTTGAAATCTATAGTTTCCAAATAAGGTTATTTCTGCTTACGTATTACAATATACACATACCTATAGTGCGATAGGTGTGTGAGAATCAGGGACGTATTTAGAGCGCAATTTTCAAATATAATTTCTAATGTCACATAAATTAACAATTAACTATTTTTTTTTTTTGCTAGTGCCAAAAAGTTAAAATATCAAATTTCGAAACGTTACGGTTATGAAAATTTTTAACTCAAATTAAAAATGCATATGTAAATTAATAACCGCATGGGTATATAACATTTTTAATTTTTCCTGTCGTGTAAATGGATTGTATATATATTATTTATTTTTGACTTTTGAGATTCAAATTAAAATAAAATTGGAGAAACTTTCTGGAAGGCGACCTGGCTTTTCCTAGTGTGGAAACGGCGTCGTTCTCGCTTCGTTTCTTATGTAATGTGTAATGTGCGTGATAGCTCACGCAGAGTGTCACAATTTAATTACAGTTACACGAGTTGTTTATCGTTTGTGGTTGTAAATAAGAATAATGAAACTAGGATGAAAGAATGAACATACATAGTTTTGTAATCCAACATTCTGCTGTGTTTAAAAAAGAAGGCATACGACCAATGCGTACTGCCGGTTATGACGTATGGATGTGATACGTGGATGCTAGATTCAGGAATGTTACGTAAGATTCAGTGTATGCTCGGTATAACGAGAAGAGATCGTAAGAGGAATACATGGGTAAGAAGTATGACCAAGGTGGCAGATACAGCGGAACGTGTGAAAAAGTTGTAGTGGTCGCGATAAATACTGGAATGGTATCCGAGAGGATGTGAAAGAAAGCAAGGAACACCAAGTGGACGATGAGCTGACAAATTAAGAAGAAAAGCATGAAAAGATGTGCTCGGTATATACACAGAAATGCACAGAAAAGCATGAAAAGATATGCTCGGTATAACGAGAAGAGATCGTAAGAGGAATACATGGGTAATAAGTATGGCAAAAGTGTCAGATATAGCGGAACGTGTGAAATATTGGAATAGTATCTGAGAGGATGTGAAAGAAAGCAAGGTAGACCGAGTGGACGATGTGGTGATGAATTGAGAAAAATATGTGGAGTCAACTGTATGTACATAGATTGCTCAAGACAGACGGGAATTGAATAGGATTGGAGAGGCCTTCATCCAGCAGTGGATGGTGATAGTAACGCAATAAGATGAGCATTCAAATATTCGTCGGCGATAAAAAAAAATTCCACAGTAATATTCACGCAGCGCTCGAGCTTTAAGTTTGAATTACAATATTAACAATAGTCATCATCATTCATCAGTAATAGTATTTTCGAAAACTTATTTAAAAGAGATGGGGAATTTTCGAGTGCGCCCCTGTGCGAATACCCGTGCAATGGAGGAGCGGCTGATAAAAACTCATTTGGCGTACGGGGCAGGGGCGACCAATCGCAACACGCCAAACCAACCCCCTCATCCTCCTCTCTCTCTCCCTTCCCTCCCTATTTCAAACCCTTAACCCCCTCTCCTCCACCCTCCCGCCGACACTATTTATTTTCCGGGATGACGGGACGCGGCCGAGTGACGCGCACGGCTCGTGCAACGCGTTTCTCTATTGATCCCACTTCTGCGCCGGGTGGTACCTACCTACTTCACTTTTCACGTTTTCACACATCCAACAACCCTTTCGACAATAATATACACGAGTATTTCATGCAAATCAACTTGAAGAAATTGTTTATAACGAGGGCGCACTAACTGTTGAATTTTCAAAAGCGGAATAATCACACGATGCGTTTTTTACACGTAAAAACGTAAAATCCCATCTTTTTTTTTTTAAAGACAATCTATTATAATCTACCTGTAAAAACTTCTGGTTGATATTTTAATAAAATATATGTATGTACTTTCCACTCAATTGTTTTTGTTTAAATGCAATAATTTAATATTATTATTATGTTAAATATTAACCTATAAATTTTTACTTCATCCAAATCGGATGATGATTGAATTGAATTAAAAAAAGATGATGATTGAATTAGATTGGTTATATGAATTACTTATATTTAAGTTAGATAATAATATGTTACCATCATATTTTAGTAAATTTATTGTGAGAGGAATGGATGTATGTGAGTATAATTTAAGGAATAAAAATAATTTAATTATAAAAAAATGTTAAAATAAATAGAAATGGGAGAAGCATCTTGTACAGAGGTGTTTTGGAGTATAAATAGACTGCCGGATGGAATTAGAAGTTCCAAAACTATTGAAAAATTCCTGGCAGTCTTAAAAAAACATCTCTGTACAGATGCTTAGTTAGGCTAGTAAATAGAAGGTAATATATTTAAATTGAATATTTTATAACAGCTAGGTTCATGAAAAACTTGACACTACATACATATAATGAATATTTAAATTTGCAATTAAGGGGATTTTTAACTTCAAGATGAGCTTGCTTGTGCGTTTTGTTTTTGTACTAGTATATTGCCCGTTGACATTAAAATTTTCAATGAAAACATAAGGAGTTTCATTAGTAGTGTTAATCTAATAACTAAAGTTACGATTTCAACAATGCGTTTTGACGGTCCAACAGACTTCGATCAAATCAGCAAACAGATTTTAGTTATACACTTTCTTTCAATTGATATGTATTTTCTAATCATATCATAAATTAATATAAAAATGCATAGTCTCGGTATTAGCATTTTATTTTAAAACGAAGGCTTCTTTGAAGTTTCAATCATTTGATTATAATTTCGGCTATTTATATCAAAAATAAAGAACACTTCCAATAAAATATTGCATATTATGGACATATTATGCGCGTTTGTATAAAAATTGTTTGCTTTAAAAATAAACATCTGACGACACACTCTCGCAGCAAATGTGTTACGAATTTATGTTTTCGACACGATATGATTATCTCGGAAAATACGATTATCAAAAAAAAACAAAACAAAACAAAACCAATTGCTTTATAGTTATATCTGCATATGAAAGACAATTTTTTAGGGTAATATTTACTTATGAAAACTAGTTTTATTATTCATGAAAATACTCGAGTCGAATTAGCATAATGTCGATTGATATCGCCGCGAATTCATTACGTGTTACAGTTTCATCCATTTTTCATTCGAAAACGATCCCGTATACAATTTTTTTTTTGTGTTCTAAAGATAACAAATTTGATATGATATATGTAATATAATTTACCTGGCGTGAAAAAAAAATGATATCGAGGCGAAACAATTTAATTTTTTCAACGATCAAACTGACAATCGCACGGTTTTTTTTTTTTTTTTAATTTATAGCCTCAAGTTTTAGAATTTCCCAAGCTGTGTAGTGAACTTAAGATTATTCAACGTCTTCACTAAAGTTTGTTAAAATTGCACTTTGCTTCTGTTGTGATAATAGTCATAATAATAAGTCACCCCATACACTAGCGCGAATTTTCAACGTCGGAGATAGTTATTATTTAATAATAAGAAAATCGTGTTTCACGACCGGCCCGATGGCGAAACTCAAATAAAAAAAATACACTGTAAGTTTCGATGGCCTTGTGTCGATATGCGAAATATATATATATGTGTGTGTGTGTGTTAGTAGTTTAATATTCAATTTGTTTAATGGAGCGTTAAGATTGAACGTGTAAGTTGGTGGACTTTTTGATATGCGTTATTAATGCGCCTCCTAGTAGTGACGATTGCGTTCTCTTGATAACCGTGAAATTAGAATCGACTAGCTGCAAGTACCGGGCGTTGCTCGAGTGTAATTTTTTTAAACTTTTCCCATATAAATATGACTCCATCTGTCATTAGTAGCTAGTAGGAGTTCATTAAAGCAAAAACAGCTGACACATACATATGTATGACAGCTACCCGAAAGATACACATTATATCGCACTCAAGTACCCTTCGAGACCCGTAGGATCATTAGGAGTACCTCTGCAAAATTTGGTGTCGATTAGTCGAAAGGTTTGGGAATGCACGAGGAACGGGCACGTATGTAATTTTTCATACAAATTTTATTTGGTTACAAAAAGTTACATTGTAAAATAGGTACAAACTTTATAAAGGCGCTCACACACTTCATTGTTTCATTTATACGTGATATGTTAACCTTTCCTATCTGAAGATGGGTCAAATTTGATCCGATTTGTGCATATTTTATAGCGGATTTTGACATTGGCAAAATAACAATGTATGACGGTCATTACTTATTTTTACACATTGGCATTTAAGCTTATGCACGTATAAATTTGACATTTTGAATCAATTTTGGCAAAATTTAAATCCATGCCGTATTCTACATATAAAATGTACAAATTTTGAGTTTATCACTGAGATCAAAATCGATAAATTACATTGTTTTATTGTGTTTTAATTTGAGTTTAATTTAAGCGAACGATTATTCCTTTTTTGAAGCTGAATAACGGTTTCAAAATTAAGTTATTACGATACGTATAATCAGATAAGTTTTTTTTCGCGACACATATCGACGACTTTCTACAGCGTGCAAAAAAAAAAACGTCAAATGTGAAAATATAAAGATTGTATTATATAATAGCTGTACGTTTGTGTTGCTTGAAAAATAGTCAATACGATAAAAGTGAGATATTTTTTTATGTTACATAGAAAAATTCCTATTAAAAGTTGTTATTGTATTTTTTTATAGTATGTATCGTTGCAATGCAATTTCAGTAATAAATTTTACTTATCGTCTTTTAGGTATTTGCATAATAAAATTTCGCGCAAAATTTTCCGCTGCGCTTTGGACGCATGTGCAATAATTTTTAAATTTGAAAATGTCATTACGTGTGATTCTCAAATCGAGAAGGTCGAAACAATTAATGTTTTGATAAATGTTGTGAGCGTGTCAAATTTGTATGTTTTACATATTCTACATATAAGCGTTTAATGAGGCTTAAAATTGGTTAATTAATAAAATAAAAAGGGGGAACGTTTTACGAAAAAAAAAAAAAAAAGAATTTGTGTCTAATAAATTTTAGAGTGTGTATAATATTGCAATTTTATTTCATCAATAATTTCAAACTGATACTTTCCTAGAATTTGTCTTCGTGCGACATTTTCCACTTTCAAGCGAGATTTTCCCGTTGAGCTTTCGTGATTTGTACAGTAGAAAAAATAAAAGAAAGGAAAATAACTTTTATTTCGTCTTCTTTGATTTTTTTTCTTTTTTCTTCTGTTTGTTTAACGCTTTTCGCCATTTCGGTTTTACGTTGGGGTGGAGAGCTCTTTTTCGCAGTGCTTTCATCAAAATGAAATAAACGCTTTTATAATAAAAACGCGTATAAAATTTTTATATATTTTTTCATGCCTATTTCTGAACACTTTACATATATTCATATTTACATACAATTATTTATATTGTAAGTTACCTAAACGCACCTAACTATTATTTTTTTAAATCATAATCACACACTTGAACGAATCTGTGACGTCCGTTATGTTTGGTCGGAAAATTAATGGTGTCAGAAGTGGGATTTAATTTCAAAACAATTCATAATTTTACATGTAATGAATGAAAATTAAATTAAATCTCACTTATGACGTTCTGAAACCATTAGTCTCCCGTCTAAACAAAACAGACGGGAAATACATTTTTTCCATAAAAAAACAGTTCATTAAAATGAGGAAAAGTTTGTAGTCTCATTAAAGGGGTGAATTTCTCAGAAACTATTGTCAATTCTGAACTTTATAAATTCGAAAAGTCACAATTAAAACAACGAGAGTGCTAACTTTTTGTAATACTTTTTACATGTCTCATTTTCAACTGCATACATACATACATATGAGAGGATGTGAAAGGAAGCAGGTTAGACCGAGTGGACGATAGTCTGATGAATTTAGAAGAATGTGTGGAATAAACTGGATGCAGATCGCTCAAGACAGACGGGAATGGAAGAGGATTGGAGAGGCTTTCATCCAGCAGTGGATGGTGAATGACTAAAAATGTTGATGATGACATACATACATATGTATTTAGATATATTGTACATGCTACAGACAACGTGTAAAATGCCTCGTAATATATTATATAATGTCCAAAATGCGCAGATCGATTCTAAATCGGTCAAGACTAGGGTGTTTCTTAAGTTGGACAGGGTATTGGCATGAAATTGCACATATGAAAAACTCAAGTTTGAGAAAGATCACGTGAACAAACTCATTGACGGAATGAAAAATGATTCGGACAACTAATGTCACTTATTTCACACTTTGCCAAAAACGATTGCATTTAATACAATGCGGGGATTTGACACTTTGCCTCTAACGTAAGCAATTATATACATATGTATATACAGTGCTCGAAATGGAAATGTTCACGAATGGGAGCGCTCGATAATTTTCAAAAAATATCAAACGACCTTTTTTTTTTAATTATGTACATATATGTATGTATGTAGATACCTATACATATGTACATATATATTTATCGAAATGCAAAATCTTACCGAGATTAATACCGTTTAATGTCTGTAAGTCAACTTCAACAGGTAGATCTGAAAATGGTCTCTGATTTTTTACTATCCTATATACTTTTCTGGAAACTCTTTCAGTGGTTAAAATATGAGCATTCTGACTGTTTTGTATAAAATTTATACATTTCATTATTATTGGCTGATTTTATTATAGTGAGATATTTAAAATATTTTATTATAGTCGCGGTACAACACGACAATTCAAAGATAGATATCGTAAATCATTAAAATGACCGATGGCTCGAAAAGGCACGTTGCAGTTCTAAATGCCGATTTCCGGCTATAAAGTCATTAAACTTTTTGCGCAAAGCCGACATAGAATCTGAAAACCCTCGGAATTGAATAGAATTCTAAATGTTATCTTCAAGTAACGCGTGCACCCAGCTTTTTCAAAACATAATAATATTTTAAATGGCTTTGTCGGAATTGAAATGTAAAGAATTCAAAGAGTGTGATTTAGGAGTAAAAAAAATTCACCGTCAATAATTATTGAATTTTCGGCAATAATTATTGAAAGAGCACGGAAATTTTGGTTTTTTACGAAAGGGGGCGCTAAATTTACAGATTTCACGAAAGGGTACGCTACGTTTTTAAATTTCACGAAAGGGAACGCCCGCTCCCTGCCGCTCCCGCTGAATTCGAGCACTGCGTATATATATATATGTATGTAAATCACACATTTGACATGTGAAATGTTATTTATAGCCGCGAATCTTCTATTTTCTATTAGTTTCGGTCGAATCGTTGCGTATACATAAATATTGTACACTCACCTTTAATACGAAACAACATGGCCGCCGCGCAAAGCCGCGAGTCTATCGAGAAAATACGTGCATATGATTAAAGATTGTAGTTTTTATCATTTGGAAACGAGTTGAAAAAACAATTTTTCAATTATTCGTAAGATGATTTACGCGCGCGAGCCATTGTCATTAATTTTGGTAAATTTACGTACCAATAAATGCGGCGCTTTTCACTCGATTCACCACGGTGGCTCAACTCTCTGGCACCCAGAGACGTAAAACATTCGATAGAATAGTATGAAATAAAAAATATGTATCATTATTTATGTGTGTGTGATTGATGATGGTCAAATTTATGTTCGGAAGTTATTATACGCGTTGTCGAACGACGCTCATTGAATTGTTTTACCACCATTTTCGGTCATTAGAAATGAATGATGGCGGTTGCAACGGATTCGACCGGATTTTTTTTGTTGTTTTTATTCTCTGCAAAGCTCCTTGCTGCACTTTGACCCCTCGTTCGAACGAGAGCGGTTTCGATTTTGACGTAGTGGTTTATTGTTGCTGTCGATCGCATACTCGGACATTTGAATTGGATTCGAACCTCTGATCAAAGTTAGATCTTGCAATGGTTTTTTTCAAAATGTTCACATACATAAATATCAGATAGCCCTTACTTGCAAAGTAGGATCCTTCTCCATTGTTTCATTTGAATCTTTGTTCTACTAATTATTCGCAAAACTCCTCCATTCATAGATCCTGCTCGTCATTCAACGAAATTCCTGCACATATTGATATTCCTTGCCCTCCTTTCCAGACCTAACTCCTAAAGTTCCTTTCTTGCTATGATTTGTTCTTTATTTGTAACTATTTTGGCTGTATCGTATTATGTGGAATTAATTATTTTATATTGTACTTTACGAGCTGTATGTTACATAATAAATACATATAAGTATGTACATACATTTGTACATTTTCAGGCCAGTTTAAAATAAGCGGATATTTTTTTATTGACATATAACGCGCTACGGGAATAAAATAATGTTACAAATTTACAATGAGAATAAAATGAGTGTGTCTAAAGTTGATAGTACTGAAGACCTGTAACAATTTCAATACAATTCCTGACGGACAGACGTAACGTGTTTATTTATAGTATGTAGATATGTTCTCATATAAAAATCGGCTAAATAAATTCCTTTACATTCACGAAAGGTAAAATCTAAATCTCGGCAAGTTTTTGAATATAAATGGATTTTTGTAATCCTTCAAATAACTAAATAGATCAAAATTGTATGTGTGTACACAACAACTGGGCTCCATCGGCTATGTATTTTAAATAAATAAAATAATAATGCAAAAAAGGCGCTTAAAATTGACGCTACCTTGAAAACTTTTTTATTTAGAAATTGTTGCTATTTTAAAATTCATTGGAAGTTCACTTTAATTTTAACACTTTTTAAGTGATATATTATTTTGGCCCTTTTTTTTTTAACCATATACGGTTTTGGTATTGATACTCACTAACTCGAGTGAATAATTTGACGCTTGGCGTCTGCGACTGACGCCCTCTATCGTTGTTGATTCGCACCAACGCGAATTATATCGGTGCGAATTGGACGACAATAGCAGTCGCGTTAAATTATTCGCTCGGGTTAGTGAGGGCCTTAATTCGCATTGGTGCAAATCAATGGAAAACATATATTAACTAATCAAAATCAAACTGCACACACTCTCTTGTCAGAACACAAAAACACTAACTATACAGTTCCTACAAACTAAACAGCACCTAATCATAACTAAAAAAAACATTAACCAGATACACTTACAAGTGCACGACGTTGCACCATCTCTAATGCACCATCCAATCGTCTCGGTCAAAAAACCGATGATTGATGATGATGACGACGACTCTCCAAATCCAAAATGACCTTTTTTTTTCTCATCATTTTAACCGACGCGTCGGATATCCTCTTCAACGCACACAATTTGCGATACTCGCGAATGCCACAATTCGAGATTCGCTTCTTTTATCGCGTGCTTTTCTAGCATACGTATGCTTGTATGGGTATATTATGTGGTTTGGTGTTTTTTTTTTTAGTTATTTTCCTTTAGATTATCAATATTTCGTGTCGGGCCCCTTGAACGTAATTTATGAACAAAGATTGACGATCACTCACGCAGCACGTAAGAGTGTGCAGGGGCGCGATAGCGAGGGCTCTTTCACACGGGGGCCCAGAATGGGGCCCCAAAGGGAGCCTCGAGGGGGCCTCGACCAATTAGTCCAAACCCCTGTGGTGAGACTCGAGGGCAAGAATAGCAACAGCCTTTCTCGCTTGTAGTCTTGCTCTTCTTGCTCTCTGGCCGATCGACATTCATTCATTACTAATGCTAATCATACTGCTTGTCGTTTTTTTTTTTTTCCATGTTCTTGTCTTCTTCTTTTTATTTATTTATACTAGTGTTTTCTATGAACTTGATTTTTATTATAATTAATGAGCGCATCCGACTCGAAACTTTTACGTATAGGTAAGTTATGTACAAATTGACTACTAATGTGCCGTATTTTTATTTTGATTTTTGATTCGTGTGTACGTTCTGAAATACTTGTTGCGTGTAGTGTGATGGATTGTTCTATTGTCAAAAGTTGCATAACATACTGCAAAAGTGTCGGTCTCTGTTTTTTTTGCTACAAATTGGTCGGAAATCACACAGATATTTTTTTTTTAGTAAAGAAATACCACTGTGATAGTGTATAGCATAACTAAAATTTTTAATGTAAATGTTATAATAATGTAAATGTTAAAAATGTAAATTTTTATAATAAATGTATGAGGCGTGTTTTATGACATGGTTCGAAATTCGACTAATTCGAAAGATTCTATATACATATGTAATTAGGTAGAACATAACCTAACCTAACCCAAAAAAACCAAACCTAACCCAACCAATGAAAATTTTTCGTTATATTAGCTTAAATGTAAAAAGAACGTTAATTTAACATGCTATTGTATCGTATTATATTTCTTGATCAAAAAATCATCATCATTTTCAGCCGTTCACCGTCCACTGCTGGATGAAGGCCTCTCTGTAATCCTCTTCCATTCCGGTCTGTCTTGAACAATCTGCATCCAGTTGATTGGCTCGCTTTCTTTCACATCCTCTCGGATACCATTCCAGTATTTCTCGCGTCCATCTGCCATTCATTCTTCTCGCAATGTGTCCACTTTAACTTTTTCACACGTTCTGCTATATCTGCCACCCTGGTTATGCTTCTTACCCATGTGTTCCTCTTACGATCTCTTCTCGTTATACCGAGCATATATGCTTCTCTGTCGGCACTGGATCTTGCGTAACATTCTCGAATTTAGCATCCACATTCCACGTTTCACATCCATACGTCATAACAGGCAGTACGCATCCAGTTAACTTCACACATTCTTCTCAATTCATCAGCCCATCGTCCACGCGGTCTACCGCGCTTTCTTTCACATCCTCTCGGATACCATTTCAGTATTTCTCGCGTTCATCCATTATTTTCGCTGTGTCCAAGTTCCGCCATAACTGCCACTTTGGTCATACTTCCTACTCATGTATTCCTCGTACGATCTCTTCTTGTTATACCGAGCATACATCCTTCCATGTTTCTCTGTGTCCACTGGATCTTGCGTACCATTCTTAGTATTGTATGTATATCATCATCATTTTCAGCCGTTAACCATCCACTGCCGGATGAAGACCTTTCCAATCCTCTTCTATTCCTGTCTGTCTCGAGCAATCTGCATCCACTAGACTGCACACGTTCTTCTCAATTCATCAGCTCATCGCCCATTCGGTATACCTTGCTTTCTTTCACATCCTCCCGGTTACCAGTCGAGTATCTGTCCACCTGCCATCCATTCTTCTTTTGCTATGTGCCCACTCCAACTTTTTCACACGTTCCGCTATATCTACCACAATCTCTTCTTGTTATACCAAGCATACACCTGTCGATGCATCACCGTGTGCACTGGATCTTACGTAACATTCTCCAATTTAGCATCCACGTTTCACATTCATACATATATTCCTCTTACCGAGCACTAATCTTTCCATGTTTATTTATATGCACTTTAGTATCCACATAATATAATAGATAGATAAATTTTATTGAGACAAGTATCCAATCAGACTAAACTGTCAACTGCTAAAAATTTGCTATATTTCTAAACAGATACATGTTTATAAAATCTTGTCTAAGAATTTGTCTTTTGAAAGTCTCCCAAAAGTGGTCCCAATCTGCGAAACCGTCGAATCTGCATTTGCCACGCTAGTACGATGATCCAAAAACGGCAATAGGGATTTGCATACGTATCCACCTGTGCGATTTCGCGCATGATGTTTTTTTTTTTATTTAAAACGTGCACAACGTGAGCTTCGCATTATGCACGTTCAATTTTAAAAAAAGTTTCGCACCAAGTAAACGGATCATGTCCCCTGTAGGTAGGTAGATATACGTACATGGGTACGTGTGGGAAGAAGGGTTGACGTGTGCGTCGGCCGTTGCGGTACCGACGCACAGTGTTTCCAACAGTGTGGCTCGCGTGATTAATGCGGTGTTACTCGCGTTGGCAGCCGCCGAACATTTTGTATGGCCGGCGGGGGGGCCCTGCAAATGATGAATACATTATTGCAAGAGAGGGACCCGGGGTCAACGAGACCCCACCGAGTATCCAAAAACCCCCCTGGGAATATATCTTACACATACAGTTTTATCATATTTCATGCGGGGTCTCTCTACCAATTTGCCAAAGATGTGTAAATTTACCGAGGTCTACCGATGTACCGATGCAGTCGTCGCACGACAGCCCGGTGCTTGAAATACAACCGTGCGCATAGATGTAGAAAATAACATACATAGATTGGCCTGAGCGCCCGAAAATGACACACAAAAAGGGCATGCAAAATTTTGCTTGACTTTTTTTTTTGTGAGAATTCCCCGCACTTTAGACCCCCCCCCCCCCACGCACACCCCCGTTGCTTCTGACGCTTTCTCCCGGCAAATTTGTTTGTAATCTATGGTATTTTATATCAAACACATTCATAAAATCGGCGCGAGTTTCAAAAGTCTGTCCGCGCGGGAACGCTCGCTTGCTCAATCCCAATCGGATAAAGTATTGTGATCGTGGAAAAATTCGACCTTGAGATTTTGACTGGTTTGTATCGGGTATCATCCCCCCAATCGCGTTTACACGATTTCCGTGAAAATGTCCGTCTATGTACCCGTGTGTAGAATCGCTAATAATATATAATAATTGATAAGGTTTTGATGAAAATCCCACCGTCGCAAGTGGTTGTTTTTTTTCGGTCTTTTATATATTTTGAATCTTCATAATATTATACATGAAATTAGAATTCTTATAGCAATGGTGAGTTTATAAAAATGACTCATCA
Source organism: Parapsyche elsis (assembly GCA_022651745.1). Classification (NCBI taxonomy): domain Eukaryota; kingdom Metazoa; phylum Arthropoda; class Insecta; order Trichoptera; family Hydropsychidae; genus Parapsyche; species Parapsyche elsis. The sequence goes on from JAGVSN010000030.1 coordinate 1,257,962, forward strand.
AAATCGGTACAGTAGAAGTGACGGTTTGTCGTGTTTCAATATGCGTTGACAATATTGTTTGTTATTATGATGCTCGCTGGGTTCGAGGCAATATTCTCCGGTTCGAGTAAAATTTGATTTTTGACTTTTCAAGTGTCATAAATTTTTTCGTTACTCTTTGTATTCCTCAAATATACGGTTAAAGTCATGGGTTGGACACAGTCGAATTTTTTTACTATAATATTGCCTGTTGACAATCAACAGGTGGTTATTATTGACACATGAGTGGACTAACAATCGTGGCTTATTCAAATTTTCAAAGAAAACCAAATAAGTGTGTGGAACGTTGATACATTGATTCAAAATTTAAAAACTAAGAAAAATATTTATTTTTTCACATAGCCCATATTTACCTCTATCGTCAGCCCACTCGTATCTATCAATAATAAACACTCATTGATTGTCAACGGGCAATACTCTAGTCTAGTATAATAATATAAAAGTCAGTATGTTCGTCAGGAATGCTTAAAGCGTTTACTTTGTTTTAAAATATTGTAGATTCTAATTATTTTTTTACTATCCGTTGATAGTCAACGGACAATACTCTAGTTTAGTACTACATACATATGTATATACATATCATCATCAAACGCATATAAAACCTGTGCAGTTTGAAAGGGTGAGGATTCACACTCGTGAGATGAACTCGATTGATGAAGGTGATTCATGGTCAAACAGTTTGAGCATCACTGATTGAATTGAAATATGACCTTGAAAAATGTGAGCTACATGATGCAAAAGATTTGAAAGGAAATAAATAAAAAAAAACATGTTCGTGAAAGAAAGGTGGTCTCGCGTCTCAACAGTTAACGCGTTGCACAAACTTATTTGACGTACCTAAAAACGCATGTTTTGTACGTCAAACATGTTTTTAAAATCAGTTTTGACCTACCTATGTATGTATAGGTACATACAACACTTCTTAAAATTGAAACAAACCTATTTATGTAAGTTTAAACAGCTTGCGCAAAAGTCTCCGTTTGACCTCATTTTAATTTGACGTACGACAAAAACGCACTTGCCTCTGAGTATACCTTCATAATAGGCCATCATCCCTTCCGATTTATTCTAAAACTAGCGTCCGTTTATTCTGTTCATATTTCAATGTTAATAACACCGAACATACACAATCAATAGGTTGCACAGCTTCTGGTTTCAATCGATTGGAACAATATTGATATATGGTGGGCATGAGCGGATTTCATGTCATTTACGGCGATTGATTTATGAACCTTTTTTTTTATCATCATTACTATTTTTAGATAAAAACTAAATAAAATGACCCTCACATATTCAAAAAACACAAAAAAAACTGTGTAGTACACACTGGAGGCGCCTAACTTGCATTCTTTACAATTATACGGCACATTGATGTATGCACGCTATTAATCAATATGTTTGTACCGTGGATGGCTACTCTAAAAAAAAATTATAATAACAATCACCACTCTTCGTTATCATCATCATTTTCAGCCGTTCACCATCCACTGCTGGATGAAAACCTCTCCAATCCTCTTCCATTTCTGTCTGTCTTGAGCAACCTGCATTCAGTTAACTCCACACATGACACATTCTTCTCAATTCATCAGCCCATCGTCCACTCGGTCCACCTTGCTTTCTTTCACATCCTCTCGGTTACCATTCCAGTATTTCTCGCGTCCATCTGCCATTCATTCTTCTCGCTATGTTTATTATCCATGTATTCCTCTTACGATCTCTTCTCGTTATACCGAGCATACATGCTTATCTGTGTGCACTGGATCTTGCGTAACATTCTTGAATTTAGCATCCACGTTTCACATCCATACGTCATAATTGGCAGTACGCATTGGTCGTATGCCTTTTTTTTTTACACACACACACACATAAACTTGATCGATTTTTAAATTCGTTTACAAATCGCCATTGTTAGTTGAATTATCGGAGTTTTACCTATGTATTGTACGGTGTAGGTTGTAGGTTATTTTGATGTGAAGATTTGGGTGTTTTGGATTATAATTTGAGCAGTTGTTCGAATTCGCAGGTGGGCGAGTTATACCGGAACGTTCACGGTTTTTTTTTTTTAGACGCGGTGACCTGGCGTTTTTACGCTCAGTGGTTCGAATCCCGTGCTTGGGATAAACAAAACGATACGACGAGGAAAAGTAGCCCCACTTCATTCTATGTAGTTGGTAGTGCTGTATTTAGAAAATGATTCCAAGAAAGATTCAAAAAAAATAATCTAGGAACATTGCAAACACGACAAATTTTGGTCATTTTTTTTATTTTGTTGTTTTGGCCAACTGTGCATAGAAAAGAATAGAAGTTTCAGCGAGACTGTTGAAAAGCGAGTAATGAATTGGAAAACGCGCTAAACCAAAACGATTCTGTTTTTTTTTTGTGTGATAAAATGCGTATCAAGTTGTGTGCACGCACCTTAATCTATTGCAGGGCTACCACTATTATAAGAAGTATTATAATAAATACAAATTTATCCTTTTGAAAGATTTTGAAAGACAAGTAGTAAGGTAACTGAGTAGGTACTTCAGTGTGTTCAACAATGATCAAAATCAAAAAGAAGTAAAACATGAAAAAGTTCCATAAATTATGTATACGAATGAATGCTACGTAAGTTAGAATGCAATGGAGAAGAATTGTTCATTTAAATAAACAACAAATTTACTTCAATTCAAGAGATGTAAGATCATTTATTTGCACACATAATTTCACCATCCACTGCTTGATGAAGGCCTCTCCAATTCTTTTCTATTTCTGTCTGTCTTGACCAATCTGCATCCACTCGGCTCGCACACATTCTTCTCAATTCATCAGCCAGTCTACCGATCGGTCTACCTAGCTGTCTTTCACATCCTCTCGGATACCATTCCAGTATTTGTCACGTCCTGTTCACACGTTCACACGTTCCGCTATATCTGCCACTGTATATTTATTCACCATCCACTGTTGGATGAAGGCTTCTCCAATTCTCTACCATTCTTGTCTGTCTTGAGCAATCTGCATCCAGTTGACTTCACACATTCTTCTCAATTCATCAGCCCATCGTCCACTCGTTCTACCATGCTTTCTTTCACATCCTCTCGGATACCATTCCAATATTTGTCACGTCCATCTGCCATCCATTCTTCTCGCTATCTGTCCACTTCACACGTTCCTGTATATTTACCATTTCATGTCATCATCATTTCCAGCTATTCACTATCCAATGCTGGATGAAGGCTTCTCCAATTCTCTTCCATTCTTGTCTGTCTTGAGCAATCTGCATCCAGTTGACTTCACACATTCTTCTCAATTCATCAGCCCATCGTCCACTCGTTCTACCATGCTTTCTTTCACATCCTCTCGGATACCATTCCAATATTTGTCACGTCCATCTGCCATCCATTCTTCTCGCTATCTGTCCACTTCACACGTTCCTGTATATTTACCATTTCATGTCATCATCATTTCCAGCTATTCACTATCCAATGCTGGATGAAGGCTTTTCCAATCCTCTTCCATTCCTGTCTTTCTTGAGCAATCTGCATTCAGTTGACTCCACACATTATTCTCAATTCATCAGCCCTTCGTCCACTCGGTCTACCATGCTTTCTTTCACATCCTCCCGGATACCATTCCAGTATTTCTCGCGTCCATCTGCCATCCATTATTTCGCTATGTGTCCACACACAAATTTTTCACACGTTCCGCTATCGTTCATGCTTCTCACCCATGTAGTCCTCTTACGATCTCTTCTTGTTATACCGAGCGTACATCTTTCCATGCTTTTCTGTGTGCACTAGCATTCTTGAATTGAACACATCCATACGTCTTCATCCTCCACTCGATCTACCTTGCTTTCTTTCACATCCTCCCGGATGCCACTGCCGCGATCTCTTCTCGTTATACCGAGCATACATCTTTCTACATATGCTTCTGTGTGCACTGGATCTGGAACGTAACATTCTTGAATAAAGCATCCACGTTTCACATCCATACGTCATAACTGGCAGTACGCATTGGTCGTATGCCTTTTTTTTAAGCATAGCGGAATGTTGGATGTAAAAACTATGTTCATTCTTCCAAAAGCGCTCCATCCTAGTTTCATTCGTTCTTCTTTACTTCCAGTCATATTCACCAATTGTCCATTCTTTCGCTATGTGTCCACTCCAACTTTTCACGCGTTCCGCTATATTTGCCATTTTGGTCACATTTCTTACCCACGTATCCCTCTTACGATCTATTCTCGTTATACCGAGCATACATATTTCTATGCTTCTGTGTGCACTGGATCTGGAACGTAACATTTTGAATACAACATCCTCGTTTCACATCCATACGTCATAACTGGCAGTACGCATTGGTCGTATGCCTTTTTTTTAAGCATAGCGGAATGTTGGATGTATAAACTATGTTCATTCTTCCAAAAGCGCTCCATCCTAGTTTCATTCGTTCTTCTTTACTTCCAGTCATATTCACCAATTGTCCATTCTTTCGCTATGTGTCCACTCCAACTTTTCACGCGTTCCGCTATATTTGGCATTTTGGTCACATTTCTTACCCACGTATCCCTCTTACGATCTATTCTCGTTATACCGAGCATACATATTTCTATGCTTCTGTGTGCACTGGATCTGGAACGTAAAATTTTGAATGCAACATCCTCGTTTCACATCCATACGTCATAACTGGCAGTACGCATTGGTCGTATGCCTTTTTTTTAAGCATAGCGGAATGTTGGATGTATAAACTATGTTCATTCTTCCAAAAGCGCTCCATCCTAGTTTCATTCGTTCTTCTTTACTTCCAGTCATATTCACCAATTGTCCATTCTTTCGCTATGTGTCCACTCCAACTTTTCACGCGTTCCGCTATATTTGCCATTTTGGTCACATTTCTTACTCATGTATCCCTCTTACGATCTATTCTCGTTATACCGAGCATACATATTTCTATGCTTCTGTGTGCACTGGATCTGGAACGTAAAATTTTGAATACAACATCCTCGTTTCACATCCATACGTCATAACTGGCAGTACGCATTGGTTGTATGCCTTTTTTTTAAGCATAGCGGGATGTTGGGTTTAAAACTAGGTTCATTATTCGTTTTATCTCCTCTCCTATGTAGGGTGTATTGAAAAATATAAATTTTCTTAAAAAAGTGATAGGTTTTTTCTATCTTCTTATTTATGTATGTATGTAGTTAACTTTTCCAATAAATTTCAATTTCATCCATGTCATATCCACCGTTTCGTCAAAATGACGGGGTAATTTCAACGTCGATATTTGTACGGTGTGAATAATTAAAATTGGTCGGTTTGGTTGTAGGTGATTAAAGATTGATAGTGCCTTTTTTTTTTTTTTTTTTTTTTTTTTTTTTTTTTATAAGGCAGGGCGCACAATGGGATCGCCATGTTGGCGTCATGGCGCGCGCGACCTTCACGCCTCGTTCCTCTGGCTCCTTCACTACTTCTCTTCTTCTTCTTGTCTTCTCTCCACGTCTTCTTATTTCGATCACAGCGGGGCGGCCGACGAAACTGCACTCGCCTTTTGTCCATCACTCGTCAACTGCCCGAATAACTAACCAACTCTGACCGCATCGAAAAAAAAAACTCTACTTTCTATCAATATTTCAACACCACGTTCATTTGCGTCACCGCTGACAAATCAACCACTTTTAATTGCTCAAAACACACATTTAAACCACAAATAAGTGTATTCATTCGGTACTGGATAGTTCCAAGGCACACGAGTGACGAAATTTTTCAAATAAAAATTCAACTACCCAAATTAAGTGGATTACTTTTAAACCACTCGTAACACCTCTATATTAATTGTAGGAAGATTATCACTATAGGTGACTTTTTGTTTTTGTTTTCTTAAAGGCGCTCACACACCATAGCGAAATTTTGATTTATTTATTTATTTATAAACAGGTTTTAGCCCAAAATATAATTACATATACATACATATCAAAATTAAATACATACATATATAAAAACAAAAAAAAAAAAAGAGTATTAAAGAGATACATAAAAGTTACACAGAGTATAATATAATATAATAAAAAAAAAAAAAAAAAAAACATTAGAAAATCAAACAAAAAAAAAAAAAAAAAAAGAAATAATAACAAAATAATACTATAATTTATAAGTCTTTAGTTTGATTACAAACTGCGCCAGGCTGATGTTGAAAATGTCAACATCAGTCGACAACGAATTAAATAATTTGAGAGCAGTAATCACCGGGCTGGACCCCATAAGCATTGTTCTGTACCCCGGCACCACAAATAGCTCGTGACCCCGTGCACGACAATAAACATCCGGAGTGTAAAGTTGGAGACGCTCTAGTATTTCCCCACTGAACAGATGTCCATTTATAATCATGAACATATGTTTCAACAGAGATACTTTCCTCCTCCACTCCAAAGACCTCATGCCAGTCATACCCCTAACGAATTTTGTTGGGAAGAGAAAAGGGTAGTAGCCGTACATCCTCTTATATATGTAACGGGCAAATTTTTTATCTACCCTTTCCAACATACCAATGTACGACTGTTCATGAGGAAACCAAATTAACGAATTATATTCAAGTTTCGATAAAACTATGGAATAATAAAGAATCTTAATTACGTCAACATTGCGTAATAACCCAGAGTTCCTTATTAAAAAGGCTAAAAGATTTAATGTTGATTTAACTACATTAAGAATTTGGGAATGGAAATTTAACTTTGAATCAAAAATGACTCCAAGGTCTACAATTTCCATTACCCTCTCCAATGCTACATCATTTATGGAATAGTTGAAAACAGTAGGATTATTAGATCTCGTATAGCGTAAATCGTTGATTCGCATCAATGCGTTAAGGTGTGTGAGCGTCTTTAAGAAAACAAAAAAGTAAGTGATGCAACCGAAGAAATCGTACGTTTCAGTACCAATTTCAAGCACAAATATCTTTCAAATTACAAAACTTAGGACATTGTTATAAAATCAGTTAAATAGAGAATCTTCTCGAGATAATTAAAATAAACTAAAAGATTAAAGTTTTTCTTGCGTTCAATGTAAATTCAAACTATCACAACAAATCAATAACGCATCGTTTCAAAAAGACAGTACTCTCAACGTTACTAATCTACAATTGTAACCACATTGAATAATAGGATGTTACGTAAGATCCAGTGCACACAGATTAGCACGAAAAGATGTATGCTTGGTATAACAAGAAGAGATCGCAAGAGAAATACATGGGTAAGAAGTGTGACAAAAGTGCCAAATATAGCGGAACGTGTGAAAAACGTGCCCGGAGAAGAATGGATGGCAGATGGACGCGAGAAATACTGGAATGGTATCAGAGAGGAGGTGAAAGAAAGCAAGGTGGACCGAGTGGACTATGGGCTGACGAAATGAGAAGAATGTGTGGAGTTAACTTGATGCAGATTGCTCAAGACAGACAGGAATGGAAGAGGATTGGATAGGCCAGGATTTATCCAGCAGTGGATGGTGAATGGTGAACGGTTGAACTAAAGTGGATGCAGATTGTTCAAGATAGATAGGAATGGGATTGGAGAGAATTGAACAAAAAAAAAAAAACAACAATCCACGATAACACAATATTGTTGAAAAAACAAAATTGCCACTTTCGCGTGGAATCACCCCCGCTAACAACTTAAAAAATTACAGTTTGCACTCAACGTGCTCTATTTAAATCAAACATTCAATTAACGATGCATGCATCACCGATGTGATATAAACTCGCATAGTTAACTTTATCGAGTAGTTAACAGTTGACGGTGATGCACTATCATAGTAAATTGCTCAATAGTTAAAAGTCGCGGTTATAAATTTAATGTTTCCGTATCAAATTGACAGTGCTGTCATTCCCACACCCACCAAGACAGACTGTGTCAACCGTGACATGTAAAATAAAATGAAAAAAAAATACGCGACGAAAGTCTGATTAGTAATATATAACGTCTTTTGATAGGAAAAATAATGTAATTTCGTATGAGACGTGTATAAATAAATATAAAATAATGACTATGTGTTTTGCTACGTGACACTGTGTTGGTACTTGTATAGGGATAGAACTCTCGATACAAAATTAGAAATTTGAATTATCTCACCTGACGGTTTGATCGAAGTTTTTGAGTTTGACAATCATTCTCTTGATGTACGTATATGTATGTATGTACATATATAATGGACTCGGCACCTTTTGCCGTTCTGAAAACAGTTCTTTGTGTCCACCGACCGTGTTCATATATAAGACTAGTTGTTGTGGTTGGTTTTTTTATTTATTTATTTTTTTTGTACGTACGCGTGTATAAAAATGAAATAAAATAAAATGGAGTAGCCGGTCTTGTATATTGTCGGGTCGACAGGGCTGGACCGACTGCCAGACGGTGAGTTTGCTGTTTTTTCCTATGACGCTTTGTTGTCGGCCTCTACACGTTAACGCCTACAGAGTTTACAAACTGATTGTATTTTTATTATTTTCAATATGTTACCGACAATGTGTGAAATCGAGAAAAAATATAAAAAATGCAACGCTTCGTCAATTTATTGGGCATTTTATGCAACGTTGATCTCGCTCTGTTTGAAATGTATGCCCTTTTTGGGCGGTGTAACTTTAGTATTTATTTATTTATTTATTAACAGGTTTTTAGCCCAAAATATAGATTACATACATATATAAAAAAAAAAAGAATAAGAATATCAAAAAGATACATAGAAGTTACACAGAATATAATATAATATAATAAAAAACATAAGAAAATCAAACAAAAAAAATAACAAAATAATACTAGAATTTACAAATAAAGTCCTTAATCCACTCCGGTTTGTGAGGCCCTAAAGGCGCTCGCACACCGTAGCGGTTTCGCTGCGTCATACTGACGCCCCTGTCGTCGTCCCATTCGCAGCGATTTAATTCGCATTGGTGCGAATCAACGACGATAGGGGGCGTAAACTTGACGCAGCGATATCGTTCAAGTTTGTGAGGGCCTGATAGTTCAATTGATAAATAACATTACAGCAAAAATTCCTACTACCTAACAAATCATTGAAAAGTATCTAATCCTTAGTTACTTCACTGTGACAGTAGTAAAATGTTTTTCAAACATTGATGAGCAAAGATTGATATTGAATAGGTATGCCAAAAGTTTTTTTTTTATATCTTAATGCATACGATTCTGATTCCTGCGCGAAATCGCTGCGTCGAAGTTTTCGTCCTCTGTCGTCGTTGATTCGCACCGATGCGAATTATATCGGTGCAAATGGGACGACGATAGGGGGCGTCAGTTTGACGCAGCGAAACCGTTAAGGTGTGTGAGCGCCTTTAGGGCCTCACAAACCGGAGTGGATTAAGGACTTCACAAACCCGAGCGGATTCGCTGCGTCAAGTTGACGTCCTCTATCGTCGTCGATTCGCAACCAATGCGAGCGGATAAAAAACTTTTGACTTTTGATATTGACCTACTACTTACAGATTTAAAATCTGTCTAGTACCTACCTATGTAAATACTACAAATGAAAGATAAAATACCCGACTAGAGATTTCAATATTCAGTTTGATCAAAATATTATCAAATTGTAATAAATCGGCCGTAAAATTGGAAACTCAAACAAATCGACATGGGTTCGAATCAAATCAAATTCGTGTTCAGGAACCTATAAGAATAGTTATGTATGTATATTTTTGGTGTCGATCAGTGTAATTAATAAGTTTTTAGTACGCTTGTCTACGAGTAGGTACAACAAATTGCACAGCATATTGTAGTTGCGATCTACATATGTACATAATGAGCCTACATATACTTCAAGCAAAGAATATATTGTATGAAAAGTCTTGTCAATTGACGAAGCGTTGTATTTTCGACACTGCTTAGATTTCATACAATGCCACTAACATAATTATAAAAAAAAAGGAAGAAACTAAAAGACCGCGATCCCCAACTTGACAATTGGATAACAAAAACGTATGTGTTTTATCCACATTGGTGTAGTGTATGTCTACGTGGAATAAACAGTACAATCGGGGCTGAAAAAAAGGCACGGATTGCCCCGGTAATAGTTTCACGTGTTGATAGGTACATACACCAGGTACTGTGTATCTTTATATATACATATATATATATTTTTTTTTTCTTCACCGTATGAACACAATGGCTGTCCCGATCGGAGATTGTTTTCTTTGTGCGGCCAAACCACCGAAAGCAGTTTTGTGATGTGGTTCATGTGTCAGCATTTCGGCGACCATCTTCAAGACGGTGGCCGACGCCATCTTGATGACTTTTTCTTTTTTTTTTTTTGTTTTTCGTGCAGACGATGAGATGCGTTTTGACCAATAGAAACGCCTAGGGTGACCCGCCCTTTGTCCCTCAATGTTCCACCGATTTTCACACGAAACGCTCAAATCATCGTTTCTCCATCTCGACCTATCGTCAATATCGCTATTTGAACCATTATAATATAAATTTAAATTTCACCATCCACTGCTGGATGAAGGCCTCTCCAATTCTCTTCCATTCCTGTCTGTCAATTCAATTCATCAGCCCATCCTCCACTCGGTCTATTCTTCCATTCCATTCTTCTCGCTATGTGTCCACTTCAACTTTTTCACACGTTCCGCTATATCTGCCACCCTGGTCATGCTTCTTATCCATGTGTTCCTCTTACGATCTCTTCTCGTTATACCGAGCGTACATGCTTCTCTGTGTGCACTGGATCTTGCGTAACATTCTTGAATTTAGCATCCACATTCCAGGTTTCACATCCATACGTCATAACTGGCAGTACGCATCCAGTTAACTTCACACATTCTTCTCAATTCATCAGCCCATCGTCCACTCGATCTACCCTGCTGTCTTTCACATCCTCTCGGATACCATTCCAGTATTGATCGCGTCCATCTACCATCCATTCTTCGGTTAATATGACCGGATATAAAGAAGTAGAAATAAAACGAAGAAGGAAACTAGGATAAGTCAAACATTCCGCTATGCTTAAAAATGAAGGCATACGACCGATGCGTACTGCCAGTTATGACGTATAGATAGATGTGTTCAATTCGAGAATGCTACGCAATATCCAGTGCACACAGGGAAGCATGGAATGATGTATGCTTGGTATAACAAGAACAGATCATAAGAGGAATATATGTATGAGTAAGAAGTATGACCAAAGTGGCAGATATAGCGGAACGTGTGAAGTGGACACACATGGATGGCAGATGGACGCGACAAATACTGGAATGGTATCCGAGAGGATGTGAAAGAAAGCGAGGTAGGCCGAGTTGAAGATGGGTGGATGAATTGAGAGTGCAGATTGCTCAAGACAGACAGCAATGGAAAAGGATTGGAGAAGCCTTCATCCAGCAGTGGATGGTGAACGGATGAAAATGATGATGATCAGTTATTGTAGCGAATTTAGGATCACTTGATTCACTCATATAATCTGTTAATTTGTGACATGGTTTTAAAATTTTAATCAATGTAAGTTATTGAGTCAAATTGACAAATTGAAAAATGTATCAAATAGCATTCACTGCGAAAACTTACAAACTATCACAAACTATGTAAAACTGCAGTTGAACATCTCACGATGAAACAAATCGAGTTGTAAACTTTCACAGAAAATTACCCAACCTCGATTTGTCACAGCTAGAAATTTAACCATTGGACCTTTTAGAACCAAACCACAAAAATATTAATAACAAATGAAATTTCCAATGCAAATGTAACGGGGTGCGATTCGAAAGAGGCGTTGGCGCCAAAATGTAACGGATTAAATGGCGCCACAGATGCCGATCGCGTACTAAATCAAATTTCACACTTTTTACTGCGATGATAATTAGAAACGATCGTAAAGAAAGGGTTCATTCTCTCAATGGCAAACTCGATTCTTGCGAAATGCTAAATATTTTCAACTCTTATCACCACTTTCGCAACTTGTCTTCGGGTGTGAAAGAATCGATCGCACGCGTGTACGGAACACTTTAACACGAATATAATGCACTATTTCAACCGCACAGGTATAGGAATTGAGGCTGTATCCTTACATAAGGTACCCAATATATATATATGTATATATGTACTATAATATAAAGTCGGCGCCCCATCACAGGATCTGTAGGTTGTGTAACGAATCGATTATAAAACCCACCAGCTGCCTACTCGTACGACTTTACTATCTCACACACGCGTAGTAACTTTTATAAATTAAAAAAAATAATTCTCGCCATATTAATACGCGATAAAATCTCTAATAAATACACGAGATACGTTACCCGTTCAAGATTATATCTAATTCGTTGGGGGTTTTTTTTTTTTTTTTTTTGCAAGACGTATCGTTGTCTGGATAAATGTGATATTAATAAAAAAAAGTTCATGTCGACATTTGTACATAATTAATATTTCGATTGGTACAAATAAATATAACTAAATAATGCCCGGTGTGCCTGTAGAATATATTTGAGTAGGAAACGCATATTTATATTGTATATATTTCAAATCGAATAAATTAGTCAATAGAATAAACAAAAGAATGTTTGTTTTAAAATTCAAACGGTTTTTTTTTACTTGCCGTTTGATGAATGATATTTTTTTTTTGATTGAATTAATTTTAATTAATTTATGACCAAATTTTTTTCTATGGAATTGAAAAATTATCATCCCGTTTCGATTAATTTCATTCATGACTTTTAAAGTACACATAGTATTTATAGTAATCACTACAAATTTTCCAACAAGATTTTGAATAATTAATTACCTACCCGTTGACGATTAATGCGTATTTATTATTAGCTATGTGTTACTATAATATGGTTTACGGGAAAATGTTAACAATTTATATTTTAAAGTTTTATTGACATTGCGCAATAAAGGTAACTAAGGTTACGATTTAAACAATGCGTTTCGACGGTCCAACAAACGTCGGTCAAACCAGTACGCAGATTTTTTTAACGAGAGAGTATGTACGTATGCAGTTTTAGTGTCTGTTTATTTTAACTGTTTTTAACTGATAAAAGTTCGTCTCTCATTATTATATATATGTATGTACATATATAATAGCCGAAATCTGTCTGTCTGTCTGTTGATAACGCTCGTTGAGGAACCCGCGATCACCAGGTTGGAATGAATCGTGACAATATAGTATCTTAATAGGCTCGCGACTTTGCTAAATTGTTACATTGTTGTATTACAACGCGCCATCTATGCATCAACTATAAAAACTATTAAATACACATATACTCACCCACACAAACATACGTTGATATTCAACGGGCTTACACTAGTATATATAAATGATAGCACAATTTCGCCTGCCTGTCTGTCCGTCTGCTGATAACGTTCGCCTCGGTAAAGGCTGAAATAAACACGAACGTCGCGAGTGGGATTTGAACCTGTGATCACCAGGTTGGGCGAGTTTGCTAAATTGTTACGTAATGATATTCAACGGGCTTACACTAGTAAATTACAAAATTATAAAGAGAGAGAGAGATGTACGCTACAAGCTATTGGTACATTTGGTGCCACTGGAATTTTTATCCCTTTTACCAGACGCCCTTATAAGAAACAGATACTCAAATTGTTACACTCTTTTGTTGAATAAAAAATAAACCACAACTAAAAGTGTAACCTTTTAAGGTCGCGCGTGAAAAAGGTCACATTTAATTCATACGGGTCAAAATTTCGACTGAAAATAACTGAACGGTTACAAAATTCGTTTGCATAAATTTTTATAACATACATACATACATACCAAAAAAGTATATATATTATATTATGCAACATTTGAAATGGCAGGTAGCAAATATGACGGATACTTGCAAGCGGCTCGTACAAATGGTACATGGATCTGTCAAAAAGACGTATAACCTTTTGCGCGCGCGAGCCCACCTCAACAGACAGAGATAGCCAATTATTATTATACGAACGATTTTGCGTTCATTCATTTAAACGATACAAACGCACACACACACACGCGCGAATTTATTTCGCGGAATGATAGCGAAATCGTCGATCGCAAAAAATATCCCTATGTATGTATTTTTATATGTAGTTGCCGTCGGCCCCGACTTGGTGACCTCTGACCTCGCCAGGTTTCGTCTTCTTCTTTTTTGTAACTGTTCAATTTCGAGATGATTAATTACACGACCGCATGAAAAGGTAATGAAGTCATTTCTATGCACTCTCGAGCCGGGGGTTTTTCGCTCCGCACCGAGTTTATTATTTTTAATCATCTATCCAATAGCTGTCAAAGTATTCCATCATTCTATCGACCTTTACGTGCGAGAGGATGTTGTGTGTATGTATGAGTTTTTTTTTGTAATTCTAAAAATCAATAAAAAAAAAATTAAAATCATACTTGAGCAATGTACATATCTACTACATACATACAGATTTGCAATATATTACGTTCGCAAACAAAGTAGGTACATGCGTATGTACATAAATAGCTATATTTTTTGAGGATTTCTATTTATTTTTCATTAGAAGGCAACGGGGAACCTATTGGAGAGTATATTTTCAAAGATACTTTTTTATTATTATTTTTATCAACGAATGAATGATTAGCGTAAAGAATAAACGGGCAATATAACAAAAAACATTGCTCTCTTTATCAATCAATATTTTTCAATATAACTAAAATTGGCCAGACATCTTATAAAACAATGCATTTTGTTGTTTTGATGCCAATTTAAAGTATTGGGGTTCTGAATGATTACTTTTTTTCAATATTGTTTTCGAAAGCTCTGTAATGACATCGTTTTTGTTAAGTAGACATTACTGTTCGAATTACTATTACATTTTACAATTTAAAGCCTTAAAAAGTCTGCCTGTCCGTCCGTTAGGAACGATTTTTGAGAAGAGATAAAACGAAGAATGAAACTAGGATGGAGCGCTTTTGGAATAATGAAGTCATACGACCAATGCCTACTGCCAGTTATGACGTATGGATGTGAAACGTGGATGCTTAATTCAAGAATGGTACGCAAGATCCATCGCACACAGAGTAGCATGGAAAGCTCGGTACAACGAGAAGAGATCGTAAGAGGAATACATGGGTAAGAAGTATGATCAAAGTGCCAGATATAGCAGAAAGTGGACACTTAAGAATAATGGATGGCAAATGGATGCGAGAAATACTGGAATGGTATCCACAGATTGCATCCAGCAGTGGATGGTGAATGGATGAAAATGATGATGATGATGAACCCATAATTACCGAGCCAACTCATATGTACATATGTACATACATAATAAACTCCTGTTATACTTACTCTAGTATTATATAAACTGTTTGTATGTTTGCCAGAAACGTTCAACACACACTGTTTTAATTATTGAATTTTTTTTTGGTCTATCGTTAGCCCACTCGTATGTCAAATATAAAAATAACAAATAGAAATATATTTCCCAGAGGTTGAAATGCGATCTGGGCATCTTAAGATGCACATTTCAAAAAATATATTAAAGTTTTATAACCCATTCAGTAAAACGAAAGGTGTTAACCCCAATGCTCTGAACGTGCGATTTTTAACCCCCCCGCTGCGACTTTCCATCTCGATTTATGTGCGAATGTCGTTTGCATTCTATGCTAGGTAATATTTGCAGACGAGTGCATACGACTGACGTTATAGTGCACTTACACTGCACTGGTCGATGCTTGGCCATCGACGTTATAACCCAATAAACATAAAAGCTTTACGGCTGACACGGCGAAATGGAGACTGGAACTTCCAGAACTGTCTCGATTTTGAATCTCGATTCGAAAACCCTTTCGACACTGGCTCGTAATCGCGAAAAAAACAATCCGCGACGCGAAAAATTAAACGGTTTTCATTCGTGAAAAATAAGGCGTGGAAAATGGCAATTATTGTCGCCGGGGTCAAAAAAGTCGAAAACTGTATTCCGACAATGAAGCGTGTAATCTCTGATTTTTTTCCCCTCAAGTGTTTCCGTTCTTTGATGTTGAATGCGTATCAAATATGTGCTTCCGTCACCGACTTAACTACATATACGTAAAATATAAACATTAATATTTTTATGACCGAAAAAAATGCAGATTCTTAACATTTTTAGAGACACCCCGTGTTGAAAAATTGACTTCTTTAAAATATTCATATGATAGGTGTGATTTGTTGAGATATTTAATCTAAAAATATACCATTTATGGGCACATATGTACGTGCATATTTCACACAGAGTAGCGTGGAAATATGTATGCTCGGTATAACGAGAAGAGATCGTAAGAGGAATACATGGGTAAGAAGTATGATCAAAGTGGTAGATATAGCGGAACGCGTGAAAAAGTTTAAGTGAGAAGAATGGACGCGAGAAATACTGGAATGGAATCCGAGAGGATGTGAAAGAATGCAAGGTAGACCGAGTGGAAGATGGGCTGTTGAATTGAGAAGAATGTGTGGAGTCAAGTGGTTGTAGATTGCTCAAGACAGACAGTAATGGAAGAGGATTGGAGAGGCTTTTATCCAGCAGTGGATGGTGAATGGCTGAAAATGATGATGTGCATATTTCAGCAATTCCTCTATTAAGTTTAACTAAACTTCTTTTGCTCTAAATAAAATTAACCAAGGGATAACCCAACAATTGAAACCATTCTTGGTGATTTTTGACTGCTACTATAGTTCTTGGCAATGGATATTATTACTAAACCTAGAATTCTTTCTAAATGACATTTCATCGTTCATTCCTTACAGAGGGCAACGGAAAACCGCTGGGGCAGAGCTCTCGGTTTCTGTCCTGATTATTTTATCGTGGTATGCTTGGTTGACATCCATCGGCCATATACAGTTATATTTATCCTGATTGACCGTTCAGATAGTTGCAAACTGGCGAATGACTAGCCATCTTTAGTTTTACTATGTAATTCCGCAGTTAAAACTGGAGCAGCTAGTTTTGCAATTGTCTGTGTGAGATAATCCTTTCTGCCCATTTGCTGTCGCAGCAATGCAATGCAGCGATAACTGCCACAGCCACACTAATACTAGTGGAATAACGCTTAAAGCCAATCGGCACTTTCACTACTCGCCCTCGTCTTATCTAACGATCTTTTTTGAATTATAAGGATTATGATTGGAGCTAACCATTATTCCATTAGTATTAGTGTCTAATTGGTAGTAATCGCTGAGCTATATGATACTTTCGCTAACACTATCACATCGTTCAGAAACAAGCCCAAGTTTCACTGGAGAGTATATTTCCCTTGTATACAGTGTACAATATAGTAAATAGTTTGTCAATATTTTCTTCAGGATAGATACATATATACTATTATCAATTGGTGAATATAACCGGATGTAAAGAAAAATAAATGAAACTATGTAGGATGGAGTGTTCTTGTACAAAATTACAAAATACAAAATTCCGCTATGCTTAAAAAAGAAGGCATACGACCAATGCGTACTGCCAGTTATGACGTACTAGTGTAAGCCCGTTGAATATCAACGGAGTGCTTTCTCATCACCCGTACTTTACCCGAGTGTTTTTGGGTGGTTGAGTATTGTACATGTGTATTTAATAGTTTTTATAGTTGTTGTATAGATGGCGCTTTATAATTAATTATTTAATTATATGTATATATAATTGTTATTATAAAGCGCCATCTATACAACAACTATAAAAACTATTATATATTCATATAATTTAGCAAAGTCGCGAACACTTGCGAGGGTGACGTCATAGCGTTATCAGCAGACAGACGGATTTCGGCTATTATATATGTATATAATATAATAATGGATGTGAAACTTGGATGCTGAATTCAAGAATGCTACGCAAGATCCAGTGCACTTAGAAAAGCATGGAAAGATGTATGCGTGGTATAACAAGAAGAGATCGTAAGAGGAATACGTGGGTAAGAAGCATAACCAAAGTGGCAGATATTGCAGAACGTGTGAAAAAGTTGAAGTGAGAAGAATGCATGAAATACTGGAATGGTATCTGAGAGGATGTAAAAGAAAGCAAGGTACATTGAGTGGACGAAGGGATGTGTGGTGTCAAGTGGATGCAGATTGCTCAAGACGGACAGGAATGGAAGAGGATTGGAGAGGCCTTCATCCAGGAGTGTATAGTGAACGGCTGAAAATGATGATGGATGTGAAACGTGGATGCTAAATTCAAGAATGCTACGTAAGATCCCGTGCAGACAGAGAAGCATGAAAAGATGTATGCTCGGTATAACGAGAAGAGATCGTAAGATGAATACATGGGTAAGAAGTATGACCAACAGATATAGCGGAATGTGTGAAAAGGTTGAAGTGGACACATAGCGAGACGAATGGAATGGTATCTGAGAGGATGCAGATTGCTCGAGACAGACAGGAATGGATGAGGATTGGAGAGGCCTTCATCCAGCGGTGGATGGTGAACGTCTGAAAATGATGATATGGAATTATTATCAATAGGAATTCATGGCAAAAGAAGAATTTAATTTTTGCATGTTTTATATTCAGTGGTACTTTTTTTTAAGTATGATTGCGCTCGTTTATAATATAAGTTACCCTCTTCGTTTGCAGTGCGCACTCCCCTGCATTGAGTGTTTGTCAAATACACTCGCACAGCCGCCCACCGAGTGTTTGTCGGCCAGATTAAACTATTATTTTAACAATACACCCCTGGTGAGACCATCGGCTCGAAAGCCGCTGCTCTAGACCACCCCTCTACCCTCTACACCCAACACAATGTCTCGTGTAATTGCGTTTCCCTTAAAAAAAAAAAAGCACGTTCTACTCACCACCAGTACGATCAAATCTAATATATAAAACGCTTAAGTTTGTATGTATGGACGTATGGGTCATTCGTCAAATACCAAGCGTTGCTCGGGCGCGATTCATAGAAACGACGAAGTACACACGATAGTAGATGTTTTCGGCAGATTTAAGCAGATAGTGTTTCGGGAGCCCAAAAAGGGGCCGCCGGGGCAGGGGGGGGTCTAAGGGGTAGTAAGGGACCGGCATTGCCTTTCGGGAGTCCAAAAAAGGGTCGCCGGGATAGGATGGGGGTCTGGGGGGTGGTTAGGGGCCGGCATTGCTTTTCGGGAGTCCAAAAAGGGGCCGCCGGAGTAGGAGGGTGGTCTGGTGGGGTGGTAAGGGGCCGACATTGCTTTTCGGGAGTCCAAAAAAAAGGCCGGCGGGGTAAGAAGGAGGGTTTGGGGGTGGTAAGGGGCCGGCATAGCTTTTCGGGAGTCAAAAAAAGGGTCGCCGGGATAGGATGGGGGTCTGGGGGTGGTTAGGGGCCGGCATTGCTTTTCGGGAGTCCAAAAAGGGGCCGCCGGAGTAGGAGGGTCGTCTGGTGGGGTGGTAAGGGGCCGACATTGCTTTTCGGTAGTCCAAAAAAAGGCCGCCGGGGTAAGAAGGAGGGTTTGGGGGTGGTAAGGGGCCGGCATAGCTTTTAGGGAGCCCATAAAAAGGGCCGCCGGGGCTTGAGGGGGGTCTGGGGGGTGGTAGGGGGCCGGCATGGCTTCAGGGAGTCCAAAAAAGGGGCCGCCGGGATGAGAAAGAGTGTTTGGGGGTTGGTAAGTGGCCGAAATTGCTTTTCGGGAGTACAACACTATATTACATTATATTTATTACACCCCGGGCAAAGTGGGTAATAAAGCTAGTAGACTATATTCTCACATTTCAGCTGAATTAAATAACTATGTATTACTTCGTTTTTGTTTATGTGACAAACGTATTATATAAGTCGCGCAAGCCAGAGTTAAAACCAACCACACACAAACACGTATGCATTTTTAGTATACAGGCGGATGCAAATTTTTTTTTAATATTTAATTTTAACTTTACCCTTAATAATATACCCCACAGTAACTCTATAGGGTTTAGTTCTGGGTGGTAGGGTGGTAGGTGCAGTACACTATGTCCGTGATCTTCCAGGATTTTGTCAAGTACCTACAAATTTTTGGTAATTTGGCTTATTCTTTAGTATTATGTCATATAAAATGGGTTTTGTGTTTTTTCCGGTATATTCAAAATAAACTCAAACTAAACTTACTACTCTTAACTAAACCAACAAAATATACAAAACAATGGTGTCTCTGTTACACTCGTAACGTTTACGCGCGCGAAAGAGACGAAAGCGTTTTTATTGTTACATTTAGTGAAAATTCATATTATTCACAGACACACAATTTGTGTGTGTTGGTTCGCTTCAACTCTGGGTGCGCGACCTGTACCTATGCATCAACCCAAGTGTTTATAATCAATTTAATTTCACGAGTCTCGTTATTACGAGCTATTCGTGTCTTATGCTGCGTACACACCGACGAACCGAACAGCGAACGACGAAGGGTTGCTATTGTGTGGACGTTCATAAATCACGAAGCGGTCCACACAATAACAATTCGCCTTCGCCCTTTGTCGTTCGCTGTTCGGTACGCCAATGTGTACGCACCATTAGAGTCGTGCCTAAAATTAAAAACATCAAGTTACTCACCAAACATACCGAAACTGATGCTAGGTCATTTATTCAACTTGGTTTTAAGGAACACATAAATTATATACATACATATTTACAATTTCAACAATAAAAAAAAAAAATATTTATTTAAATTGTATTCAGGAAATCTTCACGTAATAAATAAACAATTATAACGTGCCTTCAATTTCCTCGTAAAACTATTTTTGTGGCTCTAAATCTAAATTGTTGTGATACTCATATTTGGGGCTTCTTCGGGACTCGGGAGTTTGCCGACCCCTGTACTAGTCTATGTACTCTTCTTATAACTGTAAAAAGTGTGATACATTGCACAATACCATGGTCTAATTTTGACGAGGCATCTCCAGGTTCTTATTGCGTGTAAAATCGCATTGTCCGTTTCGGAGAAAGTGACACGGCCCCATTGTCTTGCCGCTGTGAAGTTCATCTTGTCAGGGTTATTGTGGTCAGGCCATGACCAATGCAAAGCTTCGTACGCACGAGCTACGATATAATGCCTATCATTCCTATAAAAAAATATTATTATTGTCCACAGCCGATTCCCTACTTGGCTCAGGATCTGAAGACGAAGACGACGAAGAAGCCGGCACCAAAGGACACACGTCTCTCAGTCCTGGAGAGTTACCTCACGCAGCTGACCTGGCGCTCAATAGCGATTCGAAGACTGGCCAGGACGATTCGGAAGATCAGGTAATTGACATTGCGATGTTGAGGATGTGTGTGTGTAGTTAAGAGTGTTTTACGAGTCGATTTTCGATTATCATCAGGGTTCAGTGGACGGTAATCCTGAGACGCGTGATTCGCAGGCGGAGAACAGATCTCCTGATGATGGAAACGGTGGCTCCAAGAGACGAGGACCCAGGACTACCATCAAGGCGAAGCAGTTGGAGATCCTGAAGACTGCCTTTTCGCAGACACCGAAGCCAACTCGTCACATCCGGGAACAACTCGCCAAAGAGACCGGTCTACCGATGAGAGTTATACAGGTAATTTATTTATTGTTGTAATATTGCTTACAGTACACTAAAATTCTCGATTCTTCAAAGGAAGTGTGTATGAAATATCAAAAATGTCAAAAAACGACGACTTTGATTCTGATTTGTATCAGGTGTCATCCTCTGATTACGTTTTTATGATTTCTGGAAAATGTCTGTATGGCTGTGTCTGTATACTTTTCAAGTGTCAAGTCTAGCCAAGTTGAAATTTCATATCTATTATTTTCACGTAATATTATTAATTACCATTAACGAGATTTCGTTTTTTTTTTTCGGTCTTTTAAATATTTGGCATTTTTATAATATTGTATAATTATAATCCTTAAAGCGATACCTAGTTACGAAAAAATAAATTATTAAAATCAGTCAACCGGAAGTTGATTATTTTTTCGTTTTCTTGTAGAAAAGTCGAAAATCATGTTACCACGAAATATTTCCGAAACTAATACTACTTAGCCGATCAAGTTGAAATTGAAATTTTTTCGGCCTTTTAAATATTAAGAATCTTCATAATATTGTAATACTATAATCATTATGCTAATTGCAATCTGTGAAAAAAAAATCATCAAAATCGCTCAACCGCAAGTGGGATTTTTTTCTCGTCAAAAAATCCTGTTATTTTTCTTTGTGCACAGTTTTTTTGACTTTTTCAGTTTTTGGCTACTCTTCGTATTCCTCAAATATGTATATGGATAAAGTTATGGTTTGATTTTGCGATGCGATATCTCAGTGGTCTCTTGAGTAAAGGTCCTAAAGTTTTTCAATATTAATAATCGTCATTGATAAGATCAGGACATTACTAAATCCAGATGGATCGCTTTCTGTTAGAATTTGTCAATGTATCTAATTGATATAAATATGGTTACCACAAATTGGTTCCTTTCTACATACAAAATCATAGTGGTTTCACTACTGTAGAGTATCTTGACTATGATAGATGTTGAAATGTTTGTCAAATAATTAAAAGTCAACACTTTCATATCAAATTAACGTTACCCTCAGAAGAAGAAGATACAATATAACGTTTCTTATAGTTAATTAAAAAAAATTATCATCAGATTCGTATTCAGTGGGTTTAAATCCATAAGTAAATTTTTATTTCGCCGGAGAACCATTTTTGATATCGAACAATGTTATATTGGTTTGGTATCAAATTTAAAACTTTGTACGAATAAAATAAAATAAAATCCAATTGGAATATGAGATCATACTCATGTTACAGATTCTATTGTACTAATAAAAAATGTACTGTAAAATTGAATGAATTCGTCTCACATAAAATGATATTTTTACGATCAGAAAAGGCCTTCGAATTTAAAGTGTGACATGTGCCGTTTTCTTGAGATCGCTGATTGAGTCACTTTGCAGCTTATTATTAAATAATTTTCTACTCAACCAAATATTTGCGGGCGAAATGAATACGGGATTCGTTTCGGATTATTGCCGAGATGTGACGCGTTATGTTATGGTCTGTGATCGCCAACCTTTTGGATCGCGAGCCGAGATTAACCAATCGAAAATATAATGAACAAACATACATATTTGCATTATTACTAACGTAATTGATTGTTTCTGAACGAGAAGGCAAATAAGCTAATATAAATCATGTGGCAATGAACACTTATGATTAATTAGGTACAATGTGAATATAATTTGTGCAAAAATTTTCGAAAACCGAATATTTAGAAAGCTTATAATGTATAGTGACCCAAGTACAGTTTGAGTTTGGGTATTTGTTTTTTCTAACAGCGTGTGTTAACAAGGGACACGCTATTGGTACATTTGATACGAATTTTTGTTCCTTGTTAACACAAGTGGTTATAAGAAAGACAAAAAACTAAACTCTTTTAAAATAGTTTATAGTATTGCCAGATGCTGGTGGGTTAACAATGTGATATGGGGATTAACTATAAAAAAGTGATAATTGATATTGAAAACAAAAGAAGTCTGTCGAGCGTTCAAGGTGGACAGACAGACACATTTAAGGCTTTTATATAATAATTTTGTACAAGCATTATTTAATTAAAATATCTTTTATTGAGTAAAACTTTACATACCTACAATACACACCTTTGAAAACAGCTCTGAAACAAATTTAATGTGCTTAAACTTTGCTACTAACAACTGGACGTCAGTGACCTTGTGACTAGTGACAGTGACCTTGTACGTCCCGAAAACATAATTAAAAGTGATCCTCAAAGAGACGAACTTTCACCATCCACTGCTGGATGAAAGCTTTTCCAATCCTTTTCAACTCCTGTCTGTCTTGAGCAATCTGCATCCAGTTGACTCCACACATTCTTCTCAATTCGTCAGCCCATCGTCCACTCGGTCCACCTTGCTTTCTTTCACATCCTCTCGGATACCATCAGTATTCTTCTCCGGGTACGTTTTTCACACGTTCCGCTATATCTGGCACTTTTGTCATACTTCTTACCCACGTATTCCTCTTGCGATCTCTTCTTGTTATACCAAGCATACATCTTTTCATGCTTCTCCGTGTGCACTGGATCTTACGTAACCTCTTATTTTTCAATATGATTACAATTTTTTTGTAAATTAGTAACGTTGAGAGTATTGCCTTTTTGAAACAATACCATCGTCCACTCAGTCTGCCTTGCTTTCTTTCACATCCTCTCGGATACCATTCCAGTATTACCATCTATTCTTCTTGCTATGTGTCCACACGTTCCGCTATATCTGCCACCTTGGTCAGGCTTCTTATTCTCTTACAATCGCTTCTCTTTATACCGAGCATAATTCTTGAATTTAGCATCCGCGTTTCACATCCATACGTCATAACTGGTAGTACGCATTGGTCGTATGCCTTCTTTTTTAAGCATAGCGGAATTTTCTTCTTCTTTACAACCGGTCATATTCACCAATTGTCCTAGGTATAAATAACTATCAACTATCACATAAATATTTCAAAGTATTAAAATCCAATATGTATCCAGGTACGAATCGACCGAACGTGACAATCGAGTTTAAAGTCTCCCAGCGAAAAGTAACACAATTCTCACGCTCGCCTATGAATATACACATATAAAATACACCAGTATGGCTAGTAATGTACGTAGTGGCGATCTGGTGAGATTAGTGTCAAATGTTGTCGACGGCTGTCTTGTGTGATCGTCTCGTTTGCATACCGACATCGGTCCCCCGCCGGCTTATTACGGATTCGTCGGCTCGTTTGTGCTCAAAACACGTTATGGCCGCCTTATTTATAGAACCTGGCGCACATTGAATGTGACGGACCTGGCTGCGTTAATTGCTCTCCATTTTGCGAAAAAATAAATAAATTAAAACAAATGTTGGGGACCGCTGGCTATGAAGGCGCGCACAAAACGGCGCTTCCGTGAAAAACGCTTGCCGTAAAATAAGCAAGTGAGTTAACTGTCATAGTTGCCTAATCTACAATTTATGATGTTTTGTACTTATAAATCGTCCCTCGGTGATGACTTTGTCATCATCATCATCATTTTCAGCCGTTCACCACATCCACAGCTGGATGAATGCCTCTCCAATCCTCTTCCATTCCTGTCTGTCTCGGGCATCCACTTGACATCCACACATTCTTCTCAAATCATCAGCCCATCGTCCACTCGGTCTACCTTGCTTTATTTCACATCCTCTCGGATGCCATTACAGTATTTGTCGCGTCCATTTGTTGCTAACTAACAAATTTCATTATCATATTCAGATTCAGTGGGTTAGAATTAGTAAACATTGACTAATGCTCCTATCTAAAAAAACTATTGTATGTATGTACATATAAATAAATTTCATATACATACATATCATCATTTTCAGCCGTTCACCATCCACAGCTGGATGAATGCCTCTCCAATCCTCTTCCATTCCTGTCTGTCTTGAGCAATCTGCATCCACTTGACCTCCACACATTCTTCTCAACTCATCAGCCCATCGTCCACTCGGTCTACCTGGCTTTCTTTCACATCCTCTCGGATACCATTCCAGTATTTTTCGCGTCCATCTGCAATCCAATCTTCTCGCCATGTGTCCACTTCTTGTCACGCTTCTCACCCATGTATTCCTCTTACGATCTCTTCTCGTTATACTGAGCATACATATCTCCATGCTTCTCTGTGTCCACTGGATCTGGACTTTGTATGGAATTGAAACTGCATGATGTAATGGCAGTTTTAGTATATGTACATAAATGTACATACATATGTACATAGGTTGACTTGGTACTTTATACATACATAACTCACGTTTTCTTACATACTATATTTTATATACTCGTTTGTATTTCTACGTTGGTTAGGTAACTTAATTAAATTAATTTCACTTTGATTTGTAAATCACCCCGAGTCAAACTCCAAATTTGTTTTTATTTGGCAACTTTGCAAATGTTGGAACGTAATTAATTGATTGCAATCTGAATTTGTTTGAAATTCATTTTCTAACCTAACCTAACCAAAATTATTGTTGTGAATATGTACATTTATCCGCTAAGCAACTTTGTCAGACAATGTGACGAAAGAAATGCCTATATGCAACCTAACCTATGTAAATTAATCCTTGCCTAACCCCACCTAACTAAATTCGTTTTTATTTGTACTTTTATCGACTAGACAACTTTGGCAAATAGTGGAGCGTAATTAATTGATTGTACATACTTTGAATTTGTTAAAAAATCACTTGCTAACCAAACCTAATTTTTATTGTTAATTTCATCGACTTTGGCGGACAATGGGACGAAAGTATTGTACTTTGAATTTGTTTAAAAAACAAATTTTCAACAATATTGAAGCGCACTGAAAATGCATTGCACAAAATATTAGTGATTGCACTGTATTTGTACTTGAAACAAAAAGTTTACACTTTATAGTTTCATATATTGTTAGTCGTGGATTAACAATGAGCTTTTCCACAACTTCTGAATGTCACAGAACTTTAAAAATTTGCATACCTCTCCATGTACAACAGTAAAACGACAGTTTTATCACAAACATGCATAATTAATTAATTGCACACAGAGTGAGGACTATTTTATAAGTTGATTATAAAATAATCTGTTTAAGTTGTCAATACCGCGTTAATACACTTTCCCATTAAGTGCAAGCGCATTATCCCCGATAAATAGCACGGTTTTTGATATTTCGAACGGGTATAAATAGCACGCGTGTAATTCGAACCGCACACTCGTATTTGGGCGTGTAATTGAAGAACATTTCGAAGGGTTTTCTTTTATGTTCGTAACATGTAACTGGCTTCCGGTTACACGTAGGAAATTGAAGCATCAATCATCGAGCGAGCATTCCCCTTACTAAAATTAATCATGCTCCGTGTGTTGTTTGTTGACAAATATTTTCAACTTGTCTTCGGATGCGTTTTTTTTTTTTTTTTTATGTATACGCCGTTAGAATGTTTAGACGTATGTATACTGAGAAAGGTCGTAAGTTTTTTTTACGATTCGAAATCGCGAATTATTTACAACTGGGATGTATTGTTTCGCGGCTGAGCATTGTGAAGCGTTTTCGACATAATTTATTGGAAACTGCAGCGATGCAGCGGCGGCGGTTCTCAGTCGTAAAAGTGCATCTCCTTGAAATGAATCGTAAACGGTGATATATGTCCGTTTTGTGTCGCTCATTTTAAATATTCATACCTGTAAACGTATGTACATATAAGCGGAGAGCTTAAAGCTTAAAAGCTGTAGTGCGTCGCAAAGTTTTACCTTCGAATATTGTGATCCGATACCAGTTTACTTAAATCTTTTATTTTTTTTAAGTACAAATGTACATATCGACCATGAACTGCCACTTTCTCATATCTTCATATGATTTGGTTAAGAGTTGGTAAATATTGACGGTTCGCAGTCGATATAAAATCATTCGAAAACAATCACCACTGAATGATTGTATTTCTGTAATAAACAGCTTATAGTATACAATAAAATATAAATACAAAATAATATTAATATCACACAATACACTACAGCCAAAATAGTTACAAACGAACAACAGATCAAAGTAAGAAAGGAACTTAGGAGTTAGGGCTGAAAAGGATCAATATGTGCCGGGATTTCGTTAAATGACGAGCAGGATCTATAAATGAAGGAGTTTTGTGAATAATTAGTGGAACAAAGATTCAAATGAAACAATGGAGGATTCCTGACAGGTCTAGGGGGACAATGTAGAGGGATCCTACTTAGTAGGTAAGGGCTATCTAATAAATTATTTAAAAGTTTAAATACAAAGCAGAGATCCGAGACCGTCCTCCTGGTTTGCGGGGAGACGTAATCACGGGAATTTGCCGAAGAAAGACAAAACCTGGAAATGGGAGTACGTATGGAACTTCTTATTAATTTTTTCCAATTTATTAATGGAATCTTGGTAAAACGGGTTCCATATAGTACTAGCAAATTCCAGGTGACTTCTCGCAAATACATATGGACATACGTTGGATTGATTTTAAACTGTTTATAATTGTAAATAGTCTGAGATAACTATCAACAGCTTCTGAAGGTTGCATTGAAGAATTAATATACAGTGTTCAATTTATAACGCAACTCGTGCAGTTCGATTTGTTCCGGATATGAAAATTTTATCCATTTTTTCAACACTTACGACTCGTATTTATGGAGAACCAAAAATTATTACTACTTCTAATTCCAATTCATTAAAATGAAAATCTGGCTAACGTAACGCATAGTGACGAATTGGGGCAATCTGTAATGTCAGGGGTGTATTAATGTATAATGCCCTCCCCGGAGTGCATCAAGTCTTCTAAGACAATAGATGCATTCTTGAAAAGTGTAAGGAGACACCTCTGTGAGAGATAGTAGTTATGTATAAGAGTATAGTGTATAATGTGTATTTGATTTATGTAGTTGTTATAAATATGTAATAGATGTAAGTTAAATTAGCTAATTAGCTATTATTATATAAAATAAATAAAACTATGGTATAATTTGTAAAAATTAAAATAAAATAAATAACACCTTTACTTTTACAATTTACCTAGACTTTTAAAATTTGCTAGATCATTACGTATTTTAAAACTTTCCAATATCGCAATTAATAAAAAAAAAATCTGACTATTGCATCCAATACTCACTTTGAACACAAAAGTACAAAATTTTGAGTTACAGACCGCAAAGTTCAAAAAAATTGTCTATTTTTTTAAACGCTCATATCTCATAAACGAGAGTTAACCAAAAAGTTTAATTATCGCATTCGGATTCAGTGGGTCAAACTTAGTCGAGATTGAATAGTCTCCGCTACGATGTATACTTTTGAATTTTCAATGAAAACAAACGAATTGTTTGGATCGTTCTTGACCGACGAACAGACGGACATACGGACAGATAAACAAACTGACAGAAGAACTCACGGACAGACAGACGTACGGCTATCTATTTTATGTACATACATACAGATTATTTATTTACTTCTTTATGTGAACCTAGTGTGACTTTCGTTTGTTGAATTTTACATCGAACACTTTTATGTATGAAATTATTTTCAATAAACAATTCAAATATGTTGTGTAGTTGAAAAACAGAAACTTGTCAAGGTTGCAGTTAATAATAAAATAGGCAGTCTTGGAATGGGAATGATTATAATTCCAAAGGCAAAAGATGCATATTGCATATATTGCCGTTCCCGACCGCAGAAATCAAAGCATTCCAAATATTTATTATTGTCCTGCCACACATGTGTGCCTCTTTTGCATTCTGTGAACGCTTCGCACCTAATTGAACAGATTCCACAGATTCCCCTTGAAAAAAAAAATGCCGCTTCGAACAAATTGGATGTAAGATTGTACACGCGGACTTGTCAGCACTCTCAAGATTGATAGCCATCCTGCTTTTTTTTTTTTTTTCCTCTCCACGCATACGGAAATTCAATATTTAATCAATTTTAAACCAAAATAGATACACGATATTTACAGTTTTGTCTGACGAACAACAACACGTGATAGGAATTCGTCGCAGTCGTCACAATCTGAAGAAGTGATAATTTTCGTGACGCGAAATAAATGCACCGTGACTTCGTGATGCGTTTTTAACGCAAACAAGACGCACAATATTCAATGTTGAAGATTCCACGTATGTATGTATGTACATATGTACAGAATGGCGCAAAACTAACTGACACATTACAAAACGCTCTCTTATCGGAAGAGTGAGACTGGTGAAATAGTTATATACATATACAATATATAATAGCCGAAATCCGTCTGTCTGTCTGTCTGCTGATAACGCTGGCTGGGGAAAAATAATTAAAAAACCAGAAAGAGTGGGGGATCGAACCCAGGACCCCAGGCTCGAGAGGACTCACACTAATGCTATCCGCTATCGCCCTTGGCCAATTTAGTCCTTTTGTTTTTTAAACATTACCTATACAAGGGATCGTGACTCTGCTTTACCTACAAAAGGGATCGTGACTCTGCTAATTATACATAGATGATCAATTTGGGATTCGTTGTATTATAACGCGCCATAGATGGCGCATTGTTGCATAGATGCTATACTATAGACAACTATAAAAACTATTAAATTTAATATATAATTTTCCAGTACAGGTGATGAGAACGCTCCGTTGATATTCAACGGGCTTACACTAGTGTTTAATAATACTAGA
The DNA here is from genome assembly GCA_022651745.1 of Parapsyche elsis. Taxonomy (NCBI): domain Eukaryota; kingdom Metazoa; phylum Arthropoda; class Insecta; order Trichoptera; family Hydropsychidae; genus Parapsyche; species Parapsyche elsis. Next base: position 1,288,048 of record JAGVSN010000030.1, read on the forward strand.
CATGATGCATTTTCGATTGTTTTTAATCGCTTTTCTTCAGCCACTATACATAGATAGATGGAAAATCAGGTTTAAATGGGATTGAGTAAAGTTAACTGACACGTCACAAAACGCTCTCGTATCCGATAAGTGGATTTTATGGAATAAACATACGCGTTTTCAATTTGTTTAATTCATTTTTCTTTAATCAAAATGGATAAGGTTTAAAAATCGAGGTACAATATTCAAGTTCGACCATTGCACAGTACAAAATTCATTTTCATTTCACTTTAACGTGAAGCTCTCCATTGATGATTCTGTCTAATGCTGCGTACACACCGACGAATCGGACAGCGAATGACGCAGCATAACAATCAACAACAATTACTTAATCTAATATCAAAAAAAGGTTTCGATCTTTGATACCCTTTCTCTGATCAAAATTTTCAGGATCATCAATGAAAATCTTACTGATTTGATTGCCATTACATATTGTACATCTATGGCAGATGGACGCGAGAAATACTGGAGTGGTATCCGAGAGGATGTGAAAGAAAGCAAGGTAGACCAAGTGGACGATCCGCTGATGAGTTGAGAAGAATGTGTGGTCAAGTCATAGATATACAATACCATAGATATGCCATTCCAAACAAATTTGCCTGGACAAAGCGTCAGCAGCAACGGGGGGTTGCGGGGGGTCTAAAGTACGGGGAATTCTCACAAAAAAAAAGTCAAGCAAAATGCATGCAAGGCATGCATTTTTGCATGCCCTTTTTGTATGTCATTTTTCGGGCGCTAAGGCCAATCTATGCTATTTTACATCTATGGGCCAAGTGGATGCAGATTGCTCAAAACAGACGGGAAATGGAAGAGGATTGGAGAGGCCTTCATCCATCAGTGGATTGTGAACGGCTGAAAAGTATGATGATGAGTTATTCTGTTACAATTCTGTTACAATTCTTTGAAAAGCATCATTGGATTAATTATTGGAAAAGACAATAATTATAATATTTCCAATTCCTAGCACTTCCAGTTCTACTTCATATATAAACATAAATTCAAATACTCTATCATCTTATACTAAGTTACAGAAAAACATAGTTTCATTATTTTTAAATATAAACACAGATTACCAGCGCACTGTATACTTTTATTGTATAATTGACGATTATATCAGTTATTACATATATCGCGTTTTTTAGTATATTTATTTATTTATAAATTACAAAGGAAACGGCATAGAACGAGAATTGACTCTTTTCGTCGGCGAATATTATGTAATCACTTTTAACTGCAACATATCTTTTCTTATTTGAATGTATGTATGTAGTTACATTCCGTAACCCTCACTCCATTGATAAGAGAGCGTTTTGCAATATGTCAGTCGGCTCAGGCGCTGCACTGTGGGTGCATACACGGCGTGTAGGAATAAAATATTATGCAAATTTAAATAGAACACGTGTTCGCTAGATTAGTTTTGATAATTGAGTGCAATTCCAAGAGGAATATCTTGTGTTAAATAGTAGTCTTGTGATGGCAATTGGCGCCAACGTGAGCGTGGAACATTTAACTTCCAAATAGCCCGCCGCGGTGGCCGCAATTTGTGAATACGTCTATTCTAATACCATTATTTCCCACTATCACGCCCATACACTCACGAATAAATTCTGAAAGAACTGTATTTCCATCTGAATCGTTAAAAGTAGTGAGGTGTGAACGAAAATATTGCGCAAAAATCGAATAAACTAGAACGAAAGTTTAGCGGTCTTAGTATCCTATGCTAATAGTGTGATTCGATTATCGTGTAATTTTCGTATGAAATTTTTCGTAAAATCTTTACACCCCGTCATACCGAAGAGTCTGTCAAATTAATATAATTAAAATATACAATTTCGAGATGTATTTGTGTGAATATAGACGGCAATTCGTCAGACATGCAACATTTAACAATTAAATTGCTGTCGCGGTGGCCACCATTCGTCACTCGCGTTTTTTCAGCCGTTAATCTTCACCGTTCTCATCTTTGTGTTTTTTCGTTTTCTCGTTCGAAAGCTATTATTTTAGAAAACTAGACAGACTTCGTCGAATCGTTTACGTAGTAAAAATACGTTAATCGATTCCGATTTTTATGATAGACTCACCAAAAGTGCCACAACTAAATGCTAAACAATTGCATTTATGCGGAACTCACGATGCGAATCGTCGATGCAACTTTTTCCTATACTCGAAACAGTGCAAAATACGACATAGATTCAATAGAATCGTATGTATGTTATAACGATAATATTTTTACGATTTTCAAAAAAATATATATCAAATTCCAAATACATTCAAATGGACGTTTTATGTGTAATTTTAATGGCTAAATTTCGAACCGCTTAAAAGCGGAAGACGACAAAGTATTAAAATGTACATAATTATAGACTTAATACCTGTTAAAATAGTTTTTAGTATCGTTCACACGTAATTCACATCGAAAATAAAAATTTTCGGTATCGAAATGTGGTTTTGTGTTTAAAAAATAAATAAATAAAACTATGTAAATTTTAATTCACAGTTTATATAGGAGGTATTGCTAAACTAAAAGTCTACACGTGCCTTAAATGTAAAAATTAATAAAAATAAATAAGATAAATAGGCAACGCATCAAATAGAAATAGTAAAGGAACATCTCCCGTTTATTTTGATAGAAGTTTATAATTTTAATTATTAATAATACTTCGCGAAAATTTAATTTTACCCAAACAATTGAATATTAAGCGGGTATTACACAGGGATAGTTTACTCGCTACTATCTCGCTTGTTTACTAGCCGACAAGTAGAGCTATGTAGTAATCCTTATTACACGCTAGCGGCGCTGTCGTCAACTTGTTTTACAGTACTTGTTTTACTTAAATATGCGTTTTTTAATAATACAATTTTGACTAAAACTTCATATGTACATATATGTGTGCGTTGGGAGCTGAAAATGAACCGCTTAACCTAAAACTGTCAAAATTAAGTGACGTCACACTAGCCAGATAGTAGCGAGTAAAGTTCAAACACTTCACTCGCTCGGCCGAAAAAGCCAGATAGTTTACTAGCTTCGCCTATTACACGAGCTAGTTTACTATAGTGGCGAGTTTATTTATTTATTTATTTAGAGTAGCTTAAAAAGCTAATTACACACAAAAAGTATCTTAAAGCTAAAATTGCAAAACAAACTTATCTATTATTATTAGTTACTTGTACAGAGGTGCCGTTTTAAGGCTGCCAGGAATTGGTCCACTTGGTTTATTTGTCTCAGACCATCTGGCAGTCCATTATATTCAACCACACCCCTGTACAAGATACTTCTCCTAGATCTACTTAATTTTAAATTCTTAACTATTAACTTATTCTTACCCCTAGTATTATAATGATGTATATTAAACCCTCTTATTAAATAGTCATCAAAATATTTTGGTAATAGACTCTTATCTAACTTAAAAATATATACTAACATGCACACTTTTAACGTTTCACTTACATTCATCCAATTCAATTCTTTCAACATATTTCTTACACTAGTTAATCTATTCACATTCAAAATACTTCGCATAGCTTTATTTTGCAATATTTGCATTCTGCCTTTAATTGACTTATTTACTAAATTTAAAAAAGAGCCACAATACATAAATTGGATTATATACTAATATCTTTGTATTTTTCCTAATCTACACAATAATCCTACTTTCTTCGCTACTTTTTTTATAATCATATCCCCGTGTAATTTAAAATCCAACTTATGATCAAGTATTACTCCTAAATATTTAAAACTATTAACTATTTCTAATCTTCTATCATTTATATGTATATTCAAATTAGCACTATTAAAATTTTTATAATTAATCAGCATTGCTTTAGTTTTATCAATATTTAATTTTAATTTATTGAACTATCCCTGTGTAATACCCGCATTAGAATGAAACGTATCAAATTAAATATTTGAATATTTTGTTCGCTTTGCCAATACAATGTGTATACCTAATCGCATCAACTCAAACAAAAATGTAAAGCTTTCGTCGATTTTTTATTTATTTATTTTGACATAATCGGCCGTCGTTAAAATGTCAGACATCTTCTTCGGCAGAATCTAACACGAAATAATAATTATTTATTTACAGACAGTCTGAAATAGCGTAAAAATAAAACATTTAGAGGGTAGGGGGAAACCGCAAAAATTGACGATCTTTCACTGGTGTATAATAAAATCGGTAAACGTCCGCAACTGTGACGTTTTTACGAGACTGCAAAAAAGATTTATATAAAAACTGTTGCACTATGGGTGTCTGGGTGCACTATGTACGTTAAAAAAAATTCCAAAAATTGATTTTAGTTCAGTGGACCGCCTCAAGGATGACTCAATCCGTATCTTGGTATGATTTTTTTTATCGTCGTCGGCGACTATAATTTTTCACGAGGACAATAAAACCCAGCTGGAAGTCTTGTAGTGCAGGCGCCTTGCGGCATTCCCTTTTCTCGGGTATAAAAAAGTGACAAAATCTTTTATTAATGACAATATTATGAAGTCCTGGACCCAGGACCGATCCATAGACAGACCCAAGGGTTCAAACTTCATTTTTAGTTGGACATAAATAATAATATACGTCTGAAGAGTGTTTTACAAAGGATGTCGCCGACCAGAATGACTTTTGTCAATAACTCTCGTTCTTCCACAACAATATTTTCAATGAATTTATTTACCCATAAGACTTTTTTGCTTATGATTTATTTTATTACACATACACGAAATGGATTAACACAATTATGCAACGAAAGTATGAACGCAAAACGTAGTCACCGTAGATAAGCGTACTGTAGAGATAGTTATTTAAATCTAGGACAATTGGTGAATATGACTGGAAGTAAAGAAGAACGCATGAAACTAGGATGGAGCGCTTTTGGAAGAATGAACATAGTTTTTAAATCCAACATTCCGATACGCTTAAAAAATAAGGCATACGACCAATGCGTACTGCCAGTTGTGACGTATGTATGTGAAACGTGGATGTTAAATTCAAGGATGTTACGTAAGATCCAGTACACACAGAGAAGCATGGAAAGATGTATGCTTGGTATGACAAGAAGAGATCGTAAGAGGAATACATGGGTAACAAGTATGACCAAAGTGGCAGATATAGCGGAACGTGTGAAAAAGTTAGAGTGGACACATAGCGAGAAGAATTGATGGCAGATGGACCAGAGAAATATTAGAATGGTATCCGAGAGGATGTGAAAGAAAGCAAGGTAGACTAGAGAAACTAGGATGGAGCGCTTTTGGAAGAATGAACATAGTTTTTAAATCCAACATTCCGATATGCTTAAAAAAGAAGGCATACGACCAATCCGTACTGCCAGTTATGACGTATGTATGTGAAACGTGGATGCTAAATTCAAGAATGTTACGTAAGATCCGGTGCACACAGAGAAGTCAAGCATACCGAGCATCGAAAGATGTATGCTCGGTATAACAAGAATAGTTTGTAAGAGAAATACGTGGAAATAAGAAGTATGACCAAAGTGGCAGATATGACAGAACGTGTGAAAAAGTTGAAGTGACAATGGGCTGGACACATAGGACTCGAGAAATACTTGAATGTTATCCGAGAGGATGTGAAAGAAAGCAAGGTAGACCGAATTGAAGATGGGCTGATGAATTGAGAAGAATGTGTAGAGTCAAAGTGGATGCAGATTGCTCAAAACAGCCAAGAATGGAAGAATACATATACATATGTATAGTATGTATACTGGTCTCGACAGGAATTAGCTAAAAATTGGCAAAATCGTCCTGTACCTTTTTTACAACGATGAATACGGTATTGAACTTTAACCTCGACAAGTTGCAGTATCGATATCGTGATTATATTATCCGTGCTATGTTCGTTTTGTGATGAGTAATTGTACTATTCAACGGTTTGTCCAAGTACTTTTTTTTTTTGTTGTTTTTTGGTGCACATTTCACGTTTTAGGTACGTTAATATATAATTAATAATTTAATAGTTGTGATTAGAGCGTTCGCCGTGCGTACTTTCCCACAAAGTGACATTTGACAGAGAATTTTAAAACGTGACTAAAAAACTATAGTGCCATAATAATACTGGAAACCTCTTAAAAAAAAAGTTCAGTACCATATTCATCGTCGTAAAGAAGAAACCAGACTTTGTCTATAAAACTGCACCATATACTGCTGGATGAAAGCCTCTTCATTCCTGTCTATCTTGAGCAATCTGCATCCAGTTGACACATTCTTCTCAATTCATCAGACCATCGTCCGCTCTGTGTACCTTGCTTTCTTTCACATCCTCTAGGATACCATTCCAGTATTTCTCGCGTCCATCTGAATTTAGCATCCCCGTTTCACATCCAAACGTCATAACTTGCAGTACGCATTGGTCTCCTATGCCTTCTTTTTTAAGCATAGTGGAATTTTGGATTTATAATAACAATGTTCACTATTTTTTACAACCAGTTATATTCACCAAGGATCCTGTATAATGTATATATACCATATATTTACTTGAAAACGTTATAATATTATTATGCATCATTTAATTTGTCCCACATTTGCAATGGCTGCGTCAAATCGAGCGCCTAACCGCAATGTAAATAATGAACTTTTAATATATTTTTTATTTAAATATTAAAGTGTCATTTTTTCGGTCAGACTCGCCAAGGGTATTCCCATATATACAGATGTTTATGTTTATGGGATAAAAGTGTGGGTTCGTGGCGATTACGGGACCTGTCTTCTGGTTTGTAGTGTCGGTCCCATAAAATAATAATGTTTGTAACACAAAATGATGTGATAATAAATGCTGTGCGGTATAGCAGACTCGTCCCTTTAATTATACCATTCCCAAAGACCCTTTTTATGTCGCCTGTCCAGTAGTATTTTACAGAATAGAGTTTTCTCGTATACAGTGCCGGTCATTGGATTGCATTTCAATTATAAAAAGCGCGATGTAGCATTTAACAAAAGTGATTTTGTCGTTGTACAATGACAGTCATTGATATCTCATTTTCTTTATTTTTTTTTTGCCTTTTTAACAACTTTATGTAAGAGTTTTATATATTGAATCTATTGTACACGTTTTAAAGCGTATTAAAAAAATTTAAAGTCTTAAACTTTAGCACGGAAAATATTTAAAATTAGATTTTTTTTGTCGTCAAAAAGTAATCGATTATTTATTTGACGTGCCTGAATAGTATCATTTAATTTGCACAAGTTTAGTGCATTTGGAGTTTTTTTTTTAAATTCATCTCGTGTCAAAATTTAATACTGTAAATCAGCGGTCGTCAACCTTTCCGACCTCACGGACCACTAAACTCAAAATCTTCAATTCCGCGGACCACTACCATGATTTGTTCCATAAAAGTAACATTCTAAATATGAAATGGTAATTACACATGTACACACTCCAAGTCATGTGTAAAAAATTGGATATCACCATGGGTTGGCATCACAATAATTATGCTTTTAAACATGTAAAAACTGTTACATGTGTAAAAAAAGCGAACAAAATATGATGAAAACCGAATAGGCACCATCGAGAACGAAGTAGTGCGATTTCAATGATCACAACTGTATATCTGTATATTAGTACAGAATTAAAATAAAGTAAAAATATTCAATATGAGAGTTTATAAGCGTTCATTTCACCGATTTAAAGTCGTGTTATTTTTAACGAATGAGTTTCAGTATATTTTTCTTCTATCCGCGTGTATTAAAATGGGACAAAAGTTTGTATGTATGTCATCATCATCATCATTTTCAGCCGTTCACCATCCACTGCTGGATGAAGGACTCTCCAATCATCTACAATATCTGTCTGTCTTGAACAATCTGCATCCACTTTGACTCTACAAATTGTTCTCAATTCATCAGTCCATCTTCAATTCGGTCTACCTTGCTTTCTTTCACATCCTCTCGGATAACATTCAAGTATTTCTCGAGTCCTACATATGTGTCCAGCCCATTGTCACTTCAACTTTTTCACACGTTCTGTTATATCTGCCACTTTGGTCATACTTCTTACCCATGTATTTATTTTGCAATCTCTTCTTGTTATGCCAAGCATACATCTTTCCATGCTTCTTTGTGTGCACTGGATCTTTCGTACCATTCTTGAATTTAGCATCCACGTTTCACATCCATACGTCATAACTGGCAGTACGCATTGGTCCTATGCCTTATTTTTTTAGCATAGCGGAATGTTGGATTTAAAAACTATGTTCATTCTTCCAAAAGCACTCCATCCTAGTTTCATTCTCCTGTATGTATGTATGTCTTATAAATAAAAAGACAAACGCTGCACACTGTTGGTGCCACTCGAATTTTCGTCCCTTTTAGAGCGATATTACACTGAGCAACAACACCAGCACCACATTTTTTTTGTCGGTGGCGAGCATCTTATTACATTGCACCACTTTTCACTCACCAAGCTACCTGCTCATCTCATAATCTTCATACAAAAAAAAAAAAAAAAAAAAGGTCTAGGAAGCTATACGAAAACTATGTAGTAGTATGTAGACGTAGACAATATATAAAATTCAACCTCTCGTATTTCTTTCTGAATTTCATTGTTTTCGAAACAATTGCGTTGACGTTGCGTTGCGTTGACAATTGAGTACGACGATGCAAAAAAAGGTCAGAAAAGGGTTTTTGGTGAAGGTTTTTTTCGTCGAACATTGACTTCCAAGAAATTTTTAGACACCAGAAAATCGCACAATCTAATACGTACCATCTAAACCTGTATATCTATCTGGTAGTCGAGGTTCAAAAAAAATCGGGTGTTGGTGGAGTGGCTAAGTGTAATATCGCCCTTAAACACAGATACCTCAAACTTTATACTTTCTTATTAAAAATAATCAGACTACACCCAGGTACATACGTACATTAGTGGATTGATTCAATCGATTCAAACAACTCGAAAACGTATGATATTGTGAATAATTTTGTCGGTATATGTTTAAAGGGGCCACAAACAGACCGCAAGTGAGCCTGCCGTAAAAGTTGCGGCTTCGAGTTCGAATCCCGAACACTTTTATTACCCTTCTCTACCAAAGTACCGAAGAAATAATAAAAAAAAAAATCAAAATAGAAATACACACACACGAGCGCCCGTGTGTGTGTGTGTGTGTGTGTGTGTGTGTGTGTGTTTCCTTAGTTTGCGCCATTGTTCTCGCGCTCGCGAGCAATCTATAAATCAATTGTTCGATATTTCAATTTTTTTTTACGTTTTATAATTCACATACATTATTATATATACATACATACATATATAAATGTATACAAATGTGTTGAGGGTGACCGAGAGGCTATGGATACTCCCCGTCGGGTCAGTCCCGTGTAAAATCCAGCAATTATTATCCCATAAAACAGCAGAGGTCTTTTTCTTGTAGGGTCCGATGCCGATATTTCCGCGAGAACAAAGAGCCGCCCTTTTCTATTTCGTCTATGGTAGTGAGAGGTTAAGACCGAAACACTATAAATAATATCCTGTCTTTTTCTACATATCCCCGCTCATATTTCATGCCACTGCTTTTTGCTAGACGATTATTTTTAGAGAATTTTTATCATAATAACATACGGCGCAAAAGATTTTTTTTTTTTGTTTATCATCAGAGAAAATGGTAAAAAGAGTGAAAAAAAAACGATTTCAACCGTTCACCACTCACTGTTGGATGAAGGCCTCTCCAATACTCTTCCATTCCTGTCTGTCTTGGGCCAATCTGCATCCACTTGACTCCACACATTCTTCTCAATTCATCGGCCCGTCCACTCGGTCTATCTTGCTTTCTTTCACATCCTCTCGGATACCATTCCGGTATTTGTCGCCTCCATTCATTCTTCTCGCTATCATGTCCACTTCACACGTTCCGCAACATCTGCCAGTGTGACACTGTTCCCTATGTATTTTATTGTAAAAAGATTTTAACGGTGTAGTGTTCCTCATTCAATAATTTATTTTGACTTATCTCAAGTCATAGAGTTAACTCCACACATTCTTCTCAATTCATCGGCCCGTCCACTTGGTCTATCTTGCTTTCTTTCACATCGTCACGGATACCATTCCAGTATTTCCCGCTATATCTGCCACTTTGGTCATACTTCTTACCCATGTATTCCTCTGGGATCCCTTCTCGTTATACCGAGCATACATCTTTCCATGCTGAATTTAGCAACCACGTTTTACATCCATGCGTCATAACTGGCATTGGTCACCCACTTTTTTAAGCATTCTTGAATTGAACACATCCATACGTCATAACTGGCAGTGCGCATTGGTCGTGCGCCTTTTTTTTTAGGCATAGCATACGACCAATGCGTACTGCCAGTTTATGACGTATGGATGTGTTCAATTCGAGAAAGCTACGCAAGATACAAGTGCACACAGAGAAGCGTGGAAAGCTGTATAACGAGAAGAGATCGTAAGAGGAATACATGACAGATATGACAGAACGTGTGAAAAAGTTGTAGTGACAATGGGCTGGACACATAGGACTCGAGAAATACTTGAATGTTATCCGTGAGGATGTGAAAGAAAGCAAGGTAGACCGAATTGAAAACAATTTGTAGAGTCAAAGTGGATGCAGATTGTTCAAGACAGACAGGAATGGATGAGGATTGAATAGGCCTACATTCAGCAGTGGATGGTGAACGGCTGAAATTAATGATGATGATGATATACATACAGTACTAAGAATGCTACGCAAGATACAGTGCACACAGAGAAGCGTGGAAAGCTGTATGCTCGGTATAACTAGAAGAGATCGTAAGAGGAATACATGACAGATATGACAGAACGTGTGAAAAAGTTTAAGTGACAATGGACTGGACACATAGGACTCGAGAAATACTTGAATGTTATCCGAGAGTATGTGAAAGAAAGCAGGGTAGACCGAGTGGACGATGGGCTGATGAATTGAGAAGAATGTGTAGAGTCAAAGTGGATGCAGATTGTTCAAGACAGACAGGAATGGATGAGGATTACCGAGGCCTTCATCCAGCAGTGGATGCTTTATCCTATAGATAGATGATATAACAAAACAGACACGTCTACAATTCATGTGTGTATTGAACGATCACCGCCAAATTTATACCAGAAGTTGCTGATTACTGCCAAATTACAACGGCATAGATTATTCTTCGCATCTAACGAGTCAATATAATTAATGTCGTTATGTGTATCGATACTATTTTTATCCAAACATAAAGATGTCGATGCTTCCCTTTTAAAAAACTTGTAAAACAAGACGCATAAAAACCCCATAGCGAGTGGCGACCGCGTACAAGGGAACACGAGTTCTCCATGGGAAGTCGACCAACAAACTGTGGTGCGCGCACGCATATCATAAACGATATCATAATTCACTGCAATATCAGCTACTGAAAGGTACTTGACTGAATTCATGAAAATTTGTTAAAAAAAAAACGTACCTATACTGCCGTCCTAAGCCCACTTAACGTAACTGACAAAAATTACGAAAATGAGTTAGATGTGTTTTAGGGGTTATGGGAGTGTATTCTTGCGATTTTTCATTACAGTTGAATTAATGTATCTTCATCCAAAAGTGACTTTTTTAAGCTATTAAATCTAACGTATCTGCACACGCAGAGAAATAGTATCACCAATACGTTATTTACTTCGGTCACTACCTTATCACGAAAGATTGAAAAGACTGAATCTCTCCACATTGGAGACGAGGAGATTAAGAGGTGATTTAATTGAAGTGTTCAAAATAATAAATAATCATTATTTATGTGAAATGACCAACCCAATTAATTATGTTCAATAAGAACCCTCATCTACATAAGAGGTCATACTCTTAGACTCCGAAAAGAAAAATCAAATAAGATTGTTAGAGATTCATTCTTTTCAAATAGAGTGGTTGAAGTTTGGAATAGTCACATGTATACATTAATAATAATGAATAATAATAATAATAATAAGAAAACGGCAGTATACTTGTGTATGTTTTTTTTCGTGACAATTTTCCGACGCTGTGAAAATGTGTGAAAATTTCGACCTGGCTCTGAATTTTTTTACAATGTTTCGTGTCATTTTCAAGGATGGTACTGTGCCGTTTGAGAGGCACTGAAAAGCGGTGGAAAAAAATAAATAAAATCGGACATTAGCCGAGCTCACTACGAGCGGTCTCTCGCTCACCCTAAAAACAGTGATAGATGTACTAGACTCGACGGGAGACCGCGGGCCTGAAAAAATGATAATGATACAAAATTAATAAATCCCCCAGCATTATGATAATCATGCGGCCCTTTGTCGGAATCGAATGCGGCCCATGGCAAAGTTAGTCCAATGACAATATGAGCGCAATTTGCACGCTGTCTTTATGTGTATATATGGGACAAACACGCGATGTCACACTGTTGTCCCTTGTTAACTCGATTCGTTACGCTTGCATAGAGGTACATACATAGATTGATCGAGTTTGTACAAATATTGAATGTAAAATATTCACCTGACCTTTTAAACATGTATTAGAATCGTTTATCGACAGGATTCGTAACAGGTACGTTCAAAGTTGTTGTTGTTTTTTTTTTTTTTTTGGTGCTGATCTTAAAATTTGCATCATAACAGTTTTGTATGAATCATTTATCTCAATTTACACATAATAATCATCTTTTTCAAATCATCCTCTTCCATTCCTGTTTGTCTTGAGCAATCTGCATCCACTTGACTCCACACATTCCATCATCCACTCGGTCTATGCTTCATAACCATGTATTCCTCTTACGATCTGTGTGCACTGGATCATGCGTAGCATCCTTATTTTATAAGCATAGCGGAATGTTGGATTCAAAACCTTTGCTATGCTTAAAAAATAAGGCACACGTCTCGTATGCCTTATTTTTTAAGCATAGCGGAATGTTGCATTTAAAAACTATGTACATTCTTCCAAAAGCACTCCATCCTAGTTTCATTCTTCGTTTTAATTTCATTTTCTTTAAGTAATGTACGACAGTGTACGACGCTTCATAGGTAAATTCCAATACAATAGGAGTCGAAACAGATGACAGAGTAGTGACAGTTCGGAAAACCTCATATAATATCAATAGTTTCACATTTCAATTAGGGTAACGCCCGAAAGTGCGTCTTATAACTATTATAATAGCCGAAATCCGTCTGTCTGTCTGCTGATAACGCTCGCTGAGGAAAAATAATTAAAAAACCAGAATGAGTGGGGGATCGAACCCAGGACCCCAGGTTCGAGACGAGTCACACTAATGCTATTCGCTATCGACCTTGGTCAATTTAGTCCTTTTTTTTTAACATTACCTATACAAGAAATCGATACTATCGATACTACGGGATTGCTATAATACATAGATGGCGCTATAGAAACTATTATTTTTTTTGTCACTTACAACCGTGCGATCAATTAGTGGGGATCTCTATTAAAAAGGCGCTTTACGTACATAATTTAAAATTCAGCGGGCGTTGATATTCAACGGGCTTACACTAGTACATATGTAATAGCCGAAATCTGTCTGTCTGTCTGTTGATAACTAGAACGTCGCACGTGTGCGATTTGAGCCCGAGATCACCGGTTCGGAACGTTGAGCGCTAACGCTATGATCCAAACGGAGGTGATGACGAGCCTGCTACGATTTGATACTATTAATTGTCGCGACATTGCTAAATTGTTACGTTGTTGTATTATAACTATTAAATACATATATGAGTCGCCTAGTTCCAAATCCCGATAAGTCCATAAAACTCACTTGTTCGCAAACGCGGTTTTTCTGCTACATACTTACATATTTGCTTGATGGCGTTTAAACTCATTTAAACTTAATTTTGTTGATATTAAACAAAATATTGAGATTAGAAACATGGACTTATCGTTGTTTGTTTCTAAATATGGCTTTTATCAGCTTTTATCATAGTGCAATTGTCAGTTTTTGGAACTAACACCGATTTTCAATATTTTTTTACGGCGCACTTGGCGGTATTTGGAATAATTCAAGTATAAGGCATCATTTGAAAATATTTTATCCTCGTTTTTTTTTATATATTGTGGACTTATCGGGATTTGGAACTAGGCGACTCATATGTATACTCACCCACACGACAAACATGCGTTGATATTCAACGGGCTCACACTATAGTTGTGGATAATGATCGACTCACACTCTCTGTTATAATGTGCCATAATCGGCATCATAAAAGTGTGGTCGCCGATGATAGATTGTATCGTCTTCACAACAGCTCATATAACGTTTACGATTTTACAACGACAATCAGTTGGCGTTGTAAATAGTTACGTGTCATCAACCCTTTTAGAGTCTGACACGGTGAAATTTAAAGGTTTTTTTTTCCCCGATTTGTTATCGAAAAAAAAGGTGGCGAGACTATCTGTCGCGCTGTAGGTGTAGACTTGGAGTTTTGTGGGGGCGCTAGTGCACCTCGCAAAGGAAGAATTCCGACAAAAACACAAAAGATCTCAGCGGCGCACTAATGATGAATGATTTACTCTTGATTTTTACCATATCGAGAGCGATGCGGCGGATTTTCTGTGCGAATTGCAAAAAGGTGAGCCGCGACCGGTCGGGGCCCAGCGGGTGGGGGCCCCGTTTGTCAGAAGGGGACCTGACAGCCCTACCTGAGGACCTCAGAGGTCGAACTCAAACCGAGACGAATCGTAGACGATGCCGGCAAATTTGACGCTCGCAAAATCCACAGCAAATTGCACAAATATCAAATTTTTATAAAATTCAACAATCCACCGATTCATTCACAGTATGATACAAAAAAATAAATCAAAAATCGGTTTATGTACATACACTTATACCTAGGACAATTGGTGAATATGAACCAGATGCAAAGAAGACAGCTGGACTATACTGCCGTCCTAAGCCCACTTAACGTAACTGACAAAAATTACGAAAATGAGTTAGATGTGTTGGTGTATTGGGGTGTATTCTTGCGATTTTTCATATCAAAATTAATGTATCTTCGTCCAAATGTGACTTGACAAAAGTGAAAGAGAAATAGTATCCAATATTTACTTCGGTCACTACCTTATCACGAAAGATTGAAAAGACTGAATCTCTCCACATTGGAGACGAGGAGATTAAGAGGTGATTTAATTGATGTATTCAAAATAATAAATAATCATTATTCATGTGAAATGACCAACCTCATTATGTTCAATGTGAACCCTCATCTATGTAAGAGGTCATACTCTTAGACTACGAAAAGAAAAATCAAATAAGATGGTTAGAGATTCATTCTTGTCAAATAGAGTGGTTGATGTTTGTAATAGTCATATTTATATTCATTTTTTTTCCTTAGAACTTCGACCACTCTATTTGAAAAAAATGAGTCTCTGACAATTTTGTTCGATTTGTCTTTTAGTAATTTTTAAGTTTTTATTGAAAGTGAGGGGCATTTATATTTATTATTTATTATTTTGTAGACTTCTATTAGATCGCCTCTTATGTAATCTTCTCGTCTCCAAAGATGTGACACTCATTTTCTTCAACCTTTCATTATAGGATAGTGATCGAAGTTCAGATGGCATTTTTGTTATCCTTCTTTGAACCCTTTCTAAGCATGCATGTTATGTTACTTGAATATCACACAGTAAAATGTTTGCTAGTCAACTACACTTGAAATCAAGTATTTACAGTTACCGACACGTCCTTTCTTATGGAAAGTCAATCAGTGAACATAACCTCACTTGATATTTTAATTTGTTTCTCATCGTACTTTACGTTCAAAGTTGCAAAATATGTTATAATCGTTTTTGTTTTTTTTCGTTTTGCAGGTGTGGTTCCAGAACAAGAGATCGAAGGAGCGTCGATTGAAGCAGCTGACCTCAATGGGACGGGGGCCCTTCTTCGGGTCATCGCGCAAGATGCGAGGATTCCCCATGAACCTGTCACCAGGGGGCCTCGACGAGGGGCCCCCTGGGTTCCCATACTTTGCCACGGCTGACGTCAAGTTCGAGTTCGGCTACGGTGGGCCCCATTCCACGGACACGAGGGACCCTTCTTCCCTGGCCACCACCCGCCGGGACCCATGTCCTTTGCCCAACAAGGTAACTACACTATACCTAGTAATGACTACTTCAAATCAACATTTCCTAATTATTGTCGTATGCGGTCTACCTCGAGTGTAAATTAGGTTGGGTTATGCCGGTTTCACAGGGCACGGTTTTACGGCACGGTTTGTCCAGGCTCCTTTGTCGGCTCCTGTCGTACGGCGCGGTTGACAAAGGAGCCGCGACAAACCGTGCCGTAAAACCGTGCCATGTGAAACCGCTCTTAGACCGCGTGGAACCGGGCGAAAGCGTAATGCTGCGCACACACTGACGAACCGAACAGCGAACGACAAAGGGTTGCTGTCGTGTGGACGTTCATAAATCAAACAGCTCGAGTGTTGCATGTAATCACAATCTAAAATGCACCTCGGTACTCGATACTCGTCGGTGTCGAAACAGATCGTCTGTTCAGAAAAAGGAGAAAACATATAAAATTTCACAGTTTAAAATGAATCCACGTAACGCCGGGCACTTTCGGCTAGTCTATCATATCTACATACATACATAGATAAAGTAGTGTTTCTTATACATTAGTTCTACACAGTTTGACTATTCTGGACCAAACTTTGCACAGGTACTTCCTACGATCGTGCCGGTATTATAATGGTGCGTACACACCGACGAACCAAACAGCGAACGACGAAGGGTTGCTATTGGTGTGGACGTTCATAAATCATCGGACGTGTATTGTGTGGAGCGGTCCACACAATACCAATTCGCGTTCGCCCTTCGTCGTTGGCTGTTCGGTTCGTCGGTGTGTACGCAGCATTACTCAGTCTCCGTATGTAGAATGATATAATAGCCCAATTCCGTATGTCTGTCTGTCTGCTGATAACGCTCGCCTTGGTAAAGGTTGAAATTCAAATTTAATTGAAAAAACACGAACTTCGCGCTAGTGGGATTTGAAATCGTGATCACCAGGTTGGTTGAGTTAGCGCTAACGCGTTCGCCCAACACCGGTGATGGGAGGCCTCCTATAATTTGAAAATATTAATCCTCAGTAGGCTCGCGACTTTGCTAAATTGTTACGCAATCAATTACGAAAACATTTGTTCGATTTATTTATCACTTGAAATAAATCATAAAATCTCTCACAATATTCAACGGGCTTACATTAGTGTAGAATAATTTTCATCGTCAGTTTTCAACCTTAACTATCGTCACTGAGACAATCTGAATATTAGTAAAATTTACGTTACTGTGTGGAGCATTCCACACGGTAGCAACCCTTCGTCGTTCGCTGTTCGGTTCGTGGGTGTGTACGCAGCATTATATATAACATACGGTAAAATGTTTGTCAAATGGTGAAGAGGCGATAGAAGGAAACGGTAGACCGCACACGACAATAATACCTGACATTACTGTTTTTACTCTAATTTGAAGTTATTTATTCGCGTTTAAGCCATTACCTCTTTACACGTCTGTAAACCGCAGCGTCAATGAACGCGAGATTTTTATATTGTTCTTGCGCTTCATCCGTGTAATTAATTTGCATTTATTGGTCAATAAAATTTGCATTTCTCACTCGCCGTTGTCGAATAGACGATTTTGATTATTATTGCATTTCATATTTTATTGCATCGCGATGCAAGTTGGTTTGCTTGGATTTCATTCGTCTGAATAATTGATTTGAATAAAAAAAAAACCATAAAATTTTCAATTTCAAACGTTAAATGAAATGTACAGTGTATTTGAAAAATAATTGTGTTGCGGTTCTCTAAATGCATTGTATTACATAAGAAACCACAATTCACCAATATTTTTTGGACATTATGCATTATAAAGGAGTAGGTATCCAACTATTTTGAATAAAAATCATATTTAAATGTTCGAAGAAAAAATTTTTTAAAACATTAAAAAATTTATTAAAAATTTAATTTTATTTATTTACAAACGAACGACGAAGGTTTGTCATTGTGTGGTGCGGTTCACAAACAACCAATTCGCCTTCGCGCTTCGTCGCTCGTTGTTCGGTTCGTCGGTGTGGACGCATCATAAGGTGGGTCCACACAATCACAGGTGGGTAACAACAATAACAACTCGCCTTCGCCCTTCGTCGTTCGCTGTTCGGTTCGCCGGTGTTGACTCAGCTTTACAACTTTCCTGTTCTAAGCGAGTAATAATTATTTTTTGTATTTTAAACATATATAACGCGAAAATAATGTGCTACGGTTTCGGAATTAGCCAATTTTGCAATTTCTTAGCTCAAAAAAGGTTCCCGATCACTGATCTAAATAAATTGTGAACAATGGCAGATTTTCATTGGTTTTTTTGTTCGAAAATACTCCAATTCTTCTTCATTTAAATCTTCCTTCGTGCATTTGATGTTTTTGTGTATAAGTTGGGCACCTCTGCTATTCTGCCGTCCTAAGCCCACTTAACGTAATTGACAAAAGTTAGATGTGTTTTAGGGGTTATGGGAGTGTATTCTTGCGATTTTTCATATCAAAATTAATGTATCTTCATCCAAAAGTGACTTTTTTAAGCCATTAAATCTAACGTATCTGCATGCGCTGA
Organism: Parapsyche elsis; assembly: GCA_022651745.1. NCBI lineage: Eukaryota > Metazoa > Arthropoda > Insecta > Trichoptera > Hydropsychidae > Parapsyche > Parapsyche elsis. Next base: position 1,306,636 of record JAGVSN010000030.1, read on the forward strand.
GAAATAGTATCACCAATGCGTTATTTACTTCGGTCACTACCTTATCACGAAAGATTGAAAAGACCGAATCTCTCCACATTGGAGGCGAGGAGATTAAGAGGTGATTTAATTGATTTATTTAATAATTACATGGAGAGGCGGCATAGCCGATAGGCCCATGGGGTTTGGTTTTAGTTAAAAATCAAAAAAAAAAAACAGTATTATAAATGAAAAAGAAAGAATGAGAGGACAGTATTGCCAAATTTGAAAATTTGAACAAAAAAAAAAAAAAAATAAAAAAAAAAATAAAAAAAAAAAAAAAAAAAAAATAAAAATAGAGAAAAAAAAAAATAGAGATAAAAATAAAAATAGAGATAAAAAAAAATAAAAGAATAAGAAAAACAAACAAAAATAAAAAAAAAAAAAAAATAAAAATAAAGATAAAAACAAAAAATAAAATGAATAATGGTCCATTTATTAAAGAATTACAAATATCCATTGTTTTTAAGAATAAATCTAGCTGATTTTTATATAAATTAACATTTTTTTGAAGTGACTATTGAATCTGGAAGACTATTCCAAACTTGAACCACTCTATTTGAAAAGAATGAATCTCTAACAATCTTATTTGATTTTTCTTTTGATGTATTCAAAATAATAAATAATCATTATTCATGTGAAATGACCAACCACATTATGTTCAATGAGAACCCTCATCTAAGAGGTCATACTCTTAGACTCCGAAAATAAAAGTCAAATAAGATTGTTGAATAACCTCATGCACTAAAAAAAAAGTTTAAATAAATCAGTAATATATGAAGAAAAACACAAATTTAGAATAAAACTTTCATTTATCACGATATTGTTGTTTTGTCAGTTACGTTAAGTGGGCTTAGGACGGCAGTATTTATGTACATACATATATTATTTAATTAAACTTGTATGCACGCAATGTACATATGTACAATCTTAACATATACCAACACAAACGTTGTACTTTACCCCTTTCTCTGTCGATCGCGGTTTGAATTCTCGCTGGCGCGCAATCAGGCACACCTCATACTGAACGATCGACACATTTTAAACGCACGATTCAGCGAAAGGGTTAAAGTCGCTCGACGATGCGATTCCCCACGGTTTTGTACAATGGTTTTGTGTTGGGTGTGTGCCCGCCACCTCGACAGTCTTGTTTGTTCCAGGCGGTCCCATGGATCATGGGGGTCCCATGGCGATGGGTTTCGAGGGCGGATCACTCGAGGGCGGATTCCTGGGTCAGGGCGGGCCCCCACCCGAGCACCTGCTTGCCGGCCTGCCCCGAGGCTCCCCTGATTTCCTGCCCCAGCAACCCTTCAACGACGGCTCGCCGGGAATGCACAACGAGGGTTTGGTCTGGTAGCTAAAGGCAGAGCCGCGGGACTGCGCCGAGTGATGTCGCCCGCGGCCAACGCCATTCGCAACACATACTACACTGTCACTGCCACTGCCACTGCCAGCGGCTCTACTACACACCACGTGAGTGCCACGAACGCTCTGAATTAAAATTAAATAAATTAAACCACGATCCAACCACACACACAGACGCTAACTAACCCCAGTGTGTTTCCTTTATAAAGTGTCTAAAAAAAAAAAAAAAAAAATAAACTATCGAAAGGAAAATAGTACGTTCCTTGGACATTGTTGTAATTATACTGCACATTTATGTGTAAATTGTACGTTTATACTGTATATCCACGCGTACGGAGTGTATCAATCGAATTTCACGAAACTTGGGCTTGTTTGTGAACGATGTGGTAGTGTTGAGGCGCTCATATCGCCGCGTCAAACCGACGCCCCGGATAGCGGACGAAAATTTGACGCGGCGATTTCGCTAAGGTGTGTGAACGCCTTCAATGAAAGTATCATATACATACATAGCTCGGCGATTACTACCCTTGACACACTATCACCAGTGGAGTAACGGTTAACTCCGATCAAAAGCCTCGAGGCGCTCACACACTTTAGCGAAACCGCTGCGTCACACTGACGCCCTCTATCGTCGTCCCATTCGCATTGGTGCGAATGGAACGAACGTAGTGAACGATGTGGTAGTGTTGAGGCGCTCACACACTTTAGCGGTTTCGCTGCGTCAAACTGACGCCCCCTATCGTCGTCACATTCAATCAACGACGATATAATATGAAAAATTGACGCGGCGATTTCGCTAAGGTGTGTGAAAGTATCGTACGCATAGCTCGGCGATTACACACTACCGTTGACACACTATCACTAGTGGAGTAATGGTTAACTCCGATCAAAAGCCTTAAGGCGCTCACACACTTTAGTGAAATCGCTGCGATATCGCTGCGTCAAACTGACGCCCATTCAATCAACGACGATAGAGGACGAAAAATTGACGCGGCGATTTCGCTAAGGTGTGTCAAAAGTATCGTACGAATAGCTCGGCGATTACATACTACCGTTGACACACTATCACTAGTGGAGTAATGGTCAACTCCGATCAAAAGCCTTAAGGCGCTCACACACTTTAGTGAAATCGCTGCGATATCGCTGCGTCAAACTGACGCCCATTCAATCAACGACGATAGAGGACGAAAAATTGACGCGGCGATTTCGCTAAGGTGTGTCAAAAGTATCGTACGAATAGCTCGGCGATTACATACTACCGTTGACACACTATCACTAGTGGAGTAATGGTCAACTCCGATCAAAAGCCTCGAGGCGCTCACACACCTTAGCGGTTTCGCTGCGTCAAACTGACGCCCTCTATCGTCGTCCCATTCAATCAACGACGATTGAGGACGAAAACTTGACGCGGCGATTTCGCTAAGGTGTGTGAAAGTATCGTACGCATAGCTCGGCGATTACATACTACCGTTGACACACTATCACTAGTGGAGTAATGGTTAACTCCGATCAAAAGCCTCGAGGCGCTCTCACACCTTAGTGAAATCGCTGCGATATCGCTGCGTCAAACTGACGCCCATTCAATCAACGACGATAGAGGATGAAAAATTAACGCGGCGATTTCGCTAAGGTGTGTGAAAGTATCGTACGCATAGCTCGGCGATTACTACCGTTGACACACTAGTACCAGTGGAGTAATGGTTAATTCCGATCAAAAGCCTTAAGGCGCTCACACACCTTAGTGAAATCGCTGCGTCAAACTGACGCCCATTCAATCAACGACGATAGAGGACGAAAAATTGACGCGGCGATTTCGCTAAGGTGTGTCAAAGTATCATACGCATAGCTCGGCGATTACTACCGTTGACACACTATCACTAGTGGAGTAATGGTTAACTCCGATCAAAAGCCTTAAGGCGCTTACACACCTTAGCGAAATCGCTGCGTCAAACTGACCTCTATCGTCGTTGATTCGCACCATTGCGAATGGGACGACTATAGCGGCGAAAGTTTGACGCGGCGATTTCGCTAAGGTGTGTGAGCGCCTTTACAATACAAAAATTATTCCATTAGTATTAGTGTGGCAGTAGCAGTTACACAGTTAACGTTAATGTCGATATGGTAACTTAACCTAACCTAACTCTAAAGGTCGATAGATGAAGTTCGTTTTGAGTTAGAAGAATATGGGAGAGGTTAGATATTCCATTCTGATTTAACCATCTTTAAATAGAATTTGGTTGATCTACAGATTCTCGATTAAGATGCTGTCATCTATAGATCTTTAAAGTCAGGAATCACTTGCTTGAGACATTCTGTGAGTGTTTTGATTTGGCACATGTCAAAATTGTACCGAATTGTATATTGTTCTGGAAACTACCATGTTTTGTGATTGATTTCGATAAAACTATCATTATGAATTTACAAATCATACTTCAGTTATTATTATCGGTATTTTATGAAGTTATATTCATTCTTTAAAATAAATCAATATTGATGTAAATTATTTATTGACAAATTCCTTTGATTTTGATAACATTTATCATTTTTTATTAACACTCCTATATATTGAGACAGTTGTATAAATACCATGCCGAATTTTGTATTGATGTTTTTGATAAGTCTTCGATTTATTATGTATGTCGAATTTTCAAAACTCACCTATTTTGAATATACACATACATATGTACGTATGACCGTTTTATGAGAGTGATTTTCAATTATTATTATTATTGTATAAAATAATTATACTATTGTTTGTAATGGTGTGGTTGTTGGGGTTATTGGTTACGGATCATAAAAAAACTTCAAATGATCAAAACGCCCGATAATATTTGAAATTATTCCACATTTTTCATTTATTTCCTCTCTCGTGAAATTAATATGTGTATGTACATATATAAAACCCATTTACTAAAATGTGTATATAAATTAATTGAGAAAAAACTTGTGATGGAATATTTGTACTTGCTTTTGGGACGTCACGATTCCTATTTATTTATTTTTTACAATAATCATACAATTTCATCATAATCAAGCTCAAAAGATTAATTATTATGTACTTACTATTTGTAAGAACACTGTAAATATTTTGTATATAATAAAAAAGATATTAAATATTTAATAGATGATATTATAATGTATTGTACACAATATTTTACATAACGAAGGCAATCGTTTTGTTTCCCTCTCGATTTGTTCTTGTGTCAAAAATGGGTTATACATATATATTATAAAATCTTGTATAAAAGTTAATGTTTAATTTCTAATGTTGATTTCAGTATACGTGTTAGTGAAAACGTAATGTTTTAAATTAAACGAAAAAAAAAAATACAAATTGATTTAAAAACTGTATTTATTTCGATTGTACCTATTATGTATATCTCTATGTTTGTTTACGGTTCCATTTGGTGCAATATATACGTAAAAGTATATATTATATATGTATTTAATTATTAATTTTAGCCATACAATTTGAATTCACTTTGTGTATGAATATATTTATGTGATTATGTGACAATTGTTTCCTATTATTACTATTAATTATTATTATGTCAACGTTGTTGTAAAATCTATTAACATGTATTTGCCGTCTCGTAATAAGAAATGAGAAAGTGATGATGATTAATATTATTATATATATATATATATATATATTAATATTGTACATAATAAAAAACTTCTATTAAGAGAGTAATTATTTATGATCGCATCAGGTTTTCATCAGTGTAACAACATTTGTCGATGAGTTCGCTTTTTTTTTTTTATTCCTAATTTTCATTTATTGGTGTATAAATAATAAATTGATAATAAAAAAAATAAATAGTTAAATCCATGTTTCATAATTATACTTTTTATTTTACGAACCTACTCTCATACATCCAATCCTTTATATGTCTAAACACATTAAAAACTTTTAAACACTATTAAACAGTATTGAAAGTACAAATTTGTAGTATATGTATATAATATCTTTTTCACGTTTAAAAATGTCTTAAAACAAGCGTTAATATTCAAATGATCAATCTTAAAATGTATCTATGAGATACATATGTACATACATATATTTAAATTAGATCCATTTCCAAACTAATAGGTTTAAAATATCATTAATAAGTATTAATTCAACTACTTATGAAATACATCAGTTGTACACTCTAGTATAGTGTACAACCTATGGGTCGAGGCCCCAAATGGGGTCGCGAAGGGTTTTCTGTGGGGTCGCCAACTGAAACAGTTTACTAAAAAAAATATTGACTATATCGCAATTTTCATTTTTAATCCGTATCTTGATGTTTGAATAATATTTTTTGCCTTTTTCAAATATATCGGGGTCGTGGGTCACTTGGCTTTTATAAAAAGGGGTCGTCACTCGAAAAAGGTTGAGAAACTGTGCTCTAGTTCAGCGGCTGCCAACCTTTCGGACCTCACGAACCACTAAACTCGAAATCTCGAATCCCGCGGACCACTACCATGATTTTTTCCATAAAAATAACGTTCTAAATATGAAATGGTAATTACACTCCATGTTATTTGCAAAAAGTTGGATATCACCTTATAATAATAGAAAAAATATAATAAATAAACGATATATTCATTATTCATTATGAAAACTGCCAGTTACGACGTATGGATGTGAAACTTGGATGCTAAATTCAAGTATGCTACGTAAGATCCAGTACACACAGAGAAGCATTGCAAGATGTATGATTGGTATAACAAGAGAGAAGGAATACATGGGTAAGAAGTATGACCAAAGTGGCAGATATAGCAGAATGTGTGAAAAAGTTGAAGTGGACGAGAAGAATGGATGGCAGATGGACGCGATAAATATTGGAATGGTATCTGAGAGGATGTGAAAGAAAGCAAGGTAGACCGAGTGGAAGATGGGCTGATGTATTGAGAAGAATAGGTGGTGTCAAGTGGATGCAGCTTGGTCAATACCGACAGGAATGGAAGAGGATTGGAGAGGCCTTTATCCAGCAGTGAATGGTGAACAGCTGAATATGATGATGATGATTATGAAAATTTTCTCGCGGACCACCGATTGGCGACCGCTGCTCTATTTAGTTACTTAAATATTTTGACATTGGCACTTTAAGTAGCAAATCACATCACAGAATATTCTTACATACATTTCAGAGTTTAAATATAATAAAGGGTTACCATTTCCATTAATTCCCAGAGGCAGAACTTAGAAAAGAGCAGAGCTCAATTCTATACGCACTCTGCACGTTTCTATCAAAGTAATGGTGGTTGTAATATCTACCTGTAAAAAGTACCAAAAATTGTAGAAAGCGCAAAACCAATTTAACCCTGCCCTTATCTAAGTCCTGCCTTTAGGAATTTATGGTTACAGGTGTACAGAATAAGCTTAAAAACCCAATATTTTTAGAACTTCATAGGTTTTCGGGAAAATGTATGCAATTCCTCAATCAAACCACATACCAAATGCATTTATGATAATTTTAACATGACTTCCATTTACCCCGCGTAATAAAAATTCGTGATCGATTTTATTATTTGCGAGGTAAATGCGGTCTTGTTGTACATATCGAATAATAATGTATGTTGCATTGTGAACTAACAGAGTGTGGAATCGGAATTGGCCAGAGAGAGAGAACCCTCTCTTGCACACAAAATGCAATTACCCACCACCGCACTAACATAATTCAGTATTTATTGCTTCAACACCTGTCACACACAAGTGCCGTTCAATTGATAAAAAAAAAAAAAATACCCACGCATATATAATACATACATAATAAATCGCCGCACGAAACTAACAAGAACATTTTGAATTAGATTTTTTTGATGCAACGCAACGTTGGGTTCAAACGAGAAAAGGTGACCGAATTAAAATTAAGAAATTTAGTTTAAAACTCGCGTAGGTGACTTTTTTTGGTTTAATTTTCTATTCAGTGGATCTTAACGTTATTTTAATTGATTCTATAGCGTCATTTGAACTTTTCTGTAACTTAAAAATGCAATTTGTTTTCATACAAGATTTTTACAGCAATTTTGCGTATCATTAATATTTTTACTGTAATGTTTTTTACTATTTTTTTATGTATAATTTTCGTATTTGCAATTGAATTACCTACAATATCGTATCATTTTATTAAAAAAAATATATAAAAAGTCTCCCTCATTTACTACTTTTAATAATAATATACCTAGGACAGTTGGTGAATTTGACCTGATGTAAAGATACATTCCGCTATGCTTTAAAAATAAGGCATAAGGACGTATGGATGTGAAACTCTGACGCTAAATTCAAGAATGCTACGCAAGATCCAGTACACACGGAGAAGCATGGAAAGTTGTATGCTCGGTATAACGTGAAGAGATCTTATGTGGAGTACATGGGTAAGAAGTATGTATAACCAAAGTGGCAGAAAAAGTTGGAGTGGACACATAGCGAGAAGAATGGATGGTAGATGGATGCGAGAAATACTGGAATGGTATCCGAGAGGATGTGAAAGAAAGCAAGTGGAAGGTGTGCTGATGAATTGAGATGAATGTGTGTAGTCAAGTGGATGCAGATAGCCTTCATCCAGCAGTGGATGGTGAACGGTTGAAAATTATGGTGTATAGTGAGATGTATGTGAAATGTGGATGCTGAATTCCAGAATGTTACGTAAGATCCAGTGCTTACAGAGAAGCGTGGAAAGATGTATGCTTAGTGTAACAAGAAGAGATGTCTTGAGCAATCTGCATCCACTTCACTCCACACATTCTTCTCAACTCATCAGCCTATCGTCCCCTCAGTCTACCTTGCTTTCTTTCACATCCTCTCGGATACTATTCCAGTATTTCTCGCGTTCATCTGCCATCCATTCTTCTCGCTATGTGTCCACTCCAACTTTTTCCCACATTCCGCTTTATCTGCCACTTTGGTTATACTTCTTACCCATGTATTTCTCTTACGATCTCTTCTCATTATACCGTCTTTCCACGCTTATTTCTATTCATCATCAACATCATTTTCAGGCATTGACCATCCACTGCTGGATGGAAGCCTTTCCAATCCTCTTCCATTCCTGTCTGTCTTGAGCAATCTGCATCCACTTGACTCCACACGTTCTTCTTAATTCATCAGCCCATCGTCCACTCGGTCTATCTTGCTTTCTTTCACATCCTCTCGGATATAATTCCAGTATTCGCGTCCATCTACCAACTCATCGCTATGTGTCCACTTCAACTTTTTCACACATTCTGCTATATCTGCCACTTTGGTCATACTTTTTCACACGTTCCACTATCGGTCACGCTTCTCTGTGTGCACTGGATCTTGCGTAACATTCACGTTTCACACCCATACGTCGTAACTGCCAGTACACATCAGTCGTGTGCCTTCTTTTTTAAGCTTAGCGAAATGTTGAATTTAAAAACAATGTTCACTCGGTCTACCTTGCTTTCTTTCACATCCTTTCATATACCATTCCAGTATTTCTCGCGTAGGTACGTTCCGCTATATCTGCCACTTTGGTTATGCATCTTACCCGCATATTCCTCTCACGATCTCTTCTTGTTATACCACGCATACATCTTTCCATGCTTCTCTGTGTGCACTGGATATTGCGTCATACCTGGCAGTACGCATTTGTCGTAAGCCTTATTTTTTAAGCACTAACAAAAGCACTCCATCCATAGTTTCATCCATCGTTTTATTTATTGTTCTATACAACCAGTCATATTCACCAAATTGAAGTCATCAACTTTAAAATAAAACCACATTTAATTAAACTAAACCCAAAAAAGTGTATTCAACGGGTACTTGTTGTAGGCCTAGTTAGTTGAATAATAAATCATGCGTAAAATACAAAACTTGTAATAGCACTGGGCACTTCTATAGAAGTTAACCCCCTATTGTACACCCCCTTCACCCCTCCGCTCCTATGATATATGATTTTTATTATTCAATACAGTGTTGCAAGTGTAAAATTGGCTTTCTTTTGTGAACGACGGGCCATGGCCCCTTACAAATTGCGGCCAATAATGGCCACCGCTCTCTTCATAAATTATGGAAATTGATGATTTCCAACTACCACCCCCTTATTTCTCCCTCTTTGAATAGTGCCTGTTGAGGGGGCGATCCGATTTTTTAATTCGGGGGGGGTGAGCTAAGCGAAGCGAATAGGGGTGCTATACATATACTGCGAAAACTGTTGACATTTGTTGCAAAGCACGCGATCCAACTAACCCCTTCGTTGTCGGTTTAAAGTACAGGTGAAATGATATGAAGTCATTTTGTGTTCGATTTGAAAAAAAAGTCATGCAAGGAGTGCATTTTGCATGCCCTTTTTGTATGTCATTTTTCGAGCGCTAAGGCCAATCTATGGTCGATACACATTTAAAGAAAGAAATTCCCTTTTATACTTATAGACCGGAGCAATCTGTGCAGAAACATTTTTATTAAACTTTGAAAGTGTACGTTTCATCATCATTTTCAGCCGTTGGACGAAGGCCTCTCCAATCCTCTTCCATTCCTGTCTGTCTTGAGCAATCTGTCATCCACTTGACGCCACACACTCTTCTCAATTCATCAGCCCATCGTCCACTTGTTCTACCTTGTTTTCTTTGACATCCTCTCGGATACCATTCCAGTATTTCTCGCGTCTATCTGCCATCCATTATTCTCGCTATGTGTCCACTTTAAATTTTTCACACGTTCCACTATCGGTCAAGCTTCTCACCCATGTATTCCTCTTACGATCACTTCTCGTTACACCGAGCATACATCTTTTCATGCTTGTTCCTATTCATCATCATCATTTTCAGCCGTTCATTATCCACTGCTGGATGGAAGCCTCTTCAATCCTCTTCCATTCCTGTCTGTCTTGAGCAATCTGTCATCCACATGACGCCACTTGTCCTACCTCACTTTCTTTCACATCCTCTCGGATACCATTCCAGTATTTCTCGCGTCCATCTGCCATCCATTCGCTATGTGTCCACTTTTCACACATTTTCACACATTCCGCTATGGGTCATGCTTCTCACCCATGTATTCCACGTGCGATATCTTCTCGCTATACCGAGCGTTACACCTTTCCACGCTTCTCCGTGTGCACTGGATCTTGAATGGAACACATCCATACGACATAACTCGCAGTACGCATCGGTCGTATGCCTGTTTTTTTTAAGCATAGCGGAACGTTGGATTTAAAAACAACGTTCATTCTACCAAAAGCACTCCATCCTATTTTCCTACTTTCGTTGCTTAATTGTGTTGCTGCTGTACTTTATTGCAATTAATTTTGATGAAATGTTAAATTAAACGGGAACAGTTTCTATGTAGTTTACACCGGCGCACATATCAAAGCTCAATTTCCAATTTGAAAACGAGAAAGCCCACAAGCACTAAAGTACACTTGCTTTTTCTCACGGAGAGACTCATCGATGACGACCCCACCACCCCTCGTGAAAATAGATATAAATAAAAGAAACAACAGTAAAACGATCGCCGAAGAGAAGCAGAGCAAAATAATAATAAAAAATGAGATCGAAACTGAGAAAAAGAACTCTCTCACATTTTCCGTTTAATAGGTGCTCTCTGGAGCACAATGGTGTCGGGAGGCGGCCACATAAAAAAGCCATAAAAATGAATTGAACTGCGCGCACCCTCGGCGTGAGAGATAACCGCTGGTTAAACCGTCTCAACGCAACGGTGAAGATAAATAGACCGAAGCTTGGTCTTTTTTACTATACATTGGTATATATATATTTTTGTCACCGTCGACAATTGCCAAAAAACTACAATGGAATAGCGAAGAGGACGCCTCACAAGTGTACAGCTGAAAAAAATACACATGGATACAATACACTTCGCGTGTACATACATAGGTATAGTCTTTGACGCATGTCAAAATGTGCAAAAGAAAATAGTAATGTATTTATGTATTGTATGTAAAAACTCTAGATAATCATATTGTGGAGATAGTTGATAGTTATTTATACCTAGGACAATTGGTGAATATGACTGGATGTAAAGAAGAAGAAATAAAACGAAGAATGAACATAGTTTTTAAATCCAACATTCCGCTGTGCTTAAAAAATAAGGCATACTACCAATGCTTACTGCCAGTTATGACGTATGGATGTGTTCCAGTGCACACAGAGAAGCATGGAAAGATCGGTATAACGAGAAGAGATCGTAAGAAGAATATGTATGTACATTGATAAGAAGCATGACCAATGCGGCAGATGTAGCGGAACATAGCGAGAAGAATAGATGGAAAATGGACGCGAGAAATACTTGAATGGTATCCGAGAGGGTGTGAAAGAAAGCAAGATAGACCGAGTGGACGATGGGCTTATGAATTGAGAAGAATGTGTGGAGTCAAGTGGATGCAGATTGCTCAAGACAGACAGGAATGGAAGTGGATTGGAGAACGGCTGAAAATGATGACGATGATGATGTATGCTTCGTATAACAAGAAGAGATCGTAAGAGGAATAACATGGGTAAGAAGTATGACCAAAGTGGCGGATATAGCAGAATGTGTGAAAAAGTTGAAGTGGACACATAGCGAGAAGAGTGGATGGCAGATGGACGCGAGAAATACTTGAATGGTATCCGAGAGGATGTGAAAGAAAGCAAGATAGACCGAGTGGACGATGGGTTGATGAATTGAGAAGAATGTGTGGAGTCAAGTGGATGCAGATTGCTCAAGACAGACAGGAATGGAAGTGGATTGGAGAACGGCTGAAAATGGTGATGATGATGTATGCTTGGTATAACAAGAAGAGATCGTAAGAGGAATAACATGTAAAGAAGAAGAAATAAAACGAAAAATGAAACTAGGGTGGAGTGCTGACCAATGCGTACTGCCGGTTATGACGTATGGATGTGAAACATGGACGCTAAATTCAAGAATGCTACGAAAGATCCAGTGCACACAGAGAAGCATCGAAAGATATATGCTCGGCATAACAAGAAGATATCGCAAAAGAAATACATGGGTGAGAAGTATGACCAAAGTGGCAGATATAGCGGAACGTGTGAAAAAGTTTGAGTTGACACATAGCAGGAAGAATGGATTGCAGAAATACTGGAATGGTATCCGAGAGGATGTGAAAGAAAGCGAGGTAGACCGAGTGGAAGATGGGCTGATGAATTGAGAAGAATGAATGGAGTCAAGTGGATGCAGATTGCTCAAGACAGACAATAATGGAAGAGGATTGGAGAGGCCTTCATCCAGCTGTGGATGGATAAAAATTACCGGCTGAAAATGATGATGATGTGGAAACTCACCTAGTGTTTAATGTTTGGACGCGTCCTGGTTGTGTTCTCACGCGAGTAGTAAAAGTTGTAGTGACGCGTTGTGGTAGCCAATGCCAATCAATCACGATTCGCTATGGACTTGTGGGTTGGTTTTGGGGGTTAGAATGGTGCACATGCTATTCTTCCAAACCAGGGTCAAAACGTGCCCTTTTGCTGAACCACGTCACGCATATATATCTGATAAAGCAGATAGATTATCAGGAATCGAAAGTAAAATCATCAAATAAACATAGACACTATGCAGTACGAAGCTCATAAACTTACTATAGTTTTGAAATTTTTGTTGAAAACACTTTAGAGCTGGATTCCAATATAATTCTGCACTACGTAGTTCACCATCCACTGCTGGATGTAGGCCTCACCATCCACTGCTGGATGTTCCTGTCTATCTTGAGCAATCTGCATCCACACATGACAATTCTTGAATGCTACGCTAAATTCAAGAATGCTACGTAAGATAAGAGAAGAATGGATGGCAGTACTGGAATAGTATCCGAAAGGATGTACATAAAAGAAACCAAGGTAGACCATATCGCATCCACTGCTGGACGAAGACCTCTCAAATCCTCTTCCATTCCTGTCCATCTTGAGCAATCTGCATCTACTTGACTCCACACATTCTAATTCGTAATTCATCAGCCCATCGTTCACTCGGTCTACCTTGCTTTCTTTCACATCCTCTCGGATACCATTCCAGTATTTTCTCGCGTCCATCTGCTATCCATTCCTCTCGTTATGTGTCCACTTCAACTTTTTCACACGTACTGCTATATTTGCCACTTTGGTCATACTACGATCTCTTCTTGTTATACAAGCATACATCTTTCGACGCTTCTCTGTGTGCACTGGATCTTGCGTAACATTCTCGAATTAAGCATCCACGTTATACATCCATACGTCATAACTGGCAGTACACATTGGTCGTATGCCTTCTTTTTTAAGCAGAAATCCTGATATTACTATGAAATCCTGGAGCGTGTGTTTTTCTACAATACTTTCTTTGTCGTATATTTGTGAAATTGTTAAAGTGGTAAAATAATAAGTGATTTTGCATATCAATTGTAATCAAAATCAATAAAAATCCTTAACAAAATTTTTCTTTGAATATTGAATTTGAATTTTTCATTACTCGCGATACTTACATATGTACATACATATGTCAGTCAACAATAAAAACAAATTTGAATTATTTAATAATACACACGCGTTGATCGTTAACGGGCTATATATGTACTAGTATTTTTGATAATCTTTTTATTTCATAGCTAATCGAATTTCATTTAATCTACCAACTAAACTCGAACTTCCCGTTTGTTCATATTGCAATCACCTCAACGCACAAATGAACATAATTTATTGTTTTAAAAGTATAGCGTGAATTTAAAATCATAATAGTTTAAGCATGTTCCGAGAAGGTTATATTCTGTTGAAAATTGGCGCCTCGGGCGCCAATCTCGAGCCGCATTAGAAGACCCCGGTAGTCCGATCCTTCCAGGAGCGAATCCCTTTTCCTCAAAATGAGATGTAATACAAAATGTAAACGTATCGTATCATAAGCCACGCACACAATTCAATTAATCAGTCGATTTCTTGCGGCGCGCGTCTCTTAGGCCGTTTCGGCAGTGAGCCATTAAATTTAATCGCTAGGAACGAGAGCCAGAAGCGAGAACAAATTAGTGTGAGGAAACATATTGCCGAGGCGAGCACACACACACACACACACACGCACAGGTGAAATTTTTAAATGAAAATTAAAAACATATCCGAGACCAATTTCGGTGGTTCTTGGAGCGAAGACATGTACCTTTAGGCCCAGGCACGTGTTCGATTCCCATGTTGACACGTGGGGAAAGAAAAACCTATTTTATCTAACGGTAAATAATAAAGTGCGGTTAGTCTCGAGATGGGGGTGGGTTTATTTTTTTTTTCGGATGTCCAAACACGCACGAACCCTAAACTATCTCATCAAATTTAATTCCGCAATTAGATTCCAACAATTCCCAGACACTGTTCAGCCAACATACTAATATGTAAGGAAAATATTGAGAAAATTATTTACTTGCTAAGTAATATGTTGTTTAATGAATTCTGCACGCGAAACGTAGTCACATTAGATGATCATATTGTAGAGATAGTTGATAGTTATTTATACCTAGGACAATTGGTGAATATGACCGGATGTATAGAAAAATAAATAAAACTAGGGTGGAGTGCTTTTGGAAGAATAAACATAGTTTTTAAATCCAACATTCCGCTGTTAAAAAAAAAGAAGGCGTACGACTAATGCGTACTGTCATTTATGACGTATGGATGTGAAACTTGGACGCTAAATTCAAGAATGCTACGAGAGATCCAGTGCACACAGAGAAGCATGGAAAGATGTATGCTCGGCATAACAAGAAGAGATCGCAAAACAAATACATGGGTAAGAAGTATGACCAAAGTGGCAGATATAGCAGTTGAAGTGGACACATAGCGAGAAGAAAGAGTGGTATATGGACGCGAGAAGTACCTACTGTGAATGGTATCCGAGAGGATGCGAAAGAAAGCAAGGTAGACCGAGTGGAAGATGGGCTGATGAATTGAGAAGAATGTGTGTAGTCAAGTGGATGCAGATTGCTCAAGGCAGACAGGAATGGAAGTGGATTGGAGAGGTCTTCATCCAGCAGTGGATGGTGAACGGCTGAAAATGATGATGATGATACATATGTATGTAGTTATATGTATTTACAAAATAGATTAACAGAATTAAGCAACGAAAGTATGAAAGTAGGCTTAAAAATTCATTTTGATAAAGCTAAAATTATGTTTAATGAATTTTGCACGCAAAGCGTAGTCACAGTAGATAATTAATTATATTGTAGAGATAGTTGATAGCTATTAATATCTAGGACAATTGGTGAATATGACCGGATGTAAAGAAGAAGAAATAAAACGTTTTTAAATCCAACATTACGCTATGCTTAAAAAATAAGGAATACGACCATTGCGCACTGCCAGTTATGACGTATGGATGTGTTCAATTCAAGAATGCTACGTATACAGAGAAGCATGGAAAGATGTATGCTTGGTATAACAAGAAGAGATCGCAAGAGGAATACATGGGTAAGAAGTATGACAAAAGTGCCAGATATAGCGGAACGTGTGAAAAACGTGCCCGGAGAAGAATACTGGAATGGTATCCGAGAGGTTGTGAAAGAAAGCAAGGTAAACCAAGAGATCGTAAGAGGAATACACGGGTAAGAAGCAACAGCAAAGTGGCAGATACATAGGTATAGCGGAACGTGTGAAAAATTTGAAGTGAACACATAGCGCGAAGAATGGATGGCAGATGGACGCGAGAAATACTGGAATGGTATCCGAGAGGATGTGAAAGAAAGCAAGGTAGAACAAGTGGACGATAGGCTGATGAATTGAGAAGAATGTGTGGCGTCAAGTGGATGACAGATTGCTCAAGACAGACGTGAATGAAAGTGGATTGGAGAGGTCTTCATCCAACAGTGGAAGGTGAGCGGCTGAAAATGATGATGAATTAGTAATCATTTTAGTTTAAAAAATATATAAAGGCATATAAGATCAATATCTTTACAGATTTATTATTGGAAATTGATTGAAAGTGATTTTGAACAACGACAAATCACAAACTACGCTAGAAAAAAGTGATATAAATCATAATAGGATACACTTTTTGAAGCTTTTTCAATTTCAAATCAACTAGTAGGAATGGTTGCAGCTAAACTGTTATATTTTCACTTGTGTATGTCTTTTTTCATCAATTCAATCAATAAAACTCGAAAAAATTTTTTTGTTGAATTGTGTCAGTTTTCTACCAACGTAGCAAAATATTCAGTTATGATTTTTTTACAACAATTGTTTAATTAAATTTGTAAGCCTATGCAAAATCTGAATTTAGATTTAGATTCGGAATTAATTTTCAACGGGTGTACGATACAAAAGTAAGATGTTGATTTTGAAAATACAATTGCATATTGTAAAATACTCGCGGGTGTATGGTGTGCTTTATCGCATGTGTCGAATATCATCACGCTATGTGCGCCTCTTGTTCTTTTGATAGAACATTAATAACACTAATTAGGTTCTTTAATAATATCTATTATGTTGTTAGACCGGAGGGGGAAGTAAAAAAAATGCGTGATGTCCGACTGTTTGTGTTCATGTCCCGCTACCGATCGAAATTAAAACAGAAAAAAATAACTCTTTAAGTGCTTAATTGTTAGTTATGAATGTTATTGTCACTCGAATCAACGGCCCCATTATTATTATCATACAGCGGTTGATGTGTGGGCATCAATTTATAAACACAAAACGACCGCGAAGGGTTAAATCTTCATTCGTGCTCTCGTAAAACTCGAGCGAGACATAAATAAAAAAAATCCGGATAAACGGGAAGTTCCACGCGGATGATTTTTGATTTTCATTAAAATTGTTGTATACGTAAGTAGAGCATTGGTTTATAAAAATACTAGCTTTATTAGCCGGCTTTGCCCGGGGTGTAATAAATATAATGTAATATAGTGTTGAACTCCCGAAAAGCAATGCCGGCCCCTTACCAACCCCCAAACCCTCCTTCCTACCCCGGCGGCCCCTTTTTTTGACTCCTGAAAAGCAATGCCGGCCCCTTTACCCCCCCCCCCCTCCTGCCCCGGCGCCCCTTTTTGGACTCCCTGAAGCCATGCCGGTGTAATAAATATAACCCCCAAAATATCCTTGTTGAACTCCCGAAAAGCAATACCACCCCACCAGACCACCCTCCTACTCCGGCGGCCTTTTTTTGACTCCCCGAAAAGCAATGCCGGCCCCTAAACCCAGACCCCCATCCTATCCCGGCGACCCTTTTTTGGACTCCCGAAAAGCAATGCCGGCCCCATACTACCCCTTAGACCCCCCTCCTGCCCCGGCGGCCCCTTTTTGAGCTCCCGAAACACTATCTGCTTAAATCTACTTAAATCTGCCGAAAACATCTACTATCGTGTGTACTTCGTCGTTTCTATTAATCGCGCCCGAGCAACGCCTGGCAATTGACGAATGACCCATACGTACATACATACAAACTTAAGCGTTTTATATATTAGATTGTTACAGTATTCCATTTTCATATGGTGACTATTTTTTTACTCGCTATAGTTTACTCGCAACTATCTCGCTAGTTTACTAGCCGCTAGTAAACTATCACGTGTAATAGGCGCGGTTAGTAAACAATCTGGCTTTTTGGGCCAAGCGAGTGAAGTTCGAATTTTTGAACTTTACTCGCTACTATCTGGCTAGTGTGACGTCACTTCATTTTGACAGTTTGTGGTGAAGCGGTTCATTTTCAGCTCCCAAAACATACATACATACAAATAAGATGGTTTAGTCAAAATTGTATTATTAAAAAAGGCATATTTATTTTTAAACAAGTGTACAGTGTACTGTGTACACTAAACACGTGTAATAGGATTACTAGCTACTCGCTATTAGCTCTACGTGTCGGCTAGTAAACTAGCTAGGTAGTAGCGAGTAAACTATCCCTGTGTAATATCCGCTTAATAGGATTACTAGCTACTCGTTACTAGCTCTACGTGTCGGCTAGTAAACTAGCGAGTATACTATACCTGTGTAAAACCCCGCTTAACAGTAGTAAAGTTGTTTTTGAGTGAACTTTTATAAAACTTTCGTGTGTGACGAAGATATTATGCATTTCTTTGAATGTATGGATTTTTTGATTTATTTTAAGTTATCTCAAGAAAGTTCTGTATTTGACTGTTTTTATGGAAATGTCCTAGATTTTGTAATTTGAAAGATATTTGTGATTGAAATTGACAGCATTTATTTTTTTGCATCAGTAATTTTTTGCATTTTTCTTTTTAAAAAACTTTTCGCAACAGTCTTTCTACAATTAGTATAGAGCTATTATGAGTGTTTGTAGTTTAATAAAAGTTATTTTATTATATCGGTAATTATATTATACATACAAGCTAAATTCAAGAACGTTACGTAAGATCCAGTGCACACAGAGAAGCATGGAAAGATGTATGTTCGGTATAATGAGAAGAGATCGTAAGAGGAATACATGGGTAAGAAGTATAACCAAAGTGACAGATATAGTAGTACGTGTGAAAAAGTCAAAGTGGACACATAGCGAGATGAATGGATGGCAAATGGACGCGAGAAATATTGGAATGGTATCGGAGAGGATGTGAAAGAAAGCAAGGTAGACTGAGTGGACGATGGACTGATGAATTAACTGTATGCAGATTGCTCAAGACAGACAGGAATGAAAGAGGATTGCAGAGGCCTTCATCCAGCAGTGGATGATGATCGTATAATTACACATGTGTGTAAATTGGAATTTTATTCACAACAAAGTTGTCACAAAAATTTTCTTCAAATATTTCGTGTGACGTGGACTTGCCCTAAACGTATTTAATTTAATTAGGGTCTAACTAACAACTATCTGGATCGATTTTTATTCAAATAAGTATCGATTATGTTTATGTGCGGGGTTGAAAAATAAAATGTTTTCGTAATCAGTCGACCACTCGTATACTACTTGGAATCGAATCAAATTTTTTTTACAATTTGCCAAAGAAACACAACCATGGTTTATGGTAGTTTGTCGTTTCGTAGCCTATCATCAGACAAGCAAAGCAAACATGTAATAGGCGTGCCCGTCGATGATTTATCCACAAGTTTTACACACTTATATACATTGCCGTGATTGCACGTATAATTTTATGGAATGTGTGTGTGTGTGTCCGATAATTAATTGTGTTAATGATTTTGCTAATTTATTACTTTATAGCTTAAAATCCTATCGACGTATGTAAGTGCAATGGCTTCAATTTTTATTGTAAAGATTCAATAAGAACATGCATAGTAGGTACATATTAAATTGTCGTTTTAAGAAAATACAAGGTTTGCATTTTTATGTATTGAAAAATCGTGGTAAATCTTCATTTACTTTTCTGTTTTGATACTTTTGTTCATAAGGATTTAAATTATTATTTCCTTAACTCTGAAAAAGGTATAAAACCCAAACGGAACATATTTTTTTAGTATGCAAAAAAAAAACATAGCTAAAACGTTTTGCGTTTAGTATGAATAAATGGACTATGTTTCTCTGTTTATACACTTTTTTTTTTTTATAATTTGTATATTTTTAGAAATGTATGGAACATAGTCCATTGTCAAAAACTAGATTCCGTGTTTTGCTCAAATTGTTCTTGTTTTATTCTTTTTGAAGATACTAATTGTGTCAATTCTATTGTTCATCATTTTTAGCCGTTCACCATCGACTGCCGGATGAAGGCCTCTCCAATCCTCTTCCATTCCTGTCTGTCTTGAGAAATCTGCATCCACTTGACTCCACACATTCTTCTCAATTCATCAGCCCATCTTCCAATCGGTCTACCTTGCTTTCTTTCACATCCTCTCGGATACCATTGCAGTATTTCTCGCGGCCATCTGCCACCCATTCTTCTCACTTCAACTTTTTCACACGTTCCGCTATATCTGCCACTTTGCTGATGCTTCTTACCCGTGTATTTCTCTTAAGATCTGTTCTTGTTATACCAAGCATACATCTTTCCATGCTTAACCGTGTGCACTGGATCTTACGAAGCATTCTTGAATCTTCACATCCATACGTCATAATTGGCAGTACGCATTGGTCGAATGCATTATTTTTTAAGCATAGCGGTATGTAATTCTATATTTGATATTATTTGAATGGTCAAAAACGGTTTATATATTGATTATATAATTTTAATGTGAGAAAATAACCATGTAAGTAGTCATTTAGATCTGATAAAAACCGATTGTGAGTCACACTCGTGTTTTGAATTAAACTTGAACCTCTTCTGACAATTAACGGTTGTGGTTTGCGTGTTTTTTTGTTGTTGTTACTGTTGTAAGGGATCGTATAGTTGGCATTTGCATGTGAAAGTACGACAAAAAATTGGAATGAACTTATCAGAAATTACTCATCAGCGATGATAGACACGAATACAAGTAAGTTTTAATTGAGTTCTGAAGAATGTTGTTAAAATAATGCAATTCAAACATGAAACAGTCGTAAGTTTTTTGATATTTTATTGTACATATATTTTGGAGAGTCGATGATAAGCTCTTTAATTATACACAAATTGAAGCAAAAAATGAAACCATATAACTGATAGAATGATCTTTGGATATAAAAAGCTTTCGTAAATTGAATCCGTCAGCGTATAAATAATTTAATGCGAGTGTGCAACATTTTTCTTCGTTTGTATAAAATTTTGATTCGGTGATAATGATTTGAAAAAATCTCTATGCATACTTATGTACTTTTATATCATCATCATCATTTTCAGCAGTTGACCATCCACTCCACTGTCTGTCTTGACCAATCGGCATCCAGTTGACTCCACACATTCTTCTCAATTCATCAGCCCATCGTCCCCTCAGTCTACCTTGCTTTCTTTCACATCCTCTCGGATATTATTCTAGTATTTCTCGCGTCCATCTGCCATCCATTCTTCTCGCTATGTATCCACTCCAACTTTTTCCCACATTCGGCTTTATCTGCCACTTTGGTCATACTTCGTACCCATGTATGTATATATATCCTCTTACGATCTCTTCTCATTATACCGAGCATACGTCTTTCCATGCTTATTTATATTCATCATCATCATCATTTTCAGCCATTCACCATCCACTGCTGGATGGAAACCTTTCCAGTCCTCTTCCATTCCCGTCTGTCTTGAGCAATCTGCATCCACTTGACTCCACACGTTCTTCTTAATTCATCAGCCCATCGTCCACTCGGTCTATATTGCTCTCTTTCACATCCTCTCGGATATAATTCCAGTATTCGCGTCCGTCTACCATCCATTCTTATCGCTGTGTGTCCACTTTGACTTCTCACCCACGTATTCCTCTTACGATCTCTTCTCGTTATACCGAGCATACATAGTTCCATGCTTCTCTGTGTGCACTGGATCTTGCGTAAAATTCTTGAATTTAACATCCAAGTTTCACACCCATACGTCATAATTTAAAAACAATGTTCATTCTTTCAAAAGCACTCCATCCTAGTTTTATTTCTTCAGTCATATTCACCAATTGCACTTTTATATCATCATCATAATCATTTTCAGCCGTTCACCATCCACTGCTGGATGAAGGCCTCCCCAATCCTCTTCCATTCCTGTCTGTCTTGAGCAATCTGCATCCACTTGACTCTGCACATTCTTCGCAATTCATCAGCCCATCGTCCACTCGGTCTACCTTGCTTTCTTTCACATCCTCTCGGATACCATTCCAGTACTTCTCGCTATGTGTCCACTTTAACTTTTTCACCCGCACTGCTATATCTGCCACTTTGGTCATACTTCTTACCCATGTATTTTTTTTGCGATCTCTTCTTGTTATGCCAAGCATACATCTTTCCATGCTTCTCCGTGTGCACTGAAGATTTTGTAGCATTCTTGAATTTAGCGTCCAAGTTTCACATCCATACGTCATAACTGGCAGTACGCATTGGTCGTACGCCTTCTTTTTTAAGCACAGCGGAATGTTGGATTTAAAAACTATGTTCATTCTTCCAAAATTCACCAATTCATATTCACCAATTGTCCTAGGTATAAATAACTATCAACTATCTCTACAATATGATTATCTACTGCGACTACGTTTTGCGTGCAGAATTCATTAAACATAATTTTAGTTTTATTAAAATTAATTTTTAAGCCTACTTTCATACTTTCGTTCGTTAATCTATTTTGAGTTAAATCTAGTGAGTTACATGCAACTATAACTATGTCGTCAACGAAACTTAGATGGCTCAAATGTCTTCCGTTAATCACTTTTATATATGTAGAATAAAAAAATATATTTAAAAAATGGTAACTTGGGTTTTTTTTTTCTGTAAGAAATAAAACAAATTTCACGTTACGTACATATGTGTGTTTGAATAATGATGTTTCAACAATACATACGCAAACATAAAAGAAAAACACCACCGACGATGATTCCCAAAAGTAGAAAATCTCAAAGATTGATAGCGCAAAAAACGCAGGGCTAGCACAACGAATATACCACACCTACCTGTACGTGCATAGATATGTATATATATGTATATATATTTATTATTTTATTTTCCCGGTCGTGATTTGTTTTCAACGGACCGATGCAGTCAAACAACGGTAATAGAAAAAAAGGAAACAATGCCCGTTCGTGAAAAAAAAAAGTTTAATGAAATAAGGAACCCTTTGGGAGCCCAAGTCCGCCTCTCGGCTGCTCCTTTTGCCGCCCTGTGCTCCCTCTGGGCCCCCGGGGCCCCTGAAAAATTACTTCCTATGATAAATGACGACCCTGCTCTCGAGGACCCCTGAGCTGTCTGACCGACACTCACCTCACTACACGCACACTACATCACATTAGATATACCTAGTCTACCTGTATCCATTTTAATGTTTTATTGGCACTTTTATCCTTATAATCGTTACCAACAATGAACATTGTTTTTAAAGCCAACATTCCGCTATTTCTTAAGAAATAGGGCATACGACCAATGCGTGCTGCCAGTTATGACGTACGGATGTGAAACTTGGACGGTAAATTCGAGCGGTGCCGAGCGCCAAGGTGTGGGTGTGTCGCTCGAACATTTTCGCGTTAACGCCAACGCACTGTATAACATTCGCGCGCCATTCGCAAAAAAGCGAAAAAAGCAAAATGGCGGACCCTTCCCCACACCCCGAACCCCCCAGTGTTGTATGTGCCTTTAGTTTGCGTAATCATGTGGACCAATTCAGTGACCAGTTCAGGCGATATGGGATGCCACGATGACACTTCGTTCGCTGCCGCTTGCTAGTTGACACCGGAGTGGCGCCACCTAGCGATGCGATAGCAGCGCTCTGGACGGGCGAGCACGTGGCAGCTGACCACAGCGCTAATGCCAACATTCTACGAACATTCGCGCTATTGTGAAGTGGCGGAATAAGAGGAATAAGAAGTACGACAAATGCGGCAGATATAGCGGAACGTGTGAAAAAGTCGAAGTGGACACATAGCGAGAAGAGTGGATGGCAGATGGACGCGAATACTGGAATGGTATCCGAGAGAATGTGAAAGAAAGCAAGGTTGACTGAGTGGACGATGGGCTGATGAATTGAGAAGAATGTTTGGAGTCAACTGGATGCAGATTGCTCAAGATAGAAAGAAATGGAAGAGGATTGGAGAACGGCTGTAAATGATGATGATGATGTATGCTTGGTATAACATGAAGAGATCGTAAGAGGAATACGTGGGTAAGAAGCATGACCAAGGTGGCAGATATAGCGTAACGTGTGAAAAAGTTAAAGTGGACACATAGCGAGAAGAATGGATGGCAGATGAACGCGAGAAATACTGAAATGGTATTTGAGAGGATGTGAAAGAAAGCAAGGTAGACCGAGTGGACGATGGGCTGATGAATTGAGAATAATGTGTGGAGTCAACTGGATGCAGATTGCTCAAGGCAGACTAAAATGACGAAATGACACATTCAGTGTCGTCAGAATGAAAAAATGTCATTCAAAATGCTCTCAGACATTCTAGAAAGTCCTATTACTCCCATTTGGTTCTGAAAATATCCTAGAATCCTCTAAAATGCTATTAAACTACCTATAACCAAGAAAAAAGAAAATTCTGGAATATTCTCGGAGAATTATCTTGGAGAATATTCTCGACTTACAACACTATACATAGGTATGTTTAAAACATACATATGTACATAGATACGCCCTTTATAAATTTTTTGTAATCGTTACGATTTTTCACGCGTTAAATTGGACCTATACTTCAAATATCGAATTTATGTATTTGAATTCATGTTATTGTTAGTTAGATTACACGGGTAGACCAACCAAAATAAAACTTTAATTTTTTTGACTGAAACAGCGAATAGTGCCTTAGGAAATGTGTCGCTCGCTGTGGAGGCACCTCTAAGCCTTTTTCTCACTGTCACGACTATCGACACGGCCCTGTACACATTTGTCCAATATATTTGTGTGTACCTACAGGAATATATAATTTGTGGCAGCGGTCAAGCAATATGTTGTGAGAGGCCGTCACCGCATACTCATCAGTCAGCCACAGGGCAAGCATTCGGTAATAAATGGCCACGAGACCAATACGACGACATCACAAACTTAGACCACGTCACGAATTATGTACATATGTCCTTGTGTAGGAGTGATGAAATTAATGACGATTTTAAAATACAAAAAAAAAAAACATCCCAAAAGTCCAACCATCTTCGTCAATCAATCAATCGTGCGAAATGTCTCAGTCGTTTGATACTAAACTTCGCAAGATTTGAAAGAAAATTTGATATTGTTGTTGTGAATAAAAATTTAACTGGGCACAGCTTAGTCATAGTGGATAGCTTTTATTATGATCATAAACCCTTCTAATAGGTTTATATTAATTGTATAAATACTGATACAAAAGGTTGTGGCGGTTAGAAATTTAAGAAAGCAAAAATATACATAACTAACGCAACTGAAGAAGTCGTGCATTTCAATACCAATTTCAATTACAAATATCTTAGAAATTAAAAAAAACTCGTGACACTGTATTGAAAATAAAAATAAAAATATTTCGTTATGTTCAGAGTAAATGTAGTAGTAAAAAACAACCCTTTCAAAAAAACTCTCAGTGCTATGAATCTTTAAAAAATGAAAATAGAACATTGTAGCAATATTATAATAAAATAATTCACCACGATAGTACAAAATAGGCTGTAGATAATCATATTGTAGAGATAGTTGATAGTTATTTATACCTAGGACAATTGGTGAATATGAATATGGTTGTAAATAAGAAGAAATAAAACCAGGATGGAGTACTTTTGCAAGAATGAACATTGTTTTTAAATCCAACATTCCGCTATGCTTGAAAAATAAAGCATATTACAAATGCGTACTGCCAGTTATGACGTATGAATGTGTTCAATGCAAGAATGCTACGCAAGATCCAGTGCACAGAGAGGAGCATGGAAAGATGTATGATCGGTATAACGAGAAGAGATCGTAAGAGGAATACATTGATAAGAAGCATGATATAGCGGAACATAGCGAGAAGAATAGATGGAAAAAGGACGCGATAAATACTGGTATGGTATCCGAGAGGGTGTGAAAGAAAGCGAAATAGACCGAGTGGACGATTGGCTGATGAATTGAGAAGAATGTGTGGAGTCAAGTGGATGCAGATTGCTCAAGACAGACAGGAATGGAAGAGGATTGGAGAACGGCTGAAAATGACGATGATGATGTATGCTTGGTATAACAAGAAGAGATCGTAAGAGGGATACATGGATAAGAAGTATGACCAATGCGGCAGATATAGCGGAACATAGCGAGAAGAATAGATGGAAAATGGACGCGAGAAATACTGGAATGATATCCGAGAGGGTGTGAAAGAAAGCAAAATAGACCGAGTGGACGATTGGCTGATGAATTGAGAAGAATGTGTGTAGTCAAGTGGATGCAGATTGCTCAAGACAGACAGGAATGGAAGAGGATTGGAGAACGGCTGAAAATGACGATGATGATGTATGCTTGGTATAACAAGAAGAGATCGCAAGAGGAATAACATGGGTAAGAAGTATGAACAAAGTGGCAGATATAGCAGAATGTGTGAAAAAGTTGAAGTGGACACATGGGACGATGGGCTGATGAATTGTGAAGAATGTGTGTAGTCAACTAGATGCAGATTGCTCGAGACAGACATGAATGGAAGTGGATTTAGAGAGGCCTTCATCCAGCAGTGGATGGTGAACAGCTGAAAATGACGATGATGAGTACAAAATAAAAATCAAAATGTCTGGTTTACCTACTCGTAGAATCGGCCGCCTTCGCGTGGAATGACCCCAGTCCACTGGACTCGTACATATGTACATATATATGCAGTGTAATAACTGTATCGATTTCCATAGCTGGTATATGCATATACAACATTATGTGGGTACATTCATCCGATCCGATTAAATTATGGTATATCGCTTACGGGTCTTTTCGGCGTTTTACTAAAACGAGAAACGTTTTGATACGTTCGTTCCCTAGGGCGAACCGTTAACTTTTTTACACTACCAAATTAACGGGTGCCTTTATCTATTACCGTTTTCACTAACGCGCTAAATACAGGGCCGTCTCTTTTAATTGTCAGTTTAATTCCCGATGCCCGATGTGTTAAATTGAATTGTTAAAACCTTTTCGGTTGTGCGTACATATAATTGAGGCCGCGGCGTGCGGGGGGTTATTTATGAACGATTCGGATCATACGAACAAACAAATTCACGTTAATTAAATAGTAAATACGCATCATTGTTATAATGCTATCGCCGTTTGGATTTATTCAGCTATTCTGTAATACGTTTTGTGTAATTAATTTTAAATCAAAGACACAATACGGCAGACATGGCCAAGTTGCAGCTCGCTGTTGTATAAAAATTAACAGTAGACGTGTACAATTCAAAATTAAACACATTTTATTTATTAATTAATTTATGCAAACAAACAGCTTATAGTATACAATAAAATATAAATACAAAATAATATTAATATCACACAATACACTACAGCCAAAATAGTTACAAACGAACAACAGATCAAAATAAGAAAGGAACTTACATATGTAGGAGTTAGGACTGGAAAGGAACTTAAGCAAAGATAATTTAAAGGAGGGCAAAGAATAGAGAAAAGGATCAGTATTCAGTATGTGCCGGGATTTCGTTAAATGACGAGCAGGATCTATAAATGAATGAGTTTAGTTTCTTAAAGGAAACGTGATATTAAAACATTTTAATGAAAAATGTATCAACTTTTTAAAATTTTAAATATAAAGCATATTTACTGAAATAAAAATATCTCCTGCGGTGCATTTTTTAAGGTTTTTTTTAAAAAGTTACATTAATTCATCACACAGTACATAAAGGCATATTCATACGCTGACTTGAAATATCCGCCGTCTTTAGGTATCTGAATCATCATTTTCAGCCCATCGTCCACTCGGTCCATCTTGCTTTCTTTCACATCCTCTCGGATATCATTCCAGTATTTATCGAGTCCATGTGTCCACTTTAACTTTTTCACACATTCTGCTATATCGACTACTTTGGTATTCCTCTTGCGATTTCTTCTCGTTATACCAAGCGTACATCTTTTTATGCTTCTCTGTGTGCACTGGATCTTACGTAACATTCTTGAATTTAGCATCCACGTTTCACATCCATACGTCAAAACTGGCGTCATAAAATGTTCATTTTTCTAAAAGCACTCCATCCTAGTATTATTTCTTCTCCTCTATAAATCCTCTTCCATTCCTGTCTGTCTTGTGCAGTCTGCATCCACTTGACTCCACACATTCTTCTTAATTCATCAGCCCGTCCAGTGGACTCGGGTCATTCCACGCGAAGGTGGCGATTCTACGAGTATGTAAACCAGACATTTTGATTTTTATTTTATACTCATCATCATCATTTTCAGCTGTTCACCATCCACTGCTGGATGAAGGCCTCTCTAAGTCCACTTCCATTCATTTCTGTCTTGAGCATTCTGCATCTAGTTGACTCCATACATTCTTTTTAATTCATCAGCCCATCGTCCACTCGGTCTACCTTGCTTTCTATCACATCCTCTCGGATACCATTCCAGTACTTCTCGCGTCCATCTCCCATGTATTCCTCTTACGATCACTTCCCGTTATACCGAGCATATATTTTTCCATGCTTATTTGTGTGCAATGGGTATGCATTTTAAGCAAGGTATCTGAATAGTGGAACAAAAAGATCTTTAGAGTTAGTAGTTTCGAGTAGCTATATATTGTTTTCAGAAATCACGAAGCGTATTCGGTAAGCGTATCTTATGAAAAAGCCTACTAAAAAAAAAAAAGGTTGAACAATCCTGTAATGAACACGGAGTTCTAGTCATACTGCGATACATACATACTAGTATAAATATAATAGAAACGTACACATGAATAAAACACGTAGGTAATGTACATACGATCGGTCATTTGGATGTGAAAGAACGTGTTGGTTGGTTGGTTTTTGTTGTTTGTAATTGATGTGTTCATTTGTCGGTTAATTGATCTAATTTGTAATGTAAATAGTGTCCGATTAAATGGTAATACGGTGGTGTTGTATGAATGAGATGGTGATGTGAGGTTTTTAGATAGTCATAGGTACGGTTCGACGGCAGGACAGCACACACAGGCGTAATGATACGTTGTTCGGTTCATCGGTTTGCCGCCTAGGGCAAGAACTGCCCACCTGCAATTATATTCACGGCCCTGGCCTGCCAATAATTAGACACTGGTCTCTCTGCTCGGGGCTAACGCAGAGTGTTAACCTTTTTACGCAGAAATAACTCTTCTATTTTGAAATTTAACCGTGGAACTGAAACGTGATCATATTTGATATTTTAATCCTTTACATTCATAAAAATGACATACATATGAGTCGCCTAGTTCCAAATCTCGATAAGTCCCCAATATATAAAAAACGAGGATAAAATATTTTCTGGTTCTAAGAATGTTTTCAAACGATGCCTTTGATACTTGAATTATGCCAAATACCGACGAGTGCGCCGTAAAAAAATATTGAAAATCAGTGTTAGTTCCAAAAACTGACAATTGCACTATGATAAAAGCTGACAAAAGCCATATTTAGAAACAAACAACGATAAGTCCATGTTTATAATCTGAATATTTTGTTTAATATCAACAAAATTAAGTTGTTTAAATGAGTTTAAACGCCATCAAGCAAATATGTAAGTCTGTAGCAGAAAAACCGCGTTTGCGAACAAGTGAGTTTTATGGACTTATCGGGATTTGGAACTAGGCGACTCATGTACTTCACAGTTTTATTTAAAATAGTGCAAATATACTGGTTTTTAAACAAGCAAGTATGCCGTTTAAGTATTTGTTCTTACCGCGTGTACTGAAAAAAGATGAAAAAACGGACCATTAACAAAGAAAAATCAGAAAATAAGTCGAAAACGCGTAAATTGCAGAATTTCACAGGGATATCATCATCATCATCATCATTTTCGGCCGTTTACCATCCTCTGCTGGATGAAAGCCTTTCCAATCTTCAAAGGATACATACATACAGGTATGTTACGAAAAATTTAATCCTTAAGAGAAGAAATAAAATATTCAGCTATGCTTAAAAAATAAGGCATACGACCAATGCGCACTGCCGGTTGTGACGTATGGATGTGAAACATGGATGCTAAATTCAAGAATTTTCAACGCAAGATCCAGTGCACACGGAGAAACATGGTAATATTTATGCTCGGTATAACAAGAAGAGATCGTATGAGGAATACATGGGTAAGAAGCATGAATAAAGTGTGACATATAGCGGAACGTGTGAAAAAGTCGAAGTGGACACATAGCGAGAAGAGTGAATGGCAGATGGACGCGAATACTGGAATGGTATCCGAGAGGATATGAAAGACAGCAAGATAGACCGAGTGAAAGATGGGCTGATGAATTGAGAAGGACAGACGGGAATGTACATATAGTGAGATGGATGTGAAACGTGGATCCTGAATTCCATTATGTTACGTAAGATCCAGTGCACATAGAGAAGCATGGAAAGATGTATGCTCGGTATAACAATAAGATAAGAAGAAGCATGATCAAAGTGGCGGATATAGCGGAACGTGTGAAAAATTCGATGTGGACACATAGCGTGAATACTGTCGAATGGTATACGAGAGGATGTGAAAGAAAGCAAGATAGACCGAGTGGACGATGGGCATTAAGAAGAATGTGTAAAGTCAAGTGGATGCAGATTGCTCAAGACAAACAGGAGTGGAAGAGAATTGAAGAGGCATTCATCCAGCAGTGGATGGTGAACGGCTGAAAATGATGATGATGATGATGTATATGATGTATAGATGTGATGTGCAAAGATCTAGTACACACAAAGACGCATGGAAAGATGTATGCTCGGTATAACGAGAAGAGATCGTTAGAGGTATACATGAGTAAGAAGCATGATCAAAGTGGCAGATATAGCGGAACGTGTGAAAAAGTTTAAGTGGCATATGGCCGCGAGAAATACTGGAATGGTATCCGAGAGGATGTGAAAGAAAGCATGGTATACCGAGTGGAAGATGGGCTGATGAATTGATAAGAATATGTGGAGTCAAGTGGATGCAGATTGCTCAAGACAGATAGGAATGGAACAGTTTTGGAGAGGCCTTCATCCAGCAGTGGATGGTGAACGGCTGAAAATGATGACAAATCAAATTATGCAAATCTCGGAATAGAAAAGTATAGTTTGAAAAAGCAAACTGGCACCAGCGTCGATGGTTGTCGACATGCGATTTATTCGTACAAGGCAACGTTCCGTTGTAGAGTAATCGTCCGAGGTGGGTCGTCTCCATCTCCATCTCCATCTTCACCTGTATCTTGAACACAGTGGTGGTGTAGAGGCGTTGAAGAAGCAGTTGACCTGAGGCGGGGGCTGGTCTTGCAGCCCCTCATACTCATTCTCGAACACCGGTAGCCTCCACCGCCATACAAAACACCATCATCAAATGTGAAAAACTATAATAACACCACCATTTCATCATTCATTCATTTCCGAACAACAAAAAAAAAATCAACAACCCAACACCAAAATGGATTAGCTCACGATTATTTAAAATTGGTTCGAACCCATTGATCATTTTGCCATACGCTATAAATATGAGCTGTATTTTTTTAAAGTGGACTATGTTGACTTGTTTTTGTTTTGAGGAAAAATTTGGGTTTTGTGATACTTTTGTTTGCAAAGATTTGGTTAATTATGTCTTTACCTAAAAAAGGTATTAAATCTATTGTTACTTTATCCTAATCGGATAAATTACATTGTGATCGTGCAAAAATTGCACTTTGAAATTTTGACTGATTTGTATCAGGTGTCATCCCCTGATCACGTTTTCATGATTTATGGAAAATGTCTGTATGTCTGTAAGTCTGTGTATCTGTGTTCATATTTATTATGTTTGTAAGGCTTTTAAAATTTTTCGTCAACCGGAAGTGGTAATTTTTGTATAATCATTGGAAGATTTTTCTATGATACACAAAACTATGATACACATTAAGCTGAAATTTTGCATATGTAGTATGTGCCTTCAAAATAATATAATTTTTAAACATTTTTTTCCAACCGGAAGTAGTAGTTTTACTCTTGTTTTTATTACGTCGGTAGTGCATTGCACTTTGCATATACATACATACATACATACATACATATGTACATATGTATGAGCTAATAGACTATGTTCCAATTCTTTTTACAAGTTATTTTTAAGCCATTTTTTTAAATTTACATGTTTTGTAGCACTTCACTTCTAATAATTAAGTATTGAAATGTATGGAACATAGTCCATTTTCAAAAAAACGAAGAAACTCGATTCCATGTTTTGCCGAGAATTTGTCTTATTTTATTT
Source organism: Parapsyche elsis (assembly GCA_022651745.1). NCBI lineage: Eukaryota > Metazoa > Arthropoda > Insecta > Trichoptera > Hydropsychidae > Parapsyche > Parapsyche elsis. The sequence continues at coordinate 1,338,777 of JAGVSN010000030.1, forward strand.
TTTTAAACATACCAATTTTATCAATTCTAGATGACAGTATTTGAGTAAGTACATGACCGTAAGCAGCTTAATTAAATTTTTATTTTTGGAAATTGAACATATAAAATTGACCGTGAAATTTTGACTGATCGAATTATGTACTCTTATATGTAGTAGTGAAAAAAAAACTGAATTAACCTCTTCGATGTTGCATGTATTGAATATACTAGAATTTACATGTACTAACTGTAACTAATGCTTTAAAATAAGGAAAAATTAGACATTGAAAATGAAAGCTTATTTTAAAAAAATAGTCGTTTCATTAAATTTTTGAGATGTTCTTTAATTGTTAAACCACAAATCAATTATATTTATTGCGGCATATTATTATTTTTGGTAAGTTATTATTGTTATTCAATATGAAATCCTTTTACATGTACATATGTAGGTAAATAAATGTTACTGGCAAACTGTGAACAGCCAGTTTGGACATTTTATACAATGTGAGATTTCAAACTTTGCCTTGCCTAAATATCGCAATAATAAATATTTTTTTATAAGACATACAATGTCCTTGAAGTTTTTATTATGTGAATATTTCACGTAGTATATTATGTATGTGATGAAATCAACTCATTTATAGAATCTTTCTATGCAATGTTCAGTCAAATTATGTTCGTCTTTATATGGTATAGGTATTAACTAATTAATATAAAACGCATGCTTCCTTCCTTATTATTTATTAGTATTTTAATTTTTTTAATACAGCCAAGTTCTGGTTTTTAACGCGATAATGACACGGCTATGTAATGAGCGGGTTTCATATTCATATTCATATTAAAAACAAATATGAAGCGAACCACTTCGCATAAATTTTGCATAATGAAACGACAATCACTTAATTGAAAAGCTTCCACCGCGTGACACTGATGTAAAAATATTTTACAATATTATTATCATCATTTTCAGCCGTTCACCATCCACTGCTGGATGAAGGCCTCTCCAATCGTTTTGAGCAATCTGCATCCACTTGACTCCACAATCTCCACAATTTCTCGCGTCCATCCATTCTTCTAGCTATGTGTCCACTTCAACTTTTTCACACGTTTCGCTATATCTGCCACATTGGTCACACTTCTTACCCATGTATTCCTCATACGATCTCTTCTTGTTATACCGAGCATACATCTTTGCATGCTTCTCTGTGTGCACTCAATCTTGCGTAACATTCTTGAATGTAGCATCCACGCTTAACATCCATACGTCATAACTGGCAGTACGCATTGGTCGTATTCCTTATTTTTTAAGCATAGCGCAATGTTGGATTTAAAAACGTTTTATTTCTTCTTCTTTACATCCGGTCATATTCACCAATTGTCCTAGATATTAATAGCTATCAACTATCTCTACAATATAATTAATTATCTACTGTGACTACGCTTTGCGTGTAAATTTCATTAAACATAATTTTAGCTTTATTAAAATGAATTTTTAAGCCTACTTTCATACTTTCGTTGCTCAATTCTGTTAATCTATTTTGTAAATACATATAACTACATACATATGTATGTATCATCATCATCATTTTCAGCCGTTCACCATCCACTGCTGGATGAAGACCTCTCCAATCCACTTCCATTCCTGTCTGTCTTGAGCAATCTGCATCCACTTGACTCCACACATTCTTCTCAATTCATCAGCCCATCTTCCACTCGGTCTACGTTGGTTTCTTTCGCATCCTCTCGGATACCATTCCAGTACTTCTCGCGTCCATCTACCATCCATTCTTCTCGCTATGTGTCCACTCCAACTTTTTCACACGCACTGCTACATCTGCCACTTTGGTCATACTTCATACCCATGTATTTCTTTTGCGATCTCTTCTTGTTATGCCGAGCATACATCTTTCCATGCTTCTCTGTGTGCACTGGATCTTTCGTGGCATTCTTGAATTTAGCGTCCAAGTTTCACATCCATACGTCATAACTGGCAGTACGCATTGGTCGTACGCCTTCTTTTTTAAACATAGCGGAATGTTGGATTTAAAAACAATGTTCATTCTTCCAAAAGCACTCCATCCTAGTTTTATTTCTTCTTCTTTACATCCAGTCATATTCACCAATTGTCCTAGGTATAAATAACTATCAACTATCTCTACAATATGACTGTCTACTGTGACTACGTTTTGCGTGCAGAATTCATTAAACATAATCCTTCTTTTTTAAGCCATTATATTCATATATTTCAGAAAAACTGCCAGCACTCAATTCAGAATGCATTTGAGAAAATTTTCCTGGGATAAAAAAAAACATGCTTTTGTGCGTTGTTGGACGTGTAAGTTTTCCTCGCGAGTTTTTCCGACATTTTTCGATGAATAATGGTCGCTTCGGCGTTTGCCACTCGTTTTCTATTTTAATTTTTATTATAATTGGCCGCCGTAAGTTATAGGTTTACAGTTTCCAGCGTGTAATCCACGATTATTAATACTTGCTCGCCCATTAAGCGTGATGAAGCCTCTGGGACTCGGAACCTCATCAAGCTTCCATAAAAATGAAGAAGGTTAATTATACATGAGAATATATTTTGACAGTAGTAAAAACAAGTTTTTTTGACCACACTGACAAACGCACACACACATGAGTCTTTAACGTAGCTATAAATCACTTGCCAAAGGTAATATTTAATAGTCGAGAGAGACTATGAGAGTTGCACGCTCGTCAAACCGTGGAACATCATCCGCGAAAGCCTGCTCATTATAAGCTTTTAGGGTATTTTTAACATTTTTAATATTTTTATACTATCAAATAGATCTGCACGTACCACTTGATATATGCATTGAATAGTATCACATGCTTTCTTTGCCCTCCAGAAGGCAACGGGAAAACCGCTGAAGTATTCAAGGAAACTTTACTATGTCGGAGAGTAAACATGTACTTGTGAGTAAGTCAAAAATTAAAGAGGCAACGTTTTTTTTTTATCAAGAATCTTAATTGACGTTGAAATTAAATCAATTTAACTTGAGACACATCAAGACAAACGCTTGATTTTCAATGCAATTGCTTCAGTATTGCAAAAACTTGTTCACGATTTCCGTAGCTTTAAATGAAGCTAGGCGATAGCTTTCTTTAATAAGCGTTGATCTTTTGAGCGACGCGGTCCAGATTTAAGGCGCTCACACACCTTAGCTAAATCGCTGCGTCAAACTTTTGCCCCTATTCCACTAGCATCAGTGTGGCAGTGGCAGTTAACACTGACCTTTCTATCTGTATTATATATATAATAGCCGAAATCCGTCTGTCTATCTGTCTGCTGATAACGCTCGCTGAGGAAAAATAATTAAAAAAACCAGAATTAGTGGGGGATCAAACCCAGGACCGCAGGCTCCAGAGGACTCGCACTAATGCTATCCGCTATCGCCCTTGGTCAATTTAGTCTTTTTTTTTTTTAAACATTACCTATACAAGGGATCGTGACTCTGCTAATAATAATACATACATATGTAGATACACTATAAAAACTATTATTTTTTTGTTTTTTTGATTTTTACAAAATCACTTATTATATATATTATACATATATAACAATTATTAATTATTATATTATATATAAAATAATATAATTATTAATATATATATAATAATTAATAATTATAATATAAATAGTAAGTAAAGTAAAATAATAATTCAGCGGGCGTTGATGTTCAACGGGCTTACACTAGTTTATGTATATGTATACATATGTACATATCTTTCTTTTCTTTGTTTGTCTGTTTGTATTTCTGTCTATCGTTCTGTCTGTCGTTCTGTCTCCATTTCTATCTGTAGTTCTGTCTTTCTGTCTGTCGTTCTGTTTGTCTTCATATCTCCATTTATATCTAAATATCTATATTTATGTATATATGTATACATATCATTCTTTTCTCTGTTTGTCTGCTTGTATTTCTGTCCATCTTTCTGTCTATCGTTCTGTCTGTCTTTCTTTTTGTCTTTCTGTCTGTTGTTCTGTCTGTGGTTCTGTCTCCATTTCTATCTGTAGTTCTGTCTCTTTCTGTCTGTCTTTCTATTTGTCATTCTGTCTCCATTTCTGCTCATCTTTATAAGTCCTTAAGTCCGTCTGTCTATTTCCCATCTCCGTTTCTGTCATTTTGTTTGTCGTTCTGTCTGTCTTTGTGTGTCCACTTCTATCCGTTTTTGCATGTATCATTCTATCTCTGTCTGTTTGTATTTCTGTCCACCTTTCTATCTATTCGTCTGTTTTTCTGTCTCCATTTCGATCTGTCCTTCTGTCTGTCGTTCTGTCTCCATTTCTATCTGTAGTTCTGTCTCTTTGTGTCTGTCTTTCTATTTGTCATTCTGTCTCCATTTCTGCTCATATTTCTGTCCGTCTGTCTATTTCCCATCTCCGTTTCTATCTGTCATTTTGTTTGTCGTTCTGTCTGTCTGTTTTTTTGTCTTTCTGTCCACTTTTCTCCCGCCTAGCATTTTTAACTTTCGCAATGCCTCGCAGAGTCTTATTTAAACTACACTTTGAGAGGCGTAGGTTTCCACAACCGAGTGTCTGAGAGAGAGAGAGCGCGTTTTTCCCCCACCGAAAAACGTGCAATCAAGTGAAAAATTAAAAATTCAAAACGCACTTCTCTCGTGAATACTTCGGTTTTTTGCCCGAGGTACGTACATCCATACATAGGTAGGCACACACCGAGTGTGTATGTGATGTTTTTTGTAGGGGGTCTTTTTTTCGGGTCCGCGGTCGATTCTCATGAATGTTTCGGGGCGTGTCCGAAGGCAGGACGGGCTGCTCATAACTCATGGTTCTCTGTGGGCTGGGAGAGGTCGTATGGGCATGTGGTAGTCGGATCCCACTCCCCTCTCAGACCAGTGTATAAGAAGAAGAAAGCCACTAGGTACTACTACAACATTCGAATTATTATTATATATATTTTGCCGCACTATCAAAAGCCAACCGGTGCCAGTGGTTTGCAATCCCTACCGCGGATAGCTCAAGTCAATCGTACGTGGAATGGCCAAATCGTCGATTGACCATCTCACTACTAGCACCTGATTGTGGATTGTGGTTCTTTTAGGGCCGTAACGCACTGGGCAGCCGCGGTTGCGCAGCCAGAAAAATGGGACAGCCAAAGCAGCAGCCAGTCTAGGTGTCATCATCATCATTTTCAGCCGTTCATCATCCACTGCTGGATGAGGATCGGAGGCAATCTGCATCCACTCGGTCTACCTTGCTTTCTTTAACATCCTCTCGGATACCATTCCGGTATTTCTCGCGTCCATCTGTCGAGCTTACTTGTTATAACCAAGCATACATCTTTCCATGCTTCTCTGTGTGCACTGTATCTTTAGTATCATTCTTGAATTTAGCGTCCAAGTTTCACATCCATACGTCATAACTGGCAGTACGCATTGGTCGTATGCCTTTTTTTTTGAGCATGGTGGAATGTTGGATTTAAAAAATAGTTTCATTCTTCGTTTTATTTCTTCTTCTATACATCCAGTCATATTCACCAAAGTCTAGTCTAAATTTAGTCACAGTTTAAAACCAGTATAATTTTAACAGACAGTATCTTCACTTATTGATTGAATGTTTCAGACATATTGAATGCCGACTTTATATAATTTGACTCATTCCGTACTGATTATGGTTGTTCTTCTGTGTTATTTTTTTTGGTTTATAATCTAGAATAAAGCAAGGAAGATCAAACGGACGATAGGCTGACGAATGAGTCGAATGGATGCAGAACGACAGGAATGGAAGAGGATTAAAGGCGTTCACACACTTTAGCGAAATCGCCGCGTAAAACTGATGCCTCTATCGTCATCCCATTCGCATTGGTACCGCATACCGGTTAGGCATGTGAGGACCTTTAGCGGTTTCGCTGCGTCAAACTGACGCCTTAATCGTCGTCCCATTCGCACCGATATAATTCGCATTGGTGCGAATCAACGATTATAGAGGACGATAGCTTGACGCAGCGATATCGCTAAGGTGTGTGAGCGCCTTTATACCATTACTAGCGTAAGCCCGTTGAATGTCAACGGAGCGTTCTCATCACCCGTACTGGAAAATTATACATTAAATTTAATAGTTTTTATAGCGCCATTTATGGCGCGTTATAATACAACAAAAAAAAATAATAGTTTTTATAGTACCATCTATGTATTATTAGCAGAGTCACGACCTCATTCGTAGGTAATGTTAAAAAAAAAAAGGACCAAATCGACAACTGATTTTGGCAGATAAGCGTAAGCGCGTTCTTCCCGAGCTTGGGGTCCTGGGTTCGATCCCCCACTCATTCTGGTTTCTTAATTATTTTTCCTCAGCGAGCGTTATCAGCAGACAGACAGACGGATTTCGGCTATTATATATATAACTAGTGTAAGCCCTTTGAATATCAACGGAGCGGTATCTCATCACCTGAAAAATAATATTAAATTTAATAGCTTTTATAGTTGTTGCATAGATGGCGCGTTATAATAACAATGCATCAATTTAGCAAAGTCGCGAGCCTATTTTTTATTATATAAATAGTTGAATAGTCTGCCCATTATGATCTGGTTTGGCTCACCGTATAAGCGCTCTGTTCCGAATCAGTGGTACCGGATTGAAATCCCACTCGCGAGACGTTCTGTTTTTTAATTATTTACATCGGCGAGCGTTATCAGCAGACAGACAGACGGAATAGGGCTATTATATATATGATAGTGTAAGCCCGTTGAATATCAATGGACGTGTTTGGCGTAATTGATTACGTAACAATTTAGCAAAGTCGCGAACCTATGTACTAAGGATTAATATTTTGAAATTATAAGAGGCCTCCCATCACCGGTGTTGGGTGAACGCGTTAGCGCTAACTCACCCAACCTAGTGATCATCACGGGTTCAAATCCCACTCGCAACGTTTGTGTTTATTTCAGCCTTTACCGAGGCGAGCGTTATCAGCAGACAGACAGACAGACGGATTTCGGCCATTATATATATAATACCATTTTTTTCTTTTCGAGGATATTTCTAACCTAACCTAACATTCTCTAACCCAATCTGAGCTTCTCTAACTCAATCTATCAAACAAACTTAACTTAATTAAATTAATTCCACTTCATTTTCATCAATTTTTACGAAACGTTTTACAAAGCATTGAACTTTTTCGATTTGAACACTTCATCAACAACATAAAAATTCACTTCAAATCGATTCAAAACTTTTTTTAATGTATTTTAATGTCTACATACATAATAATAATAATAATACACACATTTTTGACAAGTTATTCAGTACATACTTTTAGAGTCACATCATTAAGCAAACCTATCCGTTGGCGGAGAATCTTTCCACGGTACAATATCGGTCATCAACTGTTGAAACTTTTCATCACAAAAAACGATCGAAAGTCAAAAAAGCGTTGGAAAATAAAAAATCCCGGTATGCCCAAATTGTAAAGACACTCGAGTGATAATATTTATTAAATAAAAATTAAAAAAATAATATCGACGATGTGATTTGTAAGGCCCGATTGTGGGGCGGGTATCCGAGTGTGATCTGACGATGGCACGTAGTCGGCTGCGAGCATGTGAGCAGGCTTCCAACCGAAACGTTCGCTGGGTTGAGCTAACTACCTTGGTAGATAATTTGAAATGCCTGCCTACCAGGCACTGCCCAAGCACGGCCCAGTTGCTCGGTAGACTGTAATTACAGAGGTGGAGTCATCCCGAGTCCCACTCGAGAGCACCGAACAACAACAACAACAAGCACAATGGACACAAATAACGCGTGCGGCAACGTGCACGTTCATTTATCATCAATACATGTGTCCTAAATGTGTATGTGTATAAATAAGACACGAGCCACACACACACACACACTGCTATCAGACATTCGCCATTGGTCTTAATTTGAAGGGTCTGTGCCATGTAAAGCTATGGATGCATGTACATTTGTACATATGTAGGTGCGTGATGTTGAAAGATACGCATCTTTGGATTTTGTATGTATGTATAGTGCATACGACCAATGCGTACTGCCGGCTATGACGTACGGATGTGAAACGTGGATGATAAAATCAACGATGTATGGATCAACGAAAACAAAGAATGAAACTAGGATGGAGTGTTTGTGGAAGAATGAATGCTATGCTTAAAAAAGAAGGAATACGACCAATGCGTACTGCCAGTTATGACGTAGGGATGTGTTCAATTCGAAAATGTTACGTAAGATCCAGTGCTTACAGAGAAGCGTGGAAAGATGTATGCTTAGTGTAACAAGAAGAGATCGGATGAAGAATGGATGGCAGATATTGGAGTTTTGGGAGTATTTCTAACACTTAAGATCTTTTAAAATCTTTTTGTTCCACTATTCAGATACCTTGCTTAAAAGACCAATGAGTACTGCCAGTTATGACGTAGGGATGTGTTCAATTAAAAAATGTTACGTAAGATCCAGTGTTTACTGAGAAGCGTGGAAAGATGTATGCTTAGTGTAACAAGAAGAGATCGGATGAATAATGGATGGCAGATATTGGAGTTTTGGTAGTATTTCTAACTCTTAAGATCTTTTATAATCTTTTTGTTCCACTATTCAGATACCTTGCTTAAAAGACCAATGCGTACTGCCAGTTATGTTACGCAAGACCCATTGCACACAAAGAAGCATGGAAAGATATATGCTCGGTATAACGAGAAGAGATCGTAAGAGGAATACATAGGAGACGGACGCGAGAAATACTGGAATGGTATCCGAGAGGATGTGAAAGAGGGCAAGGTGGACCGAGTGGAAGATGGGCTGATGAATTGAGAGGAATGTGTGCAGTCAAGTGGATGCAGATGGCCTTCATCCAGCAGTGGATGGTGAACGGTTGAAAATTATGATGTATAGTGAGATGTATGTATGTGAAATGTGGATGCTGAATTCCAGAATGTTACGTAAGATACAATGCACAGAGAGAAGCATGGAAATGTGTATGCTCGGTATAACAAGAAGAGATCGTATGAGGAATACATGGGTAAGAAGCATAATCAAAGTGGCAGATATAGCGGAACGTGTGAAAAAGTCGAAGTGGACACAGCGTATGGATGCGTTATGACGTATGTATGTGTTCAATTCAAAAATGTTACGTAAGATCCAGTGCTTACAGAGAAGCGTGGAAAGATGTATGCTTAGTGTAACAAGAAGAGATCGGATGAAGAATGGATGGCAGATATTGGAGTTTTGGGAGTATTTCTAACACTTAAGATCTTTTAAAATCTTTTTGTTCCACTATTCAGATGCCTTGCTTAAAATACCAATGCGTACTGCCAGTTATGCTACGCAAGACCCATTGCACACAAAGAAGCATGGAAAGATATATGCTCGGTATAACGAGAAGAGATCGTAAGAGGAATACATAGGAGACGGACGCGAGAAATACTGGAATGGTATCCGAGAGGATGTGAAAGATGGGCTGATGAATTGAGAGGAATGTGTGTAGTCAAGTGGATGCAGGTGGACTTCATCCAGCAGTGGATGGTGAACGGTTGAAAATTATGATGTATGTGAAATGTGGATGCTGAATTCCAGAATGTTACGTAAGATACAATGCACAGAAAGAAGCATGGAAATGTGTTTGCTGGTATAACAAGAAGAGCTCGTAAGTGGAACATATGGGTAAGAAGCATGATCAAAGTGGACACATAGTGAAAATAATGAAAGGTAAATGGGACGCGAGAAATACTGGAATGGTATTAGAGAGGATGTGAAAGAAAGCAAGGTAGACCGAGTGGAAGATGGGCTGAAGAATTAAGAAACATGTGTGGAGGCAAGTGGATGCAGATTGCTCAAGACAGACAGGAATGGAACAGGATTGGAGAGGTCTTCATCCAGCAGTGGATGGTTAACGGCTGAAAATGATGATGATGTATGTATAGTGAGATGGATGTGAAACGTGGATGCTGAATTCAAGAATGTTACATAAGATCCAGTGCACACAGATAAGCATGGAAATATGTATGCTTGGTAGGTATAACAAGAAGAGATTGTAACAGGCACAAGTGGAAAATTGTCTGAAATTCTTTGTGGTTATAAAAGGAAAAGGGTCAATGTTTGATTTTGGGCAAATATGGCTTAAAATGGCCATTGATCGTAGATTACCATAATTAAAACGGCGATGTCAAAATGCAAGTGTTAAAGAACGAGTGTCTTAATGTTAATTTAATATCATATTATCTGATGATAATTAAAAGGCGAAATGTAAGTGATTAGAGTAGTGAAAGGTTCGGAAAATTTTGACTAATACTTTAACTGGTGTCCAACTAATAAGATATCAAATGAATATGTTATAAATATTAAGTGAGTTGGTAATTATTGTAATCAGTCGAAAAAGTCACAGTGTGAATATAATTTAAAATGGTAAAGAAACAGGTGGTTACCATTTACGCCACTGAATAATATAATGCGGAATTGTTGTATATCATACTATATAATATAACGATTAGTCATATAATTTAATTAATACGGTTCGAAAATTATTTACATAATATAAAATCGTGCGTTCCAATTATGCAATTAATTTTCGCGGATAAATACCCAATAAAGTCATTACGCGCAATATATCAATGCGAAAAATTAACATTTTATATAGTGGCTATGTAAAATGTTATTGACAGCTGTCATATACGAGTATATAGGGCAAAGTTCTATCAATTTTTTGTAATTTTAATTTTTCGCATCATTTAACATTGCGGTATATGGTGCGTGGAGTATTTTTTTTTTTTATTTTTTTTATTTTTTAAATCATCCTAAATTACTTAATTACTATTCGGTATATTAAATTTAACCGCAGTGCCTCGGAGAATTTTACGTAGATCATAAAATAATTCAAATGTGTGAGTATCACCCGTCAAAAGTGTATCAAAAATTCAAATTTGATATTATTTATCTGTGCGTTGATTGCCGCATGTCCATAAAAAAGGTTTATTACCACGCTGAAAAGTTTTGTATAACAAAAATTTAAATAAATCCACTATGTCTATATGTATGTACATATAAGGGTAGTACACGGATTATTTGATAAAAATTTAACTGTATACTAGGGCTTATTGGATAACTTTTATTATAATCATAAACACTTCTTATAGCGATATATATGTATTCATACAAAGACTATTATGAAAGGTTGTTTTGAATGCAAGAAATAAAAAAACAAAACAAACCGAAAATTTCATCGAGGTAACTGAAAAAGTCATTCATTTCAATTATAAATATCTTACAAATTACAAAACATAAGAAATTGCAATATAAGCAGTTAAATACAGAATCCTTTAAAGATAATAAAAATGTATCAAAAGATAAAATTCATTATGTTCAAAGAAATGCATAATATCTTCGCCACACACGAAAGTTTCACAAAAGTTCAGTCAAAAACAACTTTTCAAAAAGACTGACAGTAGACTTTCAGTGCTACTAATCTTGAAAAAAATTGCGACCATATGAAAATAGATCACTGTAGCATTATTTTAATTAAATAATTCTCCACGATACTACATTGATTAATACAATTAAGCAATGAAAGTATTAAAGTAGGCTTAAAAATTAATTTTAAAAAAACTAAAATTATGTTTAATGAATTTTGCACACAAACATAGTCACAGTAGATAATCAATCATATTTTAGAGATAGTTGATAGTTATTTATACCTAGGACAATTGGTGAATATGACTGAATGTAAAAAAGAAGAATGAAACTAGGATGGAGTACTTTTGCAAGAATAAACATTGTTTTTAAATCCAACATTCCGCTATGCTTAAAAAAGAAGGCATACGACCAATGCGTACTGACAGTTATGACGTATGGATGTGTTCAATTCGAAAATGCTACGCAAGATCCAGTGCATCCAGATAAGCATGGCAAGATGTATGCTCGGTATAACGAGAAGAGATCGTAAGAGGAATACATGGGTAAGATGTATGATCAAAGTTACACATAGCGAGAATAATGGAATGGTATCCGAAAGGCAGACCGAGTGGAAGATGGGCTGATGAATTGAGAAGAATGTGTGGAGTCAAGTGAATGCAGATTGCTCAAGACAGACAAGAATGGAAGAGGATTGTAGAGGTCCCCATCCAGCAGTGGATAGTGAACGGCTGAAGTTGTTGATGATGATGATGATATACGATACTAAGAGTGCTACGTAAGATCCAGTGCACACAGAGAAGCATGGAAAGATGTATGCTCGGTACAACGAGAAGAGATCGAAAGAGGAATACACGAGTAAGAAGCATGACCAAGGTGGCAGATATAGCGGAACGCGTGAAACTTAAATATTAAAATTAATAACACATTGACCAGAACTATTATTATACAATAAATGTATTTTCAAAATATCTCGGAAATATTGACAAGGAATATTAAACTATCATAAAATCAAAAGGATTAACACAATTAAGCAACGAAAGTATGAAAGTAGGATTAAAAATTAATTTTAATAAAACTAAAATTATGTTTAATGAATTTTAAGTTATTTATACCCAGGACAATTGGTGAATATGACTGGTTGTAAAGAAGAAGAATGAAACTAGGATGGAGTGCTTTTGCAAGAATGAACATTGTTTTTAAATCCAACATTCCGCTATGCTTGAAAAAGAAGGCATACGACCAATGCGTACTGCCAGTTATGACGTATGGATGTGAAACTTGCACGCTAAATGCAAGAATGCTACGTGAGATCCAGTGCACACAGAGAGGCATGGAAAGATGTATGCTGAGTATAACAAGAAGAGATCGTAAGAGGAATACATGGGTAAGAAGTATGACCAATGTGGCAGATACTGGAATGGTATCCGAGAGGATGTGAAAGAAAGCAAGGTAGACCGAGTGGAAGATGGGCTGATGAATTGAGAAGAATGTATGGAGTCAACTGGATGCAGATTGCTCAAGACAGACAGGAATGAAAAGAGGATTGGAGTGGTCAGTGGATGGTGAACGGCTGAAAATGATGATGATGATGAAAAATATTTAGCAGTATAAAAAGTGCGCGAAATTTAAGGTACGGTTTCGTAGAAGGCAGGATGGTTCGTAGTGGGTGCATTATGAACGATTAGAGTTATGTGGCAGGGTTAGTTTTTTGGGGTCGGGGGTCCCCGTTGGGGCCCGGGTTAAACGACCATAATTTGTGCAAGGGTATAAAAGGGACCGGGGATTATTTAATCGGCGTCTAATCGCTCACAATTTACCAAATGGCCGTCGATACTGCGGACATCGACGATCCACAATTTACCGATCGATACACACTACACCGAGACACAAAAACAACATTACTTGGCGGGAATTTCTTAGTTAAAAATCAAAAAAAAATTCATAAAAAGGTAATGTTTGGTCGGCGTCAACTGCCACTGCCACGCAAATATATTTTTTCACATCCATACGTCGTAACTGGCGATACGCATCGGTCGCGTGCCTTATTGTTTAAGCATAGCGGAATGTTGGATTTCTGTTGTGTTTATTCAGTGCCAGTCGAGAATTCTCAGAATATTTGAATCTCGAGAATTTGAGATTTTCTTTTTGGTTTCTCGAGTATAAAAAGTTACTTAAAATATAGTAAATCGATTTTTATTATATGTATGGTAGGTGACTGACAACATATAAAAATCAAAAAATACACAAAAAATATATTATATTAGAGGTTTACAACTTTATTATTTATTTATTTAATATTAGATTCACAAATATTCAGATTTTAAAAAAAAAACATAAAACAATTAATGGACTTTTCGGATAAGGATGTTCTTCTTTTCGATACAAAATTACCGAATACCGAAAACATATGTACATATACTAAACATTTTGGACAATGGTTTACAAGTAAACAAGTAAAGCAATCAGTGTACTGAACATATGTACAAATGTATGTAGTGTATATAAAATATTCTCGATACTCTCAAGATTCTCATAAATGATTTCTCGAGTAACGAGAATGTCGATATTTCATAATAAAATATTCTCGATACTCTCAAGATTGTCATAAATGATTTCTCGAGTAACGAGAATGTCGATATTTCATAATAAAATATTTCATCAAATCATAAATATTTCCGAGTAACGAGAATGTCGATAATAATAAAATATTTCGAGAAATGAGAATTCTAAATTTCATAATAAAAATTCTCGAGAATCAAAATTAAAGATTTCTCGAGAAGCATGGAAAGATGTATGCTTGGCATAACAAGAAGAGATCGCAAAATAAATACATGGGTAAGAAGTATGACCAAAGTGGCAGATATAGCAGTGCGGGTGAAACTGGATGCAGATTGCTCAAGATAGACAGGAATAGAGAGGCCTTCTTAGAGTAGTGGATGGGGAAAGGCTGAATATGATGATAATGATGATGATGAATAAGACAAAGTCAAATGTTAAATTCAAGAATGTTACGCAAGATCCAGTGCACACAGAGAAGCATGGAAAGATGTATGCTCGGTATAACAAGAAGCGATCGCAATAGGAATACATTGGTTAGAGGAACGTGTGAAAAAGTTGAAGTGGCAATGGACTGGACACAGCGAGAAGAATGGATGGCAGATGGTCACAAGAAATACTAGAATGGTATCCGAGAGGATGTGAAAGAAAGCAAGGTAGCAAGGACGATAGGCTGATGAATTGAGACGAATGTGTGGAATCAAATGGATGCAGATTCCTCAAGACAGACAGGAATGGAAGTGGATTGGAGCGGCTTCATCCAGCAGTGGATGGTGAACGACTGAAAATGATTATGATTAGTATAACAAGAAGAGATCGCAAGAGGAATACATGGGTAAGAAGTATGACCATAGTGGCAAATATAGCAGAACGGGTGAACAGTTGAAGTGGCAATGGACTGGACACATAGCGAGAAGAATGGATGGCAGATGGTCACAAGAAATACTAGAATGGTATCCGAGAGGATGTGAAAGAAAGCAAGGTAGCAAGGACGATAGGCTGATGAATTGAGACGAATGTGTGGAATCAAATGGATGCAGATTCCTCAAGACAGACAGGAATGGAAGTGGATTGGAGCGGCTTCATCCAGCAGTGGATGGTGAACGACTGAAAATGATTATGATTAGTATAACAAGAAGAGATCGCAAGAGGAATACATGGGTAAGAAGTATGACCATAGTGGCAAATATAGCAGAACGGGTGAACAGTTGAAGTGGCAATGGACTGGACACATAGCGAGAAGAATGTATGGCAGATGGTCACAAGAAATACTAGAATGGTATCCGAGAGGATGTGAAAGAAAGCAAGGTAGCAAGGACGATAGGCTGATGAATTGAGACGAATGTGTGGAATCAAATGGATGCAGATTCCTCAAGACAGACAGGAATGGAAGTGGATTGGAGCGGCTTCATCCAGCAGTGGATGGTGAACGACTGAAAATGATTATGATTAGTATAACAAGAAGAGATCGCAAGAGGAATACATGGGTAAGAAGTATGACCATAGTGGCAAATATAGCAGAACGGGTGAACAGTTGAAGTGGCAATGGACTGAACACATAGCGAGAAGAATGAATGGCAGATGGACGCGAGAAATACTTGAATGGTATCCGAGAGGATGTGAAAGAAAGCAAGGTAGACCGAGTGGACGATGGGCTGATGAAGAATGTGTGGAATTAACTGGATGCAGATTGCCAAAGATTTTTTTCGTGGAACGTATCTACCGCGCAATTCGAGGTACGGACGTATACGATAATTTTCAATATTTGTGTTTTAATTCAATAATATTATTAGCGATTGTTTTGGCGCGCAGTGTGAGCACGGTGTTCGACAATTTTGAAAAGTGACCGTAAAAAGTTTTAGACAGGCGGCGGCGATTCGAGCGTGTGTATGTATTTCTACTAGGTATTATTGGTATCGACAAAAGGTGAAATTATTATAATTTCGTAAACGGTGGTGGTGCTGGTGAGGTACCGTCGAGCCACTTAGCGGCCTTGCCCGCAATTTGTAATGATAGCTGAAACAATTCAACCGCAACAAAACCACTAAATAACAAAAAAAAAATATAATAAAAAAAGCACCAGACAATACACACACAAGCCCACTGTGCATCGCTCGAGTGTACGGCCAACGATACGCGATAAAAGCGAACAAAGTTCAACGAAAAAAAATTTGCACACAATTATTAACATAGTTTGTATGGTTTGATATGAGCGTGTTCACACTCAACGAAACATTGTCGTTTATTAGTTTGAGCACTTGGTGAAGCGGGTAGCATTTGGAGAAACCATAACTACTGTTGGTGAGCATAAATTTGCCTCTCGCTCAGACGTATTGCTTTGTCCCTCCCCTCGGAAAACATTTCGAAATACGACCACTGGTATGATAGCAGTGGCGAGTGGCGCTACTATCGCCCGCCCAAAATGATACACAACAGTCATCTGTCATTCTACACGTAACCTCGCAAACCTCCTCTGCGTTGTTTTTGCTATTATATCGTCTCGTTTCTACATCGTCATATTTGCCCAGAACTATGTTTACATTACATCATCTTATGTGAGAGGGCAAATATGTAGAAACGAGACGATATAAAACCAAAAATAACGCAGAGGAGGTTTGCGAGGTTACGTGTAGAATGACAGATGACTGTTGTGTATCATTTTGGGCGGGCGATAGCAGCGCCACTCGCCACTGCTATCATACCAGTGGTCGTATTTCTAAATGTTTTCCGAGGGGAGGGACAAAGCAATACGTCTGAGAGAGAGGCAAATTTATGCACACCAACAGTAGTTATGGTTTCTCCAAATGCAAGCGGGTATTACACAGGGTTAGGTTAGGTTAGGTTAACTTGCTACGATCTCGCTTGTTTACCAACCGGCACGTAGAGCTAGTAGCGAGTAGCTAGTAAGCCTATTACACGTGTTAAGTTTACTCGCTAATGTTGCCACTCGCTGCCGCTAGTGACGACACGTCAAAATGCCCGTTGAATTTTCAATATCGTAAATGTATCACGGGAGCTGAAAATGAAACGCTTAACCTCAAACTGTCAAAATGAAGTGACGTCACACGAGTCAGATAGTAGCGAGTACAGTTCAAACATTCGAACTTCACTCGCACGGCCGAAAAAGCCAGCTAGTTTACCAACTTCGCCTATTACACGCGGCTATTTACTAGCGGCCAGCAAACCAGCGAGATTGTAGCGAGTAAACTATCCCTGTGTAATGCCCCCATTACACGTGTTTAGTGTACGGCGCTGTCGTCAACTTGTTTTACTGTCTTTGTACACAGTATACAGTACTTGTTTTACATATATTTTTTTTTATACATTTTAAAAAATAAATATGCGTTTTTTTAATATGTAATACAATTTTGACTAAACCTTCATATATGTATGTATGTGTTGGGAGTTGAAAATGAACCGCTTAACCTCAAACTGTCAAAATGAAGTGACGTCACACTAGCCAGATAGTAGCGAGTAAAGTTCAAACATTCAAACTTCACTCGCTCGGCTGAAAAAGCCCGATAGTTTACTAGGTGCGCCTATTACACGATCTAGTTTGCTAGCAGCTTGTAAGTAAGCGAGATAGTAGCGAGTAAACTATCCCTGTGTAATACCCGCATTATTGTTTAAGTTGTTTCGACGTATGCTTGTGAATGGAGTTGATTCACTTTTGCTGTGTGCGAGTAGATTTATATGTGCGGTTGGATTTAATGCACTTTAAAATTTCAAAGAAAACCACCGTGTACCTACTATGCGGAAACTGATTATGAATCTCTTTTATTTCCTTTCACTTTCGAATATTGTATAAGCATATGTATACAATAAATGTAATTATCATTAGGAAATTTTCATCACTTATATTTAATTAGAATTGTACCTTCACTACACTGCGAATTGGCCAATTTGATGGAATTGAAGCTTATTTTCTGTACCTTGTATGTATTTTGTGCATTTCCTTTTCCGTTAAGCAATTTGTATGTGTTACTCCGAATCCGCGAAATTGCTTATTACATGGAATGGGCAAAAATTTGCCTAATTCATGAAAAGTGCAAGCCCGTTGCTTCATTCATGAATTAAACCAATTATCTGCCGACTGCGTGAATTGGACAGTGTATTAAATTCTTAAACTGTCAACATGACAGTTGAAAAAGTAATTTTGATACGGATGTCAAATTTAGCTTGACCATATATTATTAAGATGCGGAACAGTCCCGGATTTAGATTTAGTGGATTGGATATGTGACAGTTTTAGTAAATTTGCAAATCGCGAAAATTCCTTGTAATAAAATTCGTACGTTGTCATTTTATAGTTTTTGACTTTTTTGGCATGGTAAATGGAAATGAACGTCATTGTAGTCAATGATTGATATACTTTTATATAATCAAATGACATTTGATTTAGTTGCAAAAAACACCACCGGAGCGCTACTATCTACTTTGCTCAATCCATGAAATTAGCAAAACAATTCATGCCCAATTCACGCACTCGGCAGATAATTTGCCTAATTCACGAATGAAGCAACGGGCTTGCACTTTTCACGAATTAGACAATTTTTTGCCCATTCCATGTGATAAGCAATTTCACGGATTCGGCGTAACATATGGATACTCGATGGAAAACTTTAAAAACGATAAATTGACATTTTAGAATATTGCTTACTTTCATTATTTTAATTTACAATTTGTATAATTATTAGCTTATGGTAAAAATTAGAAAATTTGTCTAAAATATAAAACGTAGCTTATAATAATGTGAAATTTGAGGTGATAATAATTTATTTTAACGAAAACTGTAGGTACGCACGCATCGCTAAGAAAGTGTGATTTTTAAAATGATTTTATATAAAACTTCTATGCCAAAATGTAGAAAAAACATTATAATTAGAAAAATTTTGCTACAAGTAGTATAATTTTTATATTTTCATAGGAAAGTTCCCACATTGTGCAAGGAAAAGTGTCGCACGAAACAAATAACATTGAACCAACTATGCATATGAAACACAATTTATTATAAAAACACACCCTCAATAAAATATAATCAATACATATGTATAATGTTTAATTATTTTATTTTCAAGTACATACATATATATGTATATTGATTTTGAACAATGTAGGTACAGACACACTTCCAGTAGACATTTCAAATTAGCTCAATTCAGTCAAAATTTGAAATATGCCCTTTCAGAAACTATCCACAAATTGCTTAGGACAGCGGTCACAGCCACAGCCACACACATACACTAGTGGAATAATAGCTAACGCTAATTCGGTATTTCACTACCCGACATTGCCTTATTTTACCATTTTTTTTTGACAGCCAATCACTACCCGCCCTCGTCTTATCTAACGATCTTGAGCCTAACCTTTAACCTAACCTTTAGTATAATCTAACTAGCCTTTGGTCTAACGACTACAATCATAAGTTTTACAATACAAAAAAAATCGCTAGATAAAGCTGGGTCCACATTGACGACCCGAACAGCGAACGACGAAGGGCGAAGGTTAATTTGGACTATGTGGACGTTCGGTTCGCATTCATTCTTCGCCCTTCATCGTTCACTGTTCGGTTCGCCAATGTGGACCCAGCTTTAGACGAGGTGATTGGTTGTCAAAAATATATTGTAAGATAAGGCGATGAAGGGTAGTGAAGTGTGGCGGTGGCGGTGACCGCTGCACGAATATGTGTGTGGTAGCGGTAGTTAAAGGCACTCGCACACCTCTGCGGATTTCGCGCGAAATTCGTCAACGAATTTCGCCAGTGCTGAGATTTGTATTGCGCGCACTTGGCACGACTGCAGCGCCATTCGACACTCAACGAGCGAAACGCGAAATACCCCATGTCATTATTAAGACAAAATACAGGAAAAGTATGGATATTAAGTCCCCTTTGCGTGTAGCACTGTGAACAATAGAACCACGACTGGATAAACTTGGTAACAATAAACAGGCCCACATTTCGCAATAAATAGCCACTGTTAGCTAATATCATTTTACTTTTAAGAATTGTAGCTTGATTAAAATTTGTTTTATAATTAGTACTGTGTATTAAATTATAAATTTGTGATACATATTTCCAAAGATTTTCTGTCTCTTCAAATGTACATAAATAGATAATTTGGTACCATTTTCCAAAATTTATTTTATATTCTTGTTTATTAAGACTTAAGAGCCACATCGAATTGGGTAATATTACATATTTAAAGGTCACCATCCACTGCTGGATGAAGGCCTCTCGAATCCTCATCCATTCCTGTCTGTCTTGAGCAATCTGCATCCACTTGACTCCACACATTCTTCTCAATTCATCAGCCCATCTTCCACTCGGTCTACCTTGCTTTATTTCACATCCTCTCGGATACCATTCACAGTACGTCCATCTGCCATCCATTCTTCTCGCTATGTGCTATATCTGCCACTTTGATCATACTTCTTACCCATGTATTTCTTTTGCGACCTCTTCTTGTTATGCCAAGCATACATCTTTCCATGCTTCTCTGTGTGCACTGGATCTTTCGTAGCATTCTTGAATTTAGCGTCCAAGTTTCACATTCATACGTCATAACTGGCAGTACGCATCGGTCTTCCATTTGGTCTACCTTGCTTTATTTCAGATCCTCTCAGACACCATTCCATTATTCTCGCAGTGTGTTACTTTGGTCATACTTCTTACCCATGTATTCCTCTTATAATCTCTTCGTGTTATACCGAGCATACATCTTTCCATGCTTCTCTGTGTGCACTGGATCTTACGTAGCATCTTAGTATTGTACATTATCATCATAATCAAGAATTTCAGCCGTTCACCATCCACTGCTGGATGAAGACCTCTACAATCCTCTTCCATTCCTGTCTGTCTTGAGCAATCTGCATCCACTTGACTGCACACATTCTTCTCAATTCATCAGTTCGTCTTCCATTCGGTCTGTCTTGCTTTTTTTTTCACCTCCTCTCGGATACCATTCAATTATTCTCGCAGTGTGTCACTTTGGTCATATGTACTTCTTACCCATGTATTCCTCTTGCGATCTCTTCTTGTTATACTGAGCATACATCTTTCCACGCTTCTCTGGGTGCACTGGATCTTGCGTAGCATTCTTGAATTGAACACATCCATACGTCATAACTGGCAGAACGCATTGGTCGTATGCCGTTTTTTTTTTAAGCATAGCGGAACGTTGGATTTAAAATCAATGTTCATTCTTCCAAAAGCACTCCATCCTAGTTTCATTCTTCTATTTTTCACCCGGTCATATTCACCAACTATCAACTATCTCTACAATATGATTATCTACTGTGACTACGTTTTGCGTGCAGAATTCATTAAACATAATTTTAGTTTTATTAAAATTAATTTTTAAGCCTACTTTCATACTCTCGTTGCTTAATTCTGTTAATTTAAAGGTAATAAAAAAAAATAATAAATTAAGCACCGGTCTCTGGTGCTTGCGAAAATTTTCTAGCGGTCCGCCAAACTGAAAAGTTTGCGGGTATGCGATACAACTCCCCGCCACGTTCAACGCGCGTTTTCTTCGCATTAATCCGCAGAGGTGTGCGAGCGCCCTAAGACTTCGGGTGCGTTTTCGTAGATTTGCGACACTTTTTCGTATACAAAAAATCATCACACACACCCAGTTTAATCGAGGTAGTGTACAGTATATAATCGAGATGGTGGTCGATGTTGTACCGGGTGTCCTGTCGGCGACTACACGGCATTTCCCGCAGTAATAGCCGACGATATTAAGTGTAATTTGGATCCGACCACCGAAATTACTCGGCTGCGAACACGTTTTGCGGTCTGCAAAGTCGTATCTGACCCACGAGTCGGCGGCTATCACTTACTGATCTCCCTTCCAGCATCAGCCGGCCACAGCCGGATAATGGGTCGATAACGACCCGAGCCACGAGATATATCACGACCGGAAAATTCAACGAAAAACTACCTCCCCCAACAACGGCAACGAAAAAAAAAAATTCTCGTTTTTTTTTATTTGAATCGTCCGAATCTGCGATAAAAAATTATAATAACTGTATACCGGTTGCGTGAATAAAAAAAAAAAAAGGCAGTATATACATACATATGTGTGTGTAAGTTTGGAACGCTTATCGAAAAACGGAATCATAATTGCTTACGACTTCCCGTCACTGGGTGTATGAGAAGCTGAAAAAATTCTCTGGTTCAAATACAAAAAAAAAAAAAAAAATTAAATAAAAATGTGTGTAGGAAATTACGGCATCTGGTAGTTTGTACATATGTAGTAGGAGGAGGACGTCTGTTGCCACGTATGGGCAATTTCCTATTAAATTGTTCAAATTATATACATAAATGAAAACAATAGGGATAGGGAAGGGTCTCTAAAATGTTGTACCCGGTGGCCATTAAGGTGGCCCATATCCGGAATCCGATGAAACGATCGTTAATCGAAAAATTTTCAATTTTTTAAGATCAACATTTTATATTGTATATGTGCTTGTCTTTCTGGGTAAAAAAAAACACAATACTATTCATAGGAGAGGTGGTTTGTTTTTAACCGTTTCAAACTACATCAACTATCACTACAATGTGGTTATCTACTGTGACTACGTTTTGCGTGCAAAATTAATTTACATAATTTTAGTTTTATTAAAATTAATTCTTAAACCTATTTTCATACTTTCGTCGGTAAATGTATTGTGAACCCAAACTGTGTGTTACAAATACTCGCAAACGTAGATAAAGTATTAGTGAAGTTTTTAAATAATTATATTGTGTAATTGCTTTCGCAAAATATGAACTGGGAGCTTTATCAATTTTTGGAAAAGAGCTGACGTGTTGTTTGAATAAAATAATTTTACATCAATGATGGCAAGTGTAAGAACAAGCGTACCAAAATTAAATTGTGCGAATACATATGTACATACATGATTTTTTAATAAAAGTTTGTTTATTTTTATGTATGGATCAACGAAAACAAAGAATAAAACTAGGATGGAGTGGTTTTGGAAGAATGAACATTGTTTTTAAATCCAACATTCTGCTATGCTTAAAAAAGAAGGAATACGACCAATGCGTACTGACAGTTATGACGTATGGATGTTAAACTCGGATGCTACGCCAGATCCAGTGCACACAGAGAAGCATGGAAAGGTGTATGCTCGGTATAACAAGATCGTAAGAGGAATACACGGGTAAGAAGCATGACCAAAGTGGAACGTGTGAAAAAGTTGAAGTGGACACATAGCGAGAAGAATGGATGCCAGAAGGACGCGACAAATACTGGAATGGTATCCGAGAGGATGTGAAAGAAAGCAAGGTAGACCGAGTGGAAGATGGGCTGATGAATTGATCAGAATGTGTGGAGTCGAGTGGATGGAGATTGCTCAAGACAGACACGAATGGATTGTCAAAACTTTCGTCTGTCTATTGTTACGTCTCCACGAACTATTACGTCAGATTCAATAAGTATGGCGCAATGGTTGAGTTATACATTGTTTTCTGCACATTTGGCTAAAGATTCTTCCCTTTGCCTCTCTTCCCCTCAGTCTAAGTTGACGTCGACCAATCAGATTCGACAGTGCAAAACAGGCGACCTATCGACCAATTGCAATCAGTCGATTTCCTTCAAAGCTCCCTTCGCCTCTCTATCCCCGTAAGTTTATATATATGTATGTAGATGTAAAGCTCACTCTTCCAGTCTCTTCCAGTCTCCTCCAGTCAACAGTCACACAATTAGACGTAATCTCTTACGTCATTCAATCACTCATACATTCGATCAACCAGTATAGCGACTTGCTATGCCGATAATTACGCAATTTCTGAATCGCACTAACAACAGTTGCCAACACGCAACTTTTTTCCGAATTATACCAACACACAAATCTTTATATTTCACTGTAATTGTGCCATCAAATGAACCATTGTGAAATCAATAAATAAACAAACGATCTTCATACCATCAAGTGCTGTTTTCTCATTTTTCTCTGTTCCTCAACCTCCAATACATAACACTATTCCATCAAAAGGTAGCGAGACATTATTTGAGTATCTTTACCGTGAAACTTAACTATAGGTATGATTGACAATAAAAGTAGGTACAACCTATGCAATTGAAAAAATGACAAAATATTAATTGCCAATTTTAATAAAAAATTCAAAAGGTTGAAAACTTCCACTCGCTTACAATTATCTTTTTTCACGAGTAATTATATTAAGGCAATGTGTGAACCTGAGAGAGTTTGTTCCATGTCTCCGTTACGCTAATAGCTGGTTATCCAATGGCGTCAACCCCATACCCAATTTCCTGCACTTCCTGCACTTTTGCATAAGGGGATACCCACTACAAAAATATACGGTGGCCACGTGCTACATCACCGTGTCATCTCCAACACGTAATCAACTTAACATGTTACACAATAATATGTACCTGGACACGCGCCTCAACCTTTCCACGACCGCATGGGGTCTTTTGTGTCCCCAAATTACAACAAAAACCCCCACCAAATTACACGTCATTCGATAGGTCGCGATTGTGAAAATGAATCTGCAAAATTACACGCTAAAAGTATCTAACTTTCATGAGCAAGTATACAACGACAATGTCCCGTTTGGCTAAAATCGTCCGCGTTTTGATATAATACTATGCAAATCGGCGAACGTTAAAGCAAAAATAATAGGTAGGTGTATGAATATTTAAAAAATATATATACATATAAAAAAAACACGTTCATACATATGCGATGAGGATGGTATACTGACTGTGTGCGAACAAATTCGATAATAACGTTCGAAACGAGAGTAAAGTGTGCCAATTTCCATACGCGATTGGCTTTACAAAGTTTCGACGGGTTCCTTTCACCTTGAGTTTTTTTTTTATTATTATTTTTAAATCGAAAAAGGTGCTCTTAATGGAATTTTGTTATTTATTATGATATCAACTACCATATATGTATGTACTTACGCTTTACAATATATATGTAATTAATTATCATTGATTTTCCGGCAGACCTTTGTTTCAGTTTATGATTTTTTTTTTCATGGAAAATCAATCTAGAAATGATTTTTAAGTAGAAGTAATCTACCATTTATTATTTATTTAAGAACGTTAAATGCCCAAAATGTACAACGCATCATGAATTGAAATACAAATGGCACGTTTGAAAAGCTTAAGTTTGAGAAAGACCACTTCTAAAACTGGTTCGAACTGTTCTTTAGGACCAACTGGTCAGGTAGGTGATATAAAAAAAATGATTGATTGATCAAATTCGTTGATTTTATACTTTGCCTAAGACGCTAAAAAATTATTTGGCTTTTGTATAGAATTATATATACATATTGTAGAGATAGTTGATAGTTATCTATGCCTAGGACAATTGGTGAATATGACCAATATGCTTTTGGAAGAATGAACATTGTTTTTAAATCCAACATTCCGCTATGCTTAAAAAATAAGGCATACGACCGGTGCGTACTGCCAGTTATGACGTATGGATGTGAAACTTGGACGCTAAATTCAAGAATGTTACGTAAGATCCAGTGCACACAGAGAAGCATATAAATATGTATGCTTGATATAACAAGAAAAGTTCGTATGAGGAATACACGGGTAAGAAGTATGACCAAAGTTGAAGTTGGGCTGATGAATTGAGAATAATGCATTTTCATATGTATACTATTGTTAAATTATAATA
Source organism: Parapsyche elsis (assembly GCA_022651745.1). Lineage (NCBI taxonomy): Eukaryota > Metazoa > Arthropoda > Insecta > Trichoptera > Hydropsychidae > Parapsyche > Parapsyche elsis. The sequence goes on from JAGVSN010000030.1 coordinate 1,364,376, forward strand.
CAAAAAAGTCGCGTGTTGGTCGCTCTTTATATTTTTATATTAATTCATAAGGATACAATACATAATATGAATCATTCACAGATTGCCTAATATCCCTATTATTATATTTTTAAAATTACGGCAATTACGCTCAAAGTTTTATGGTAACGAAATGCACAAGTGCATCAAATTTTTTTGTTGCATTTATTATCTCATTCAAAAACTTCGATATAAACTCAATTCTTGCAGGGTTATGCTACGAGATATTTCCAAATGTTGAAATAACCTTTTTATTTTGATTTATTACGTATTTAAGCGTGTCTTTGATGTGTCGCATGTTACGAATCAATTCGCATCGAATGGATTTTCGTGAAATTCGTAACGTTTAAACTGCCATGGCTTATACATATGTATATGGGAAATACGATTTTATTTATTTGGTGCAACCCTGTCAACATTATGATAATTTGTTGTGGAACATTCACGCTTTAGTACAAGATAGGGTTCACTGGGGGTGTTCTGGATTAGCCGCAGAATGTTAACAGTGGCTAATTACAAGTCACTTTCGTGTCGTCCGTTTCAAACCTCGAAAATGTATTCTCTATATATTGAATAATAATATAATAACGAAACAATTATATATTCAAGTAGGTATTCTATAATTTTATGGTATAGACGAGATCCGATCGAGCGGCTGCGGGATAAGAAGCATTATGCAAAACGCACACGTTTAACGTCAATTATTCAAATAATATAATGTCGTAATAGAAGCACTTTAGCGGTATCGACCACAAAAAGATATTCGTGGAAATTTAAGTCGACGCTTTGATGATTTGAATTTTTTTTTTATATTATATAATAAAATACCTACCTATAATAATATGGATATGTGCTAAACGGACAAATGGAAAAATATTGAATTTATTGACGGTAAATCGCATCACTTTAAATTTTTTACATTTTTACAATTCTGTCGCCATTTTTATGTTTTTTATTGAAATATAAACTATTTTACATGTTTTAAAATAAATTAAGATTATTGAGACTATGTATATTATAGGAATTTCAAAAACACTTCTTGTAATGGTTATTTCGACATATTTTCTAGAAAGTGAACTTTACTGATTTTTTAAACGTTACTCAATTTAGATTCGTTGAATGTTTAATTACTTTTTTCTACACACGTACATAGATACATAGATAAACACTATTTGAAGTAGGTAGATGAGAAAAGAATGTCTGATCCTATTACTTATATGTACTTCCAGTATGTATAAAAATTTATGACTTTAAATATATTTATGTTTAATCGTGTAAAATATGTGGATTCAATTTAATAAAAAGTGCAACATATAATTAATTAAATGTAAAAATTAACTAAATAATTAAAGTCAATGTAATCAGCAATTTTATCCACTTGCAACAGTTAGCTTTTAGCTGGTTTAGGAATTGAAACGATACAAATAAGTTAAAAGGTACGGTATTTTCAATCTACCAGCTGATCCTTAAAAACAATTTGAACCAGTTTTTTTAGTATACTACTTATTTATGAAGTACCTACATTTCCACTTTGACTGGACATTTTAGCCATTTAGCCACAAAACGATTAGGCAATTCATACTGTAATATACTGTATTGCGATTTTTGTCTATTTGTTGCTCTGTAGAGGTACTTTCTATGATCCGACGGGGATCTTTGGGTACCTACTTAATTGCGATATGACTCATTTATTTATAGTAGGTACTATACTAAGTTTTGTTCCAATAAATTTGACTAATGACAATTTATATACATACAATACATATATATGTACATATGTACATGATATAGTTTTAATTGTATTAACACAATTATGCAACGATTAAAGTATTAAAGTTTTATTAAACATTAATTTTAATAATACTAAAATTATGTTTAATGAATTTTGCACGCAAAGCGTAGTCACAGTAAATAATCATATTGTAGAGATAGTTGATAGTTATTTATACTTAGGACAATTGGTGAATATGACCGGATGTAAAAAGGAAGAATGGAACTAGGATTAATTGCGTTTGAAAAAATTGTTGATGTACAATACTAAGAGTGCTACGTAAGATCCAGTGCACACAGAAAACCATGGAAAGATGTATGCTCGGTATAACAAGAAGAGATCGTAAGAGGAATACATGGCTGAGAAGTGACACATAGCGAGAATAATGGAATGGTATCCGAGAGGATGTGAAAAAGAAAGCAAGACAGACCGAATGAATGAAGGGCTGATGAATTGAGAAGAATGTGTGCAGTCAAGTGGATGCAGATTGCTCAAGACAGACAAGAATGGATTGTAGAGGCTTTCATCCAGCAGTGGATGGTGAACGGCTGAAATTGTTGATGATAAGAGTGCTACGTAAGATCCAGTGCAGATACATCTGCTCCACTGCTGGACTCCACTCTTTACACTTGTTTTCTAACCCCTACCTACCTACTTCCAAACATCAAATACTTTTCTTAGACTCTCCTCGGGGTTGTTGACACGCGGGGGCGCTAGTGACGCCACTATCGAGTTCTGGCACCTATCAATCTCAGTTTGGGACCGGTGATAAAGTGCTGGTGCACAGTTTGACAAGTGGTAATTACCCTTCCCGACCGATCGGCTACTGTCCGTAACTGTATTTGCATAATTTCGTCGGTGGCAAGAGAGCGTCCTTTGCCCGGCTCAACCCCCTCATTAGAAGCCTGGGGGCGAAGCCTCCGTCTTCGAGATTTATCGTCCGAGCTGGACTATGTATGTACTTCTTGGCCACGCATGTAAATTCGACATGATCGATGGTGACGATAGGCAAAAGCGATCGATGCGACGTGACGCGCGAAAAAAAAAAATCATATTACCTTTATAAATATTCACCGCCTCCAAGTGATCCTTTAACACTTGAGTTTAAAGTGATCCTTTAAACGGCCACTCGCCCATCGTATTGCGTGCCAATTTACACCTTGATCACTTTCACACTAGTCGACTGTAATTAATATGTACGCGCGTCGAACTATCAAGGTGGGCCAAAACGAATCACCTTATTTTAAATTGTATTAAATTTTTGATTATTCATCACGATTGAACTTTTCTTTTGCAAAATTGTACAAAAGGCTTTGAAATTTTATCATACATTTAAATAATGTACAAAATTGCAATATTTTACTTGTAAAATTGACGTTGAGACAATGCCGTGTAAATTTGCTGAGCTCTACGCGCCCTACGCTACGAAGTAATTTTTTACGTATTTTTAATTTATTTTTTTAGTAGCTTAAAAAGTTAATTACAAACAAACATTACTTGAGGCTAAAACTACAAAATAAACGTATTATCTAGTAGCACTTGTACAGAGGTGCTGTTTTAAGGCTGCCAGGAATCTATCACTTTTTTTGTATACTAGCTTTATTACCCGGCTTTGCCCGGGGTGTAATTAATATTCCCTCCCCTCAAACCTCAAACCACCCCACAGACGTCCGTCCCTCAAGCCCCGGCGGCCTCCTTTTTGGTCTCCCTCAAGCCATGCCGGCCCCTTACCAACCCACGAGACCACCCTCCTACCCCGGCGGCCCCTTTTTGGACTCCCGAAAACTTATGCCGGCCCCTTACCAACCCCCAAACCCGCCTTCTTACCCCGGCGGTCCCTTTTTTGGACTCCCGAAAAGCAATGCCGGCCCCTTACTACCCCTCAGACCCCCCCTCCTGCCCCGGCGGCCCCTTTTTGGGCTCCCGAAACACTATCTGCTTAAATCTACTTAAATCTGCCGAAAACATCTACTATCGTGTGTACTTCGTCGTTTCTATTAATCGCGCCCGAGCAACGCCTGGTAATTGACGAATGACCCATACGTGCATACATACATACATACATACATACAAACTTAAGCGTTTTATATATTAGACTAGCCGAATTGCCCGGCGTTGCTCGGGCGGGTGTTATATGTATGTATATGGGGGCCCGTCGACCCCCTGATCCGACCCCTTCCAAAACCCACCTACGGTCTGAGTTAGGGTATCATGAGATAGTATACCAAGTTTGGCGGTTCTAAGTTGAAAACTGTAGATTTGCATAGCGGAACGACAAACATTACTCCATTTATATACATATATTCCATTACATATATTCAACAACACTCCCGTACAAGATACTTCTTCTGGATCTGCTTAATTTTAAATTCTTAACTATTAACTTATTTTGACTGTGTGTATTATACCCTCTTTTTAAATAAATATTATGGTAATTAATTCTTATCTAATTTAAAAATATATACTAACATGCACACATGCACACAAGGTTTCATTTACATCCAATTCAATTCATTCAACATACATACATATACATATCTTATAGTAGTTAATCTATTGACATTTAAAACACTCTCTATTTTGTAGTATTAAAAAAAAATGAACCACAATATATAAAATGAGCACGAACAAATGCATTATACACTAATATTTTTGTATTTCTAAATAGAATATTTCTTAGACGTTTACGATGAAATTTTAAATAAACGAAATAAAACAATCTCTGGACTATCCATCCGTACGTTCAATGTAAGGAATTTTATTTAAAGATTTTCAAATGAAAATGACCTTGAAAATATTTTTGTAACATACATACATACATATAACACGGTAATATTTATTGCACGTTAATCACACTACATATAATAGGTACATTGGTTTGATCAAATCGCGTGTCAGCAGCGGCTTTGGAATATTGACAATGTCGATAATCCACATCAAACAATCGTACATAAGTGCATCTTGTTTACCGAATTTGAATCGAACATTGGATTATTATATGTAAATCAATGGGGACACACACTAGCGGCGAACCACACTGAAATTGTACACGGCGTAGAATTAATTTTTTTGCACGCACACGCGCGCGCATTATTCGACACTCGAATACGCGTAGAACCCCTTAACTTACTCTACGCATACTTGTACATATATATGTATGTATACAGGCTGTATAGGCAGAAAATGGAATGGGCACACACAGGCGTTTCGTAATCCCGTGGATTTGTGTCGCAAATGGCAACTCTCGCGACCAGCCGAGCCTGAAATTAGTTTGCAACAGGCCGCACGCCGCAAACACACCCCTCAAACATCATGGGGTTGAAAATCACACACACACACACATATATATATATATATTTGGTTTCTAGAATTAAGCCAAAACCTAGGACATTCTTTGCATAAAATAATTTATACGACTTCTCAATCAAAATCGACTCTATTCCTTGAATTTCTAGGTAGACCTTTGTAAGCCTAGAAAATTTTCACACTTTTGTTGTGTATCAAAATTTGACCACTAAAGCTTCAACACGCCCACATATACTAACCTAAAAATACTACATTCCCAGTATAACATCCCATTAGTCGTAGATGTCACTAACAGATTAACCAGTAGATTCTATGATAGAATTACCAATAACCACACTGACAAATTAGTGAAAGGTCTCGGTGATTATAGCAAGATGTCTTTACCCTTTAGGTATAAACACAAATTACCTAAACATAATTTTCTTTAGATCGCCGACTAAAAAGTATTTAATTATGTATATTATAAACATTTGATAAGAATTGTAAATAGGTTTTTGAGCTCTTTCTCCTATTATGCTTTAAACTAGTGTAAGCCCGTTGAGTATCAACGGAGCGTTCATCACCCGTACCTACTAAAAAATAATATTAAATTTAATAGTTTTTATAGTTGTTGTATAGATGGCGCTGAACTAAATATAGGGAAATTAAAAATAAATGCGAGGTGTATTAAAATCGTTTTAGTGTCAGAATGATGTAATGTAACTTAAATAAAAATGTCAACAACCCGCCGTAGTCGATACGTTAGCATGCTGGGCTACCGAATTCGACGTCGTGGGTTCAAATCCCGCAAAATCTGGTATTTTAATTATATTTTTCCTTATTTCCTATTTATTGTAACTATAGGTAATGTTTTAAAGGAGTAATCCCACCGACCGTGATAGTGTACAGCATTAGTGCGATGACTCTTGAGCCTAAGGTAGTGGGTTCGATCCCCCACTCGTTCTAGTGGTTTTTTAATAATTTTTGCTGAGCGAGCGTTATCAGCAGAAAGACAGACAGACAGACAGACGGATTTCGGCTATTATATATATAATGCTAACATTAAAATAAAAGAATCCTTATAAATACTAACAAAATGAACAATGTGTAAGATAGATAATGGTCACTGGAACAGTAGCTATTAAAATAGATTTAAGATGTATTGTGAACATAGTATAGGAACAATAAAAAGCTTTTTTAAATAAATAAATAAAATAAAATTTGACCACAGTAAAGGTAAGTGGATAACTTTTCTTATAATCGTAAGCACTTCTAATAGTTTGTAATTAGTTGTAGAAAGATTGTTACGAAAGGTCGTTTTGGTGGTAAGTAATAATTAAGTAAGTAATAAAGTAAGTAAGTAATTTAAGTAAACAAAAACGTCACTGACGCAACTGAAGATTTCTTGCATTTCAGTACCAGTACAAAAATTAGAATATTGTAAGCATCATTATCACCATTTTCACTGCATGATGAAGGCCTCTCCAATCCTCTTCCATTCCTGTCTGTCTTGAACAATCTGCATCCAGTTGACTCGACACATTCTTCTCAATTCATCAACCCATCGTCTATTCGGTCTACCTTGCTTTCTTTCACATTCTCTCGGATACCATTCCAGTATCCATACATCAACTTTTTCACACGTTCCGATATACATATCTGCCATTTTGGACACGCTTCTTACCCATGTATTCCTCTTACGATCTCTTCTTGTTATACCGAGCATACCATGGTTCTCTTGAACATTCTTGAATTTAGCTTAATGTCATAACTGGCAGTACGCATTGGTCGTATGCCTTATTTTTTTAAGTATAGCGGAATGTTGGATTTATTATAATTATAAGCACTTCAGCACAGAAATTTAAGAAAACAAAATCGGTGCAACTGAAGATTTTGTGCATTACGAAAATTATAACATTGTAATAAAAACAGAGTAATCTTGAAATAATTGAAACGTATTCTTTATCTTCAAAGTGAATGCAGAATATCTTGGCCACACATGCAACTTTCACAACAATTCACTTTTTTACACAAAAGCAACTTTTCAGATAAATTGAAAGTACTTTCAATGGTAACAATCTAAAACAAAAAAAAAACAAATACTATATATAAAATATGTAATTAAAAATTAGAAATTCGTCGAAGTTTTCCTCCGTTTAAGTGACTTTCTTATAATTGGTAGATAGGTACTAAATTACTTTGAAGTTATCCGTTAAAGAACTTTCTTCCTTATGCACTAGGCAGAAAGGTAGTAAATTGCTTGACAAAAACCGTGTCAATATAAAACAATCAAAGCAAAATTTAAATTTCAACGTTCTTTTGTTTATTTTTTATTTAAAACTAGCTGACCCGGCATGCGTTGCAATGCCCGATACCGTTCCCGTTCCAGATCCCGATCCCGTTCCCGTTCCCGGTCCCGATCCCGTTCCTAGTACGTTATCTGACGCATGAGCAGACCCATTCCCGTTCCCGTTCCCGTTTTTTCCCGATTCCAGATCCCGGTCCCGTTCCCGATCCTGATCCCGTTCCCGTTCCCGTTCCTAGTACGTTATCTGACGCGTGAGCAGGCCCGTTCCCGTTCCCATTTCTTCCCGATTTTTTTTCCACAGGAACCATCCCCGGCATGATCACAATAAGTCCTGAAAGTTTCATCGCGATCGGTCGAGTGGTTTAGGAGCCTATAAGAGACAAACAGACAGACATTGATTTTTATATACCTACTAGCTGACCCAGCATGCGTTGCAATGCCCGATCCCGTTCCCGTTCTTAGTACGTTTTCTGACGCGTGAGCAGGCCCGTTCCCGTTCCCGTTCCCGACCCAGTTCCCGTTCCCGGTCCCGGTCTCGATCCCGTTCCCGTTCCTAGTACGTTATCTGACGCGTGAGCAGGCCCGTTCCCGTTCCCGTTTTTTCCCGATTTTTTTTCACAGGAACCATCCTTGGCATGATCACAATAAGTCCTGAAAGTTTCATTGCGATCGGTTGAGTGGTTTAGGAGCCAATAAGAGACAGACAGACATTGATTTTTATATATATATATAGATTGACACATGATATATGTATGCATATTTATGGATGAAACTAGTTTTCAATCGGAAACTTTTTTTTTAATTAATATAAAGTGGAAAATCCTGGTTCATACAAATAAGTTAAAGTAAAAGGTAATAGTATAAAGATTGCTTTTTTTTTTTACTTAAAGTGGAAATTCTTCTTTAACCTTAATGCAAAATTAAGACAAATTTACAAAGACAGACAGACAAACAGACAGACATTGATTTTTATATATATAGATTAATTAATAGGTCGCCGAATTTATTATGAATTTATTCAAACACTCGTATTGTCATAAAATGGTACATCGCGATATTAAAACATTGCGTTTTACGTAAAATCCGTCACCTTCGCGTGAAATGCCCCATATAAAATACTAGCACGTTCCTAGCAGTTTTTTGTTTATTTTATTTTATTCCCAATAAGTAGGTAGGGTTTATAGTGTATAATTTTTTTTTGTCGTTTGTCACGGTACCGGGAATTAGGGTAGCGCTGCTGTCGGGTCAGTCGGCGTGAGCTTTCAAAGCTCCCCGGATCGAATCCCCGCTGTCACGCCAGCAGTCAACTCATGCGGAATGCTTTTTAACACCGCTAAACTACCACAAATGTACGTGTGTCTGTGTGTATAGGCACATCGAAAGAAGCTAGCCCTGTGTAGATAATGCTCTGTATTTTAAATTTAAAAAATAATTATAATTGGGAACAGATATGTATGTATGTATGTACACTTATGAAAGTGACGAACGTTTTTTCAGTACTACTAATACCTTCATCATCATTATTTTCAGCCGTTCACCATCCACTGCTGGATGAAGGCCTCTCCAATCCTCTTCCATTCCTGTTTGCCTTAAGCAATCTGCATCCACTCGACTCCGCACATTCGTCCACTCGGTCTACGTTGCTTCCTTTCACATCCTCTCAGCTACAGTGCTCGAATTCAGCGGGAGCGGCAGGGAGCGGGCGTACCCTTTCGTGAAATCTGCAAATTTAGCGCTCCCTTTCGTAAAAAACCAAAATTTACGTGCTCTTTCAATAATTATTGCCGAAAAAATGTTAGAAGGTGAATTTTTTTTACATTTATGACTCCTAAATCACAACCTTTGACTAGAATTCCGACAAAGGCATCTTATCTGTAGCCAAAAGTCATTTAAAATATTATTATGTTTTGAAAAAGCTGGATACACGTGTGTTACTTGAAGATAACATTTAGAATTCGAGGGTTTTTAGATTCTATTTATTTTGGTCGGTTATGCAAAAAAAGTTTCTAACTAAATTAAATTAACAAAATTTCTAAATCAGCTGTACCGCTACCATTATACTAATTAATAAAATTTCTGACGCCAATTTGACGATTGATTAAAATTTCTGACGATAAATTTGTACAAAACAGTCAGGATGCTCATATTTTAACCACTGAAAGAGTTTTCAGAACAGTGTAAAGAATGTAAAAAATCAGAGACCATTTTCAGATGTACCTGTTGAAGTTGACTTAAAGACATTAAACGGTATTAATCTCGATAAGATTTTGCATTTTGATGAATATATACATATGTATAGGTATCTACATATGTACATATAGTTAAAAAAAAAAGGTCGTTTGATATTTTTTGAAAATTATCGAGCGCTCCCATTCGTGAAAATTTCCATTTCGAGCACTGCTCGGCTACCATTCCAGTATTTCATTCAAGATCCAGTGCGCACAGAGAAGCATGGACATATGTATGCTCGATATACATAGCGAGAAGAGATCTGAAGAGGAATACATGGGTAAGAAGTGTGACCAAAGTGGCAAATATAGCGGAACGTGTGAAAAAGTTGGAGTGGACACGTAGCGAGAAGAATGGATGGCAGATGGCCGCGAGAAATACTGGAATGGTATCCGAGAGGATGTGAAAGAAAGTGGACGAGGGGCTGATGAATTAAGCAGAATGTGTGGAGTCACGTGGATGCAGATTGCTCAAGACAGACAGCAATAGAAGATGATGATGATATGAAACTGTTATTAAATATATAATACTTTTGTGAATCACAAATTGTGATTGTGAAAAGTTAGAGGGTCCCCTTTTTTTATTTTATTTATTGTCTCGAGCAATCTGCATCCACTTGACTCCATACATTCTTCTCAATGCATGAGCCCATCTTCCACTCGGTCTACCTTGCTTTCTTTCACAACCTCTCGGATACCATTCCAGTATTTCTCGTGTCCGTCTAATAGTTTTAAAATTATTTTACTTAATGTTGGCTTTACTACCACCATTATTGAATGCAACTACGACACATCAAACGTTATTAGTGTTCAAACTCGCCTCTCTTGCAGTGTTGCACTGGTTTTAGTCAAACAGCTTTGTACGTAATTATGTACATATGTAGCACGCAAAGTTGCTCTCATCATAAGGTAATGAAAACCAATATATGCAATGTTTCTAAGGAACACATACATATTTCCAGGTTAAATTTTCGTACGATGACAACTATAATTTATCTGTACTACTTGTATGTACATATGTATAAAGTAAAAATAATAAGTAGGACAATATAATTATTTATGTATTGCAAAATAGATTATCAGTATTAAGCAACGAAAGTATGAAAGTAAGTAGGCTTAAAAATTATGTTCAATGAATTTTGCGCCCAAATCGTAGTCACAGTAGATAATCATATTGTAGAGATAGTTAATAGTTATTTATACCTAGGACAATTGGTGAATATGACCGAATGCAAAAAGAAGAATGAAACTACATAGTATGGAGTGCTTTTAAAAGAATGAACATAGTTTTAAATCCAACATTCAGCTATGCTTAAAAAATAAGGCGTACGACCCAAAGCGTACTGCCAGTTATGACGTATGAATGTGTTCAATTCAAGAATGCCACGCAAGATCCAAGATCAGTTCGGTATAACAAAAAGAGATCGACCTGGAATGAATACTGGAATGGTATCCGAGAGGATGTGAAAGAAAGCAAGGCACAAGACAAGACAGTTTTTTTTTTTTACAATAAAATAGATAAAGTTGACACCGAATATATTACGACACTAAATTTCGTGATGAAGAATTGAATATCTCTTATTTACCGATGCGTGGTCTGTTCTGCTTATTGGCTTATCGTCTTAGTGAGGATTGGTCACATCGTAAAGACGATAGGATGCGCACTCGACATTGAACGTGGAATCCCTGTGAGAAATATAACAACTGATCATAAATAAAAAAAAAACAACACACACTTTATTGTTTTCCGAGAAAAATGAACGAAGTACATAAATATACAGGATCACACTCGCTTGGTATAAAACCAAATTCACCATATACATATGTACTACGTATGAAATTTTGTGTGTCTCGGTTTGACAAGAGGGTCCTGTCAAGCGAAGGGCTTAACGATCGAACACCTGGCCCAACTAACTGTTAAGTAGGATTTGTCAAACTTTGCCAATATGAAAGACAGAAACAAACTTACGAGTTTGTAGGGACCACCTTTTATATCGAGACAGGTGAATTGGATAACGCTCTCGACACGTAAGTGCACCTACCTCGATTACTAATTTTCTTTGGTAATTTTCTTCAGTTGGTTGTGAGATGCTAGCTACCAAGTCACGCTCCCACATTCTCACCATTTTATAAATCCAATCTTGGCTCGCGGCTCGTCGCAAAAGGGTCACGTACCAAATGTGCAATAGGAGCGGTAGCCGGCCAATTGGTGCCCTGAACCTGAACGAGATTATGGTTGCTCGGCCAATTAAAGAAAACCAGCCAGTCGTCAACCTTTTGCAGCATTTGTTCAAGCAAAGTGTGAAATCAATGAAATCAAGGTGCGAAATAGCACGTGTGAAAACCTAAAAATTGAAGGGCCCTCACTAACCGGAGCGAATAATTTGACGCTTGGCGTCTGCGATATAATTCGCATTGGTGCGAATCAACTACGATAGAGGGCGTCAGTCGCAGACGCCAAGCGTCAAATTATTCGCTCGGGTTAGAGCGATATTACACTTGGCCACTTCACCAACAACCAGATTTTTTTTGACGGTGGCGAGCATCTTATTACATTGCACCACTTTTACTTCACCAGCTACCTGCTCATCTCATAATCTTCATACAAAAAAAAAAAATAGGTCTAGGAAGCTATACGAAAACTTGGTACTCTATGTAGTAGTAGGTCATCATCATCATTTTCAGCCGTTCACCATCCACTGCTGGATGAAGGCCTCTCCAATCCTCTTCCATTCCTGTCTGTCTTGAGCAATCTGCATCCACTTGACTCCACACATTCTTCTCAATTCGTCAGCCCATCTTCCACTCGGTCTACCTTGCTTTCTTTCACATCCTTTCGGATACCATTCCAGTACTTCTCGCGTCCATCTGCCATCCATTCTTCTCGCTATGTGTCCAGCCCATTGCCACTTCAACTTTTTCACCCGTACTGCTATATCTGCCACTTTGGTCATACTTCTTACCCATGTATTTCTTTTGCGATCCCTTCTTGTTATGCCAAGCATACATCTTTCCATGCCTCTCTGTGTGCACTGGATCTTTCGTAGCATTCTTCAATTTGGCGTCCAAGTTTCACATCCATACGTCATAACTGGCAGTACGCATTGGTCGTACGCCTTCTTTTTTAAGCATAGCGGAATGTTGGATTTAAAAACCATGTTCATTCTTCCAAAAGCACTCCACCCTAGTTTCATTCTTCGTTTTATTTCTTCTTCTTTACATCCAGTCATATTCACTAATTGTCCTAGGTATAAATAACTATCAACTATATAATATACTATTATATATGTATGTATATAATAATATTCTTTAAACTTTTCAATAGTACAATATGTTCATAATGTATAGTCAGGGATTTTATATTTCAATAAATTTTTTTATTTTATAGTTTTCAAGTAATTTTGCAGTTCAGATCAAAAGTAAGACCCTTAAGTTAATAATTTTTTAAATTGTTTTTATCATTTAATTTGGCTAGTTTATTATATCAATACGCTCACTAAAATTGTTTGTTTTCGTTTAAAAGTGTTAAAGTGAATTTGATTTGTATTTTGCGCAAACAGCCTCCACTGCTGGATGAAGGCCTCTACAATCCTCTTCCATTCCTGTCTGCCTTGAGCAATCTGCATCCAGTTGACTCCACACATTCTTCTCAAATCATCAGCCCATCGTCCACTCGGTCTACCTTTCTTTCTTTCACATCCTTTCGGATACCAATCGAGTTATGTGTCCACTTAGACTTTTTCACACGTTCCGCTATATCTGCCACTTTGGCTTCTTACCCATGTATTCCTCTTACAATCTCTTCTCGTTATACCGAGCATACATCTTTCCATGCTTCTCTGTGTGCACTGAATCTTGCGAATTTAGCATCCACGTTTCACATCCATATGTCATAACTGGCAGTGCGCCATGGTCGTATGTCTTCTTTTAATTACAATTACAAAGCTAATTACATAATCCTTAACTAAGCACCTATTCAGAGATGTTTTTTTAAGACTACCAGGAATTTATCAATAGTTTTGGAACTTCTAATAAATTCCATCCGGCAGTCTATTATACTCCAAAACACCTATTTATTCTAACATTTTTTATAATTAAATATATTTTTATATTCACGTACATCCATTCCTCTCACAATAAATTTACTTAAATATGATGATAATTAAACATATTATTATCTAACTTAAATATAAATACCAACATACAAATCCTCAAAGTATCATTCACATTCAACCAATCTAATTCAATCATCATCTTTTTTATACTAGCATACCCATCAACATTTAAAATACATCTCATACATCTATTTTGTAATATTTGTAATGTATCTCTAGTTGACTTATCTAACATATTTAATAATGAACCACACAATACATAAGATGTGGTCTGACAATTACGTTATAAATTATTATTTTAGTTTCTTTTGATAATAATTTTCTTAGCCGACATAATATTCCTACTTTTTATACCCAAATATTTGAAATTATTAACTAGTTCAATATTACTTTCACCAACTTTTAACCTAAAATCAGTTTTATTAATCTTATTATAATTAATAAGGAATGTTGGATTTAAAAACAATGTTCATTCATCCAAAGCACTCCATCCTAGTTTCATTCGTCGTTTTACGTGCACATAACCCATTTGGATCAATGTGTACAGGTTGATACTATGTATATAGCAACTATTAATTACTATTTTGAATTAATACTATCCAGTTTTAAAATAATATTTAAGTTTGTTGTACCATGCGTCCTAAAAAAAAATATTTTTTCATCAATCATTTGATCTTTCAACAACAGTGTTGGCTTAAATTTTATGATTGAATCTTGACGACTTCTGAGTTGTAAGTACGTGAGCTATGGATCCAGGTACTTGCAAGGATTCCATCACGTGCCTCCTGTCTCGTAATCAGGATTCGATCCCGGCGCCCGCGGTTTTCCAACTCGGCGACAATTTTGCGGCAGACCACAACGACCGCAGAGAAAGCTAAATCGGACAAAAAACATTTTCACATCAATTTGTTTCTGTGTTTTTTATTTTATTTTATTTTATTATCATTCACCGCAGCCTAATGACGCATCTCAGAATTGGCACACTAGCGCATAAGCGTGAGATTTGTGAATGTTGCAGGCAAACTGTGAAATTTCGCATTGTATTTTTAAAGCCCCAGGCGTAAGCGATTTAGTCAAAGTACATATACAATAAAGCCAGGCGATAGCTCAGTGGTTAGAGCGTTAGTCTTTTAAATGAAGATCCAGGGTTCGATACCCGATATGTCGAAAGGGTTTCTTGGCGGTTTTCGACTTTAAATACCGCCATTGAAAATATCTAAATATGTACTATTAAATCCAGATCAGTCACTTTCAATTACAATTTTTCAATTTATCTAACAGTTGTGAGGTTCCATTAAATTACAACCTTCACAAAAAGTCCTTTCTATCGAATCATTCAGAATTGTAACATACCCGTTTAATACGAAAGTATTAATTTTTCCTTAGAATTATTATTATCAAAAACAATAGAAAATAACCTCATGCATTAAAAAAAAGTTTAAATAAATCAGTAATATACGAAGAAAAACACAAATTTAGAATAAAACTTTCAAGTCCATTTATGTATCTATGTATGTACATCTATATTGTATATAAAAATCAATGTCTGTCTGTTTGTCTGTCTGTCTCTTATAGGCTCCTAAACCACTCAACCGATCGCGATGAAACTTTCAGGACTTATTGTGATCATGCCGGGGATATTTAATGTGAAAATTGGGATAAAACGGGAACGGATAACGCACTAGGAACGGGAACGGGAACGGGATCAGGAACGGGATCAGGATCGGGAACGGGACCGGGATCTGGAATCGGAAAAAAACGGGAACGGGAACAGGAACGGGCCTGCTCACGCATCAGATAACGTACTAGGAACGGGAACGGGATCGGGCACGGGAACGGGACGGGATCGGGATCGGGAACGGGATCGGGAACGGGAACGGGATCTGGAACGGGATCGGGAACGGGCCTGCTGACGCGTCAGATAACGTACTAGGAACGGGAACGGGAACGGGAACGGGAACGGGAACAGGAACGGGATGTCAACATCAGTCGACAACGAATTAAATAATTTGAGAGCAGTAATCACCGGGCTGGACCCCATAAGCATTGTTCTGTACCCCGGCACCACAAATAGCTCGTGACCCCGTGCACGACAATAAACATCCGGAGTGTAAAGTTGGAGACGCTCTAGTATTTCCCCATTGAACAGATGTCCATTTATAATCATGAACATATGTTTCAACAGAGATACTTTCCTCCTCCACTCCAAAGACCTCATGCCAGTCATACCCCTAACGAATTTTGTTGGGAAGAGAAAAGGGTAGTAGCCGTACATCCTCTTATATATGTAACGGGCAAATTTTTTATCTACCCTTTCCAACATACCAATGTACGACTGTTCATGAGGAAACCAAATTAACGAATTATATTCAAGTTTCGATAAAACTATGGAATAATAAAGAATCTTAATTACGTCAACATTGCGTAATAACCCAGAGTTCCTTATTAAAATGGCTAAAAGATTTAATGTTGATATTATTATTATTATATTATTGTTATATTGTTGTTTTGTCAGTTACGTTAAGTGGGCTTAGGACGGCAGTATAATATACTTAGGCATTAACCATTTTAACGTTAACGTTAACCATTTAACGTACATACATACATATGTAAGTATACTCAACATCATCATTTTCGGCCGTTCACCATCCACTGCTGGATGAAGGCCTCTACAATCCCCTTCCATTCAAGACAACACTGAAATTTCACGTATACCTACCGTAGTTTTTGCTATTCTTTGTGAACAGCTGGTGCACTCTATCGTCGTCTCACCGTTTGATTTTTTTGTTTTTTTGGTTTATGTGTGTATTTTATTGCTTCTTTCTCATTTGCATACGAACGCGTGCGCTCTTATAGAGTTGATCGCTTTCATTGGAGCAATATACATAAAAGGCGACCGAAGCGTTAATAAATAAAAATGACCACCTCTTACACATATAAATATTCAAATTTTGTTTTCGATGCACATGCACCCCCTGTGGATGCGCTTTCATCGTCGACCGACATACGTCACGAATTTAACCGTACGCTTTCAGCTCAAAGCGACATTTAAAATCTTCATCGAAAGATTGACATCGTATAAATGTACGTATATAACGCCCACAGACAAAATGTGCATTGTATAAAATTACAAAAACGATTTAAGCATAGTGTGAAATAAATGAATTTTGCCATCTGAATCTTACGTATACTTATAATGCGTACTGCCAGTTACATATAAATGTGTGTGCTTTTTTTCGTTTTCTGGATTTCCATGTAAAGTGAGCCAATACCATTTGCGACTGCTGACTAATTAATACATTTGATTAACACACTTAAGCAACGAAAGTATGAAAGTAGGCTTAAAAATTAATTTTAATTTAAGTGATAGTTGTTATTTATTTATACCTAGGACAATTGGTGAATATGACTGGTTGTAAAGATGAAGAAATAAAACAAAGAATGCAATGAACATTCCGCTATGCTTAAAAAACAAGGCATACGACCAATGCGTACTGCCAGTTATGACGTGTGGATGTGAAACGTGGATGATAAATTCAATAATGCTACGTAAGATCCAGTGAACACAGTGTTGCATGGAAAGATGTATGCTCGGTATGATGGGAAGAGATCGTAAGAGGAATACATGATTAGCGGAACGTGTGAAAAAGTTGAAGTGGACACACAGCGAGAAGAATTGGAATGGTATCCGAGAGGATGTGAAAGAAAGCAGGGTAGACCGAGTGTGCGATGGGCTGATGCAATGAGAAGAATGTGTGGAGTCAAAGTGGACGCAGATTGCTCAAGACAGACAGAAATTGAAGAGAATGTGAAACGTGATTTTCATGAATGTTACATAAGATCCAGTGCACACAGTGATGCATGGAATGATGTATGCTCGGTATAACGAGAAGAGATCGTATGAGGAATATGGAGAGATGTGAACGAAAGCATGGTGGACCGAGTGGACGATGGGCTGATGAATTGAGATGAATGTGTGGAGTAATCAAAGTGGACGCAGATTATTCAAGACAGATCGTAAAAGATCGCAAGACAGATCGTAAGAGGAATACATGGGTAAGAACTAAGAAGTATGACCAGGGTGGTAGATATAGCGGAAAGCGTGTGAAAAAGTTAAAGTGGACACATAGTGAGAAGAATGGATGGCAGATGGACGTGAGAAATACTAGAATGTTATCCGAGAGGATGTGAAAGAGAGCAAGGTAGACTGAGTGGACGATGGGCTGATGAATTGAGAAGAATTTTTGGAGTTAACTGGATGCAGATTGCTCAAGACAGACAGGAATGGTAGAGGATAGTGGAGGTCTTCATCCAGCAGTGGATGGTGAACGGATGAAAATGATAATGATGATGAATATAAATAAGCATGGAAAGATGTTTGCTTGGTATAAAAATAAGAGATCGTAAGAGGAATACGTGGGTAAGAAGCATGACCAAGGTGGCAGATATAGCGTAACGTGTGTAAAAGTTAAAGTGGACACATAGTGAGAAGAATGGATGGCAGATGGACGTGAGAAATACTAGAATCTTATCCGAGAGGATGTCAAAGAAAGCAAGGTAGACTGAGTGGACGATGGGCTGATGAATTGGGAAGAATGTTTGGAGTTAACTGGATGCAGATTGCTCAAGACAGACAGGAATGGTAGAGGATTGTGGAGGTCTTCATCCAGCAGTGGATGGTGAACGGATGAAAATGATAATGATGATGAATATGAATAAGCATGGAAAGATGTTTGCTTGGTATAAAAATAAGAGATCGTAAGAGGAATACGTGGGTAAGAAGCATGACCAAGGTGGCAGATATAGCGTAATGTGTGAAAAAGTTAAAGTGGACACATAGTGAGAAGAATGGATGGCAGATGGACGTGAGAAATACTAGAATGTTATCCGAGAGGATGTCAAAGAAAGCAAGGTAGACTGAGTGGACGATGGGCTGATGAATTGGGAAGAATGTTTGGAGTTAACTAGATGTAGATTGCTCAAGACAGACAGGAATGGAAGAGGGTTGTGGAGGTCTTCATCCAGCAGTGGATGGTGAACGGCTGAAGTTGTTGATGATGATGATGATATACAATACTAAGAGCGCTACGTAAGATCCAGTGCACCCAGAGAAGCATGGAAAGATACATATATGCTCGGTGTAACAAGAGGAATACGTGGGTAAGAAGCACGAACAAAGTGGTAGATATAGCGGAACGTGTGAAAAAGTTGAAGTGGCAATGGGCTGGAGGCATAGCGAGAAGAATGGACGGTAGATGGCAGAGAGGAAGTGAGAGAAAGCGAGGTACACCGAATTGAATTGAGAATGCAGTTTGCTCAAGACAGACAGGAATGGAAGAGGATTGGAATCTGAAAAGCGGATCCAGAAGTGGATGGTGAACGGCTGAAAATGATGATGATGATGAAGTAAAAATTGGTTTTAATTTTCCAAACGGCTACATTATAATTCAAGTACCTACGTATTGAATATTGCGAAAAGTTCCCCATGTGGCCTTATAGGTCGGTTTCCCCCTCTAATCGTTCTTAAGTTTAGACCAGCGTTTCCCAAACTGTGGGTCGCGACCCACTTGTGGGTCGCAAGCCGATATTTAGTGGGTCGCGAAAAATTCAAAGTTCAAAATTCACAAAATGCACAACAGAGAATAGGATGCGTGCGAACAAATTGCGTTGGCATTTTGTGACGAAGCATCCGGATTTTAAAAACAAGCCACTAGAATTTTTTGAACGACATGGGAATGTAAAAATAATATGCAACAAGCCACTGGATTTTTTTAAAAGATAACTGGAACAGCTTAAGTCGTCGAAATCGAAGCTTTCGCATTACACCAGCATTGATGAAAAATCTCTCCACGCCTCGTACCTGATTAGTGTGCAAATCGCGCAAGCTAGTAAGCAGCACACAATTGGCAAGACTTTAGTGCTACCACCAATAAAAGACACGGTTGGAATTATGTGTATGTATGATGATAAGAGCTAGAAAGCAGTATAGAAGTCGAGCTAGTGAGTTAGTGACATTTTTCTCATTGCAACTGGACGAGTCCACGGATGTAGATGCTTTATTCCAGCTGCTTTTTTTCGTTAATTATAAGTTATTTAAAAATAAATAAAACTCTGTAAAATTTTAAGAATAAAAACAATATTAAAAAATAATTTAAATACACCCCCCCTTTCCCCCCCCATCGTGTCCATTAAAACTATGTAGGTGGGTCGCGAAAGTTTGTCCTTCTAAAACTTGGGTCGCGGTACTAACACGTTTGGGAAGCACTGGTCTAGACGATACTGCCACCAATTTTCGAGCTCTAATAATAATATCCAAATTTTGCCAACAGCAACAGCTGAAAACCGTCGAGAAAATCTTTCAACCGTATCTGTAACATAGTTCAACATACTTAGTCCACGAGTCTAGCACTGCCTGTAGTGTCGGCCTGGCAATTAAAACTATGTATATAGTAGTGTGGAAAATGTATGTGAATTTTCCACCATGAAAACATTTCAAATTGAATCCAACAAGAACGGGGAAAATTTTCCATTATAGAAAATGATCGAAAAGTAATTTGAACATGATTAAAAAAACACACACACACACACACACCCACTAGCGAATCTGAATGAAAATAAAAAGGCAACAATATTATAGCGAACAGTTTGTCGTCGCATCTGTCGCGTGCCAAAACGTACATACATATGTATGTACATATAATACATACCTTTGACTGTGGGGGTACAAACGAGACACCCCATGGAGCCCCATCAAAAGCGGCTACGCCCCCATCCTCATCCAAAATGCACCAACTTCCAAATGACGACTCTCTTTGTTCACCGATCTGTGTTTCGATGACAGTTGTGTGTTCGACCAGACCCGACATATTGACAATTTCCCTTTTGTCATGTGTTTACATGCGTTTTCCTTGTCGAAACACTGCACTGTACCGTGAAATTTTTACACGACCCCTCTCCTTTGACATGTATATGTTACAGCGAAAGCATATTTCAAGTGAAAATATATTTTCACTGGCGTTTTGGTTAAATCATATCCAAGCACATTTAACGCAACTGACCAAACAACAATATCGAGATAAATGGACTTGAAAGTTTTATTGTAAATTTGTGTTTTTCTTCATATATTACTGATTTATTTAAACTTTTTTTTAGTGCATGGGGCTATTTTCTATTGTGTTTTGATAATTCTAAGGAAAAATAATAATAAAAAATGAATACTTTAGTAGTTACGTCACTTTATTATTCATTATTAATGTATACATACATATGACTATTCCAAACTTCAACCACTCTATTTGAAAAGAATGAATGTCTAACAATCTTATTTGATTTTTCTTTTCGTAGTCTAAGAGTGTGGACCTCTTATATAGATGAGGGTTCTCATTGAACATAATATGGTTGGTCATTTCACACGAATAATGTATATTTATTATTTTGAATACTTCAATTAAATCACCTCTTAATCTTCTCGTCTCCCATGCGGAGAGATTCAGTCTTTTCAATCTTTCGTGATAAGGTAGTGACCGAAGTAAGTATTGGTGATACTATTTCTCTGCGCATGCAGATACGTTAGATTTAATAGCTTAAAATAGTCACTTTTGGATGAAGATACATTAATTTTGATATGAAAAATCGCAAGAATACACTCCCATAACCCCGAAAACGTGGAATCACGTGGATGCAGATTGCTCAAATATATAATACTTTTGTGATTGTGAAAAGTTAGAGCGTCCCCGTATGTAACTCAACTATCGTCACTGGCAAAATCTGAATTGTACTAAATCCAGATTAGAATTTGCCAATTTATCTTAAGGTACGACAAAAAATATTAACACTACCTATTAATTATTAGATTTGCAAAATAGATTAACAGAATTAGGCAACGAAAGTATGAAAGTAGGCTTAAAAATTAATTTTAATAAAACTAAAATTATGTTTAATGAATTTTGCACGCAAAACTTAGTCACAGTAGATAATTATATTGTAGAGATAGTGGATAGTTATTTATACCTAGGACAATTGGTGAATATGACCGGATGTAAAAAAGAAGAATGAAACTAGGATGGAGTGCTTTTGGTAGAATGAACATAGTTTTTAAATCCAACATTCCGCTATGCTTAAAAAAGAAGGCATACGACCAATGCGTACTGCCAGTTATGACGTATGGATGTGAAACTTGGACGCTAAATTCAAGAATGCTACGAAAGATCCAGTGCACACAGAGAAGCATGGAAAGATGTACGCTTGGCATAACAAGAAGAGATCGCAAAATAAATACATGGCTAAGAAGTACGACCAAAGTGGCAGATATAGCAGTACGGGTGCAAAAAGTTGAAGTGGCAATGGGCTGGACACATAGCAAGAAGAACGGATGGCAGATGGACGCGAGAAGTACTGGAATGGTATTCGAGAGGATGTGAAAGAAAGCAAGGTAGACCGAGTGGAAGATGGGCTGATGAATTGAGAAGAATGTGTGGAGTCAAGTGGATGCAGATTGCTCAAGACAGACAAGAATGGAAGAGGATTGGAGAGGCCTTCATCCGGCAGTGGATGGTGAACGGCTGAAAATGATGATGATGGACCTCTTACATACATAGATGAGGGTTCTCATTGAACATAATGTGGTTGGTCATTTCACACGAACAATGATTATTTACTATTTTGAACACTTCAATTAAATCACCTCTTAATCTTCTCGTCTCCAATGCGGAGAGATTCAGTCTTTTCAATCTTTCGTGATAAGGTAGTGACCGAAGTAAGTATCGGTGATACTATTTCTCTGCGCGTGCAGATACGTTAGATTTAATAGCTTAAAATAGTCACTTTTGGATTAAGATATATTAATTTTGACCCCTTAACATTAATAACCCCTAAAACGTGGAATCACGTGGATGCAGATTTCTCAAATATATAATACTTTTGTGATTGTGAAAAGTTAGAGCGTCCCCGTATGTAACTCAACTATCGTCACTGGCAAAATCTGGATTGTACTAAATCCAGATCGGCCCGTTTCCAGCTAGAATTTGCCAATTGATATTAAGGTACGACAAAAAATATTGACACTACTTATTGATTATTGAGTTTAGTTACTTGTGTCCTTTGACCGGTTGGTTTAACACACCACGTCATGTGCGCACAGTGTACCTTCATGACTTTCCAAAGTTGAACATCGAACATTTTCACATCGACATCGTATGATTGGACGTCTGGCGCGTTTTTTGTTTATTTTTTTTTTGTTGTTATACTACGGACATACTTATTTTGATAGTGTAAACCTTCGGGCAATGATGTGTTCTTGATTTGGCTACCGATTTGGAACGTTCGCCCCGGGGAAAGGGAACAAATTGCTACCGAAACGCGAGCCGTCGACAAAAACGCGCCTTCAATACAATACACGTACATACACGTGTACCGAGTACATGTGTCCATTACACGTCTAGGAGAAGTCTCGTAATTTATTTTCTTTGTGGCCGACGGCCGCCGGGTATGGTGATGAGTTGCGGTGACGATAAATCTCATTGAACAAATCCGGGACAACTTAAACTATCGAGTGCTACGCGTACACCTAGGCGATAGATCAGCGGTTGAAGGGTTAATCGCTTGAGCGAATGTCTGAAATTTGATCTACGTACGTTGAAAGGTCGATTTCAATCTTAAATATAGCCATTAGCAAGATTCGAATATCACTAAATTCAAATTAGTCGCCTTCTGTTGGAACCAGTGTAAGCCCGTTGAATAGCAACGGAGCGGTCTCTCATCACCCACACTGAAAAATAATATTAAATAGCTTTTATATTTGTTGTATAGATGGCGCTTTGTAATACACAATAACAATTGGCCAATTATAGCACGTGCGTCATCGTCACTCGCGCGACGTTCTGGTTTTTTTTTAAAATTATTTACGTGGGCGAGCGTTATCAGCAGACAGACAGACAGACAGACAGGCGGATTTCGGCTATTACATATATAATAATTGACCAAATTACGAGTGTTAAACTTAGTTGTATGTCTAGAACAGTACTTACATAGTACCCCGACCCATTCAATAGAACGACAAACATTGTTTGTAAATCCAACATTCAGCTATGGTTAAAAAATAAGGCATACGTCCAACGCGTACTGCCAGTTATGACGTATGGATGTGAAACGTGGATGCTAAATTCGAGAATGCTACGTAAGTCCAGTGCACGCGGAGAAGCGTGGAAAGATGTATGCTCGGAATAACGAGAAGCATGACCAAGGTGGCAGATATGGCGGAATGTGTGAAAGAATGTGCGATGAATGGATGGCAGATGGACGCGAGAAATATTGGAATGATATCCGAGAGGATGTGAAAGAATGTAAGGTAGACCGAGTGGACGATGGGCTGATGAATTAAGAAGAATGTGTGTAGTTAAAGTAGATGCAGATTGCTCAAGACAGGCGGGAATGGAAGATGATTGCACAGGCCTTCATCCAACAGTGGATGGTGAACGCCTGAAAATGATGACATCATTTATTTAAAACCATGTACAACCGTGTAAACTCGTCCAGTTGCAATGAGAAAATTTTACTTTAAATTTACTAACTCAGTACTTCTTTCTGCCCACTGGACATTTCATAGATTCTGCGTGCAACCGTGTAATTTGAAAGCGAAGTCGATTTTGCTCTTGTTTCTTTCTTGCTCTTATCACCAAACATAACTCTAACCGTGACTATTTTCCCTGGGAGCGTTAAAAGACTTGCTAATTGTGTGCGGCTTACTAGCTTGCGAGATTATTGCTTCTTTTAACAAATACTAGTGGCTTGTTTTTAAAATCTTGATGCTTCGTCTTAATATGCTGACACAATTTGTTCGGTCGCATGCTCTCGTTCGCTAGTAGGTGCATACATTGCAGCAAACTACACACTGCGGCCGTGGATCTTCGTCGTCTCCAAAATTCAACTTTTAAATAGTTGTTTTTTCACGACCCACCAAAAAACAGCTCGCGACCCACTAGTGAGAACCGCTGATCTAGAATGCAATGGTTTCACCTGTTATGTCTCTGCCTGACCAGTGCGTCATAAATATGGTCGAGCCGTAGTGACTAACCACGGATTTTCGGTCTTATACGCATTTAACTTGAAATGAGTGATACATTGTTATTTTCTGCGTATTTTGGCTAAAGATTCGGTGCTGCCCGGATATGAATCAGACATTGCAACGCATACACCTCTTGCCTCCTTCCCCTCAGTCTAAGTTGACGTCGACCAATCAGATTCGACAATGCATCGAACGACGACTTATCGACCAATTGCAATCGACCCAGACATTAGCTGCTTTCTCCTAACCCCCCAAACCTCCTCATTTTTCTCTGTTCCTCAACCTTCAATACATAACACACCGTATTCAGTATCCCCCCCTAGTGACGGTAAAATGTTTGTCAAATGATGAACAGGCCAGGCCACCTTCAGAAGAAGAAGTTTTTGTTGTTAGATTTATCTTCACTTTTACAAAGTGTACCAATTCGGGATTAGGTTCCTTTTGCGCTTGAAGTGTGGTCACACTGTTTCTAAGAATCGACTTACGGAGGCAAGTTGTGAGTAGATGGATTCATAATTCAGCGTGTAATGACTGGCGGATAAATTGATTGAGTATCTCTATACTTTTTTAATACATTTTCATACGTATCTCATGAATCTGCCCCATCATCATCATATTTGGACGCTGTCAAAATTACGATGATGTTTTATTTTCCCACAGAAACCAACACAAACACACACAAATGCTCTTCTATGAGACGCACACGCTTTACTCAATGGCTCACTAGGAGTTTTTTTTTATTATTAAAGATTCAATCACTCTACCTACGTATGTAGATATTTGTGAATTTAAAGGGTTCATTGAATACTAATAATACAGTGAAGTAAATAATGGGAGATTTCGCTTAGTACTGCAAATTGATTAACTTTAAATTAGCATTTAGTAGACAGGCAAATATTCACTCAAAGTTTGATATAAGGTATAAAGTTTGTTATGAGGTATAAAGTAGTACAAATTTTAACTTTAACTCAAAATGGTCGCTTAAAAACAGACAATAGAACGCGATATTACCAAATATTAATAAGAAATTACACATACTCCATTTACAAATGGCTAATTTAATACAGGTAGAAATACAGAAGTTGCGGTAAATTAACTTAAACGGACCACCAATGAAGAAAGTAATTACCGTAAAGCAAATTAGAGAAAGGCATGGATTGATTTCATGCAATCTTATTAACGTGGCAGGTCGACAAAGGTCAAAGATGACTAAATACTGGACCATTGTTCAATAGTGTACAGTTTTGCATTGAATATATGTACATATGTATATTGTAGTAGAAATAAAACGAAGAATAAAACTAGGATGGAGTGCTTTTTTGGAAGAATGAACATTGTTTTTAAATCCAACATTCCGCTATGCTTAAAAAAGAAGGCATACGACCAATGCGTACTGTCAGTTATGACGTATGGATGTGTTCAATTCAAGAATGCCACGCAAGATCCAGTGCACCCAGAGAAGCATAGAAATATGTATGCTCGGTATAACGAGAAGAGATCGTAAGAGGAATACACGGGTAAGAAGTATGACCAAAGTGACACATAGCGAAAATAATGGAATGGTATCCGAGAGGATGTGAAAAAGATAGCAAGACAGACCGAATGGAAGACGGGCTGATGAATTGAGAAGAATGTGTGGAGTCAAGTGGATGCTGATTGCGCAAGACAGACAAGAATGGAAGAGGATTGTAGAGGTCTTCATCCGGCAGTGGATGGTGAACGGCTGAAATTGTTGATGATATACAATACTAAGAGTGCTACGTAAGATCCAGTGCACACAGAGAAGCATGGAATGATGTATGATCGCTATAACGAGAAGAGATCGTAAAAGGAATACATGGCCAAAGTGGCAGATATTGCAGAATGTAAATCAAATACTTTTTTTAGACTCTCTTATGTATGGATGTGAAACGTGGATGCTCAATTCGAGAATGTTACGCAAGATCCAGTGCACACAGAGAAGCATGGAATGTGAAAAAGTTGGATTGGACACATAGCGATAAGAATGGATGGCAGATGGACGCGAGAAATACTGGAATGGTATCCGAGAGGATGTGAAAGAAAGCAAGGTAGACCTAGTGGAATATAGGCTGATGAATTGAGAGGCTGTCTATTGACTGCTGACTATTTTAAAATACAATCCAATTGTAAAGTAATTACATTAATTGAATTTAAATAGTAATTATCGTATTCGTGAATATTCAATACACTTTTGTACCTACATACATATTTACGGTGTATATATGTATTAACTCGTTTAAAATTTCATACGAAATCAAAGGCCGACAAAACGCACACACCTTTGAGCAATAATTCAGCGGTTGTCAAACTTCATTGGGATTCGAACCCATTTAAATAATTGAATTGAAACTGTACCCGGGGGCGCCGACGACCCAAAGAACGATTACACGATCGGCGAATTTGCTCTCGTAAGAAGTTAACAATCGCAGATGACCCGTAAATGAAAAAGGAAAATTAGCGAACGTATGTCTTTAAAAAAAAAGTTATCTTTATTATTTTTTCCAAGCGCGTGCTTTTAGTAGAAAAGCTCTCGACGAGCGTTTTCCCGCGGCGCACGTTTTCATATTTATATTAAGAAAAGAGAGAGAAGTAAAAAAGAAGAAAAAAAGAAAGGAACCATTAGCGTCTAGCCTCGGCTGCCTCCATAATTTATTCAGAACCTTAATGACCTCCTTGGGACGTTGGAAAATAATATAAAGGAAAGCTCGGAAAACGCGCTATGAGAAAATTGAAAATGTCACAAAGGGGACACACCGTTTTAATACCAACCAGCCAACCCCACTGCAAGATTTGTTCTATGCAAACATTACGCACGCTGTAGGTTTCTTTAGCAGTGAAAAGGTTAATGAATTTAATTTGCGTTTTAACCCCTTGACATCGCAGGTGCGATTATATACCATCGAATCGAATCACTTCGATGCCCACTAGAGAGTTCGTTACAATGAATTCAAAACGATTCTAAAATAGTAGACAGTCTACTACAATATATAATATTCATATGCATAATATTCTGCATCTACATATCTATCGTCCACTTGGTGTACCTTGCTTTCTTTCACATTCTCTCGGATACCATTCCATTATTCTCGCTATGTATCCACTTTAACGTTTTCACACGTTCTGCTATATGTGCCACTTTGATCATACTTCTTCACCGTGTATTCATTTACGATCTCTTTCCATTTCAGCCGTTCATCATCAACTGCTGGATGAAGGCCTCTCGAATACTCTCCCATACCTGTCTGTATTGAGCGATCTGCATACAGTTGACTCCACACATTCTTCTCAATTCATCAGCATATCGCCCATTAGGTATACCTTGCTTTCTTTCACATCCTCTCGGATACCATTCCAGTATTTGTCGCGTCCATCTGCCAAGTTTGTTTGAAGTAAAAAGTTTGAGTGTCATTTTTATAATTGGATGATTTTAAAATGCTATTCATCGTCATGTTCAACCGTCCACCATCCACTGCTGGATGAAGGCCTCTCCAATTCTCTTCAATCCCTGTCTGTCTTGAGCAATCTGCGTCCACTTTGACTCCACACATTCTTCTCAATTCATCAAACCATCGCACACTCGGTCTACCCTGCTTTCTTTCACATCCTCTCGGATACCATACCATGTGTCCACTTCAACTTTTTAACACGTTCCGCTAAAGGTCATGCTTCTTACCCATGTAGTCCTCTTACGATCTCTTCTTGTTATACGAAGTATATTTACATATTTCCATGCTTCTCTATGTGCATTGGATCTTACGTAACATTCTTGAACTCTCTAATCCTCTTCCATTCCTGCCTGTCAATTCTGTCCTACTCAATTCATCAGCCCATCGTCCACTCGGTCTACCTTGCTTTCTTTCACATCCTCTCGGATACCATTCCAGTATTTCTCGCGTCCATCTGCCAAGTTTGTTTGAAGTAAAAAGTTTGAGTGTCATTTTTATAATTGGAAGATTTTAAAATGCTATTCATCGTCATGTTCAACTATCCACCATCCGCTGCTGGATGAAGGCCTCTCCAATTCTCTTCAATTCCTGTCTGTCTTGAGCAATCTGCGTCCACTTTGACTCCACACATTCATCTCAATTCATCAGCCCATCGCACACTCGGTCTACCCTACTTTCTCCACCTTGGTCATGCTTCTCACCCATGTAGTCCTCTTACGATCTCTTCTTGTTATACGAAGTATACATCTTTCCATGCTTCTCTATGTGCATTGCATCTTACGTTACATTCTTGAACTCTCCAATCCTCTTCCATTCCTGCAATTCTGTCCTTCTCAATTCATCAGCCCGTCGTCCACTCGGTCTACCTCGCTTTCTTTCACATCCTCTCGGATACCATTATAGTATTTCTCGCGTCCATTTACCATTCATTCTTTTCGGAGTGTCCCGGCCACGTTTTTCACACGTTCCGCTGTATGTGCCACTTTGGTCATGCCATCTCTTCTCGTTATACCGAGCATACAGCTTTTCTGTGTACACTGGATCTTGCGTAACATTCTTGAATTTAGCATCGACGTTTCACATCCATACGCCTTCTTTTTGAAGCATAGCGGAATGTCTGTATTATTTGGAAATTTACCGTTGGAAATTTGCGTATTAATAATATTTTTTTTTCATGCAGCTATCGCGTTTAACATTGACTTTGGTTCTGTCAGATTCAAACCGCGGAGTTAATACACTCCTCATCACACTGTCTAATACGAAATTGTCTTTTTTTTTTTATTCTGCTGTTTCAATACAGGGTATAATTCACATAAGGGCCGGAAATCGAACAGACGGTCTTCGCCAACCAACTAAATAACTTATGTACATACACGGCTACTTTGCTTACAGCGATATCGATCTGAAATTACATCTGCAATGACCAATTTTATACAGAGGCGTTTCCGCAACGCATCAACATCAGCAATTGAACGCTGAAATTACACGATGCGATCGTTTCAAAGCGGAAATCGAATTAGAAGACGATTTTTCCCGACGATTTTCGTCGCCGCCGCGAGCCGCCATTTTGTATTGCGACAGTGGCGCACAGTGGGGCCCGGTCGCCGTCCACTGCAATAAAAACTGTATTAAAATAAATAACATTTTAAAACAACGGTCTGTCGTATTGTTTTGCGGCTTTCTCTCCACACGGGGCTTGTGCAACGAGTCGTATAGTTGTCCGTGCTGGTATTCGAACCGGGACCCTTCCATAATGAAGAAAAGGGCGGGGACGGTCACGACTGCCGCTCTCGCACAGCTACCCGTCACTACGACTACTGTTTGCTCATTTTTATATCAGATCCACACTCGAATTGCATTTAAATGTGTACGCATTCTACGCTCCGAGATGCCGCACTTTATAATTTACAAAAAGAACGAGGCTTCTACGGTGAGACAATCGCTAGTTGAAACTTCGCGAACGATTCTCCGCAAATTGGTACGAGAATATATTCAATACTGTGTAGTGTAAGCCCGTTGAATATCAACGAGCGTGTTTGACGTAATTTAGCAAAGTCGCGAACCTACTAAGGATAGGTGAACGCGTTAGCGCCAACTCACCCAACCTGGTGATCACGGGTTCAAATCCCACTCGCACCGTTCGTGTTTTTTTTCAATTAAATTTGAATTTCAGCCTTTACCGAGGCGAGCGTTATCAGCAGACGGACAGACAGACGGAATTGAGCTATTATATGTGTACACTAGTGTAAGCCCGTTGAATATCGACGGAGCGTTCTCATCACCCGTACTGAAAAATAATATTAAATTTAATAGGTTTTATAGTTGTTGCATATATGCAACAATGCGACATATATGGCGCGTTATAATATACAACAACGTAACAATTTAGCAAAGTCTCGAACGTATTTTTTTAAATTATAAATAGTCACGTTGAAGCTAGCCCTATATCATCTGGTTTGGCACACCGCGTAAGCGCTCTGTCGCGAATCAGTGCTACCGGGTTCAAATCCCACTAGTGCGACGTTCTGTTCAATTATTTACATCGGCGAGCGTTATCAGCAGACAGACAGACAGACTTCGGCTATTATATATATAATATATATATATAAAATACCAATTGTTTATTAATTACCATTTGTTGCTTATACTTTGCAAAGGTAATTCCTATGATCCAGCTAGTATCGTCGAGTTTGTTTATTTGTAGATAGTACGCATGTACAAGAATAAATTCCGCATGCTACGTACATAAAAAGCTTTATTTATTTATTTATTTACTATCAAGTAACATACAGCTCATAAAGTACAATATAAAATTAAATTAATTCCACATACAATACAATACAAAAAGAACAAATCATTTGAGTAAAGGAAATCTGAAGGAGGGCAAGGAATAGTGAAATGGAACAATATGTGCAGGAATTTCGTTGAATGACGAACAGGATCTACATATGAATGAAGGAGTTTTGCGAATAATTAGTAGAACAATGATTCAAATGAAACAATGGAGGATTTCTAACAGATCTATGTAGAGGAACAATGGAGAAGAATCCTACTTAGCAAGTAAGGGCTATCTGATCAATTATTTATTTATTTAATATTACGTAACAAACAGGTCGTAGAGTACAATAATATTAATTTCACATAATACACTACAGCCAAAATAGTTACAAACGAACAACAGAGAATAACAAGAAAGGAATAACATAACAAGAAAGGAACTTGGGAGTTAAAGATGGAATGGAACTTAAGATAATCTGAAGGAGGGCAAAGAATAGTGAAAAGGATCAATGTTATTTAATATGTAGCTTAAATTCAAAGCAGAGATCCGAGTTCTCCTAGACCGCAGAGAGACATAATATAATCATGGGAATTGGAAGAAGAAAAGGAAAGACGAAACCTGGAAATGGAGTACCTACGAATGGAACTTCTTATTAATTTTTTCCAGTTTAGTAATGGAATATTGGTAAAATGGGTTCCATGTAGTACTAGAAAATTCCAGGTGACTTCTTACAAATACGTTGTATAGCAGAGATACAGTATCAAAGGACTTAAGTCCTTATTTAAAAAATAGTTATGTCAGTGTCTTGAGACGGTACACTGCAGGAAAGGAGGATTTTACTTGAATGAATATTTGAATTTTACTTGAATGCTTGAACTATAGGAAGTTTTGTTACAATAAATTCAACTAACGACAGTTACCAGTTCAGAAAATGCAATATAAATATGTACATATGTATATTACAGGCAAAGTGTAAAATTATTGCATTATATACACTGCTTAAGCGTACAAATTTTGATTGTATATGTCACTATGATTGTACTTTCTGTGATACAAAATCGTTGGGTATTTGATTACAATAGGACCATACTAAGTTTTATTCCAATAAATCCAATCAATGACAATTGATACAGAGAGACTAGCCAGTCGAAAAAATTTAAATTTATTGACCTTTTACAATCTAAAATGCACCCAGGTAACGCCAAGTACTTACAGCGAGTAAAAATATTTAACCGAAACCAAACCAAGACAATTGCATAAAAAATAAAATGAAAAGTGAAATATTTTGCATCATATACTTTATACCTCAATAAATGTGTCACAAGTATTGATCACTAATTATTGCGTTTAAATTAATCGCTCATATCTTTGAACCGAATTGACATAATCGGTTTATAGTAAACTAGCTTTATTATCCGGCTTTGCCCGGGGTGTAATAAATATAATGTAATATAGTGTTGGACTCCCGAAAAGCAATGCCGGCCCCTAACCACCCCCCAGACCCCCATCCTATCCCGGCGACCCTTTTTTGGACTCCCGAAAAGCAATGCCGGCCCCCTACCACCCCCCCCCCCCCCCTCAAGCCCCGGCGGCCCTTTTTATGGGCTCCCTAAAAGCTATGCCGGCCCCTTACCACCCCCAAACCCTCCTTCTTACCCCGGCGGCCTTTTTTTTGAACTCCCGAAAAGCAATGTCGGCCTATTACCACCCCACCAGACCACCCTCCTACTCCGGCGGCCCCTTTTTGAACTCCCGAAAAGCAATGCCGGCCCCTAACCACCCCCCAGACCCCCATCCTATCCCGGCGACCCTTTTTTGGACTCCCGAAAAGCAATGCCGGCCCCCCTACCACCCAGACCCCCCTCAAGCCCCGGCGGCCTTTTTATGGGCTCCCTAAAAGCTATGCCGGCCCCTTACCACCCCCCCAAACCCTCCTTCTTACCCCGGCGGCCTTTTTTTTGAACTCCCGAAAAGCAATGTCGGCCTATTACCACCCCACCAGACCACCCTCCTACTCCGGCGGCCCCTTTTTGAACTCCCGAAAAGCAATGCCGGCCCCTAACCACCCCCCAGACCCCCATCCTATCCCGGCGACCCTTTTTTGGACTCCCGAAAAGCAATGCCGGCCCCTTAGGGGTCTAAGGGGTCTAAGGGGTAGCCCTTAGACCCCCCCTCCTGCCCCGGCGGCCCCTTTTTGGGCTCCCGAAACACTATCTGCTTAAATCTACTTAAATCTGCCGAAAACATCTACTATCGTGTGTACTTCGTCGTTTCTATTAATCGCGCCCGAGCGACGCCTGGTAATTGACGAATGACCCATACGTACATACATACAAACTTAAGCGTTTTATATATTAGATTCTGCAGTGATTAAATCATTTTTAGAAATAGGTATTTTATCGTAGCTTTCGACATACACAAGTAGTCGTTTTGTACTAATCTATCGATAGCTATTAAATATTTATTGCCCGAAGCATTTTAAATATATAATAGAATAGATCAATGTATGTATGTACAATGTGTAACGATGTATCGGAAAGTGAAAGTCGCCAGGATACGGATCCAGGACTCTACAGGTCCTCTCGAAGCATACCGGTGCCATAAAATTGACCTCAGTTTATATATACGAGTACCTTTGAAAATTTCCTCTTTGAAACTAAATTATATGAATGGCTTTGAGGGTAAACCGCATGCGCAAAACCCAGCATTCATCCCCCATCCTATATACCACAGGGATTTTCAACATTTCTCCATGTTAATTTCATACTCGTAGACGGCAAAGAGCATCGTCGATTATAACTAAAGTACATATCATAGTGCAGTGAATAAACCTCTAATAATATAGTTTCACACTATACTAGAATAATTTTTTATACGCAAAACTAAACCAAAAAAAAAAAAAACTGGTATAAAATCGTAACAGGTGAAAGCATTTTTAGACGGCCGTTCATATTTCGCTTTGGGGCATTCAATCGTTGCAAATTTCACTCACATACTAATTCAGGATCAATTCAATGTTACAATGCAATTTATTTTGATATTGATTTCCGCCCATCCTCGACTATACTTTTGTTCGTTTGAGTAAAATTGTGATATCGAAATTGATGACATTAAAATGCACCAATATGTATCGACTGAATGAGAATTTTGAGTATACATACATATGTATCGAATGTATGAGACTGTGTAACTATTTTCCCCTTTTAACACATACGGTTATAAAAAAACAAATACTCAAACTCGAACTGTCTTTCTAATAGAAACCGACTATTGAAGGGTCAATGTCTAATTTTTCGTGAATCAAATTGGATGTAAAAGCAAATTGTTGGTACTTGTGTTTAAAAA
Source organism: Parapsyche elsis (assembly GCA_022651745.1). Taxonomy (NCBI): domain Eukaryota; kingdom Metazoa; phylum Arthropoda; class Insecta; order Trichoptera; family Hydropsychidae; genus Parapsyche; species Parapsyche elsis. The sequence continues at coordinate 1,398,754 of JAGVSN010000030.1, forward strand.
TCAATTTTATGAAAATTTTAACTTCCCTCATTAGGCTGCGCCGTAAATTGAAGACTTTTTTTTAAACTAGATAGTATGCACTTTAAAACGAGGAATGAAACTAGGATGGAGTGTTTTTAGATGAATGAACATAGTTTTTAAATCTAACATTCCGCTATGCTTAAAAAATAAGGCGTACGACCAATGCGTACTGCCAGTTATGACGTATGGATGTGAAACGTGGATGCTAAATTCAAGAATGTTACGTAGAACCCAGTGCACACAGAGAAGCGTGTAAAGATGTATGCTCGATATAACGAGAAGAAATCGTAAGAGGAATACATGGGTGAGAAGCATGACCTTTAGCGGAACGTGTGAAAAAGTTGAAGTGGACACATAGCGAGAAGATTGCAAATGGACGCGAGAAATAATGGAATGGTATCCGAGAGGATGTGAAAGAAAGCAAGGTAGACCGAGTGAACGGTGGGATGATGAATTTATAATAATGTGTGGAGTCAAGTGGATGCAGATTGCTCAAGACAGACAGGAATGGAAGAGGATTGGAGATGATGATGCAGTGATACTGAAAATGTATTAATTTTATGAAATTCGCAACCTTTTCACGTAACAGTATTCATATATAGCAAAAAGAGATCGCAAGAGGAATACATGGGTGAGAAGTATGACCAAAGTGGTATCCGAGAGGATGTGAAAGAAAGAAAGGTAGACCGAGTGGACGATGGGCTGATGAATTGAGAAGAATGCGTGGAGTCAAGTGGATGCAGATTATTGTTCAAGACAGACAGGAGTGGAAGAGGATTGGAGACACCTACATATGTAAATCCAGCAGTGGATGGTGAACGACTTAAATTTGCGTATCGGAACCAAATGCACCAACAGCGACTACCAATCGTCTCTCTTTATGGTGAAACTAGTGTAAGCCCGTTGAATATCAACGCCCGCTGAATTTTAAATTACGTAAAGCGCTTTTTTAATAGAGATCCCCACTAATTGATCGCACGGTTGTAAGTGACAAAAAAAATAATAGTTTTTATAGCGCCATCTATGTATTATAGCAATCCCGTAGTATTGCCGATTTTTTTTTTTTACTTTACTATTTATATTATAATTATTAATTATTATAATTTTGTGTAATTATTAAGTGATTTTGTAAAAATCAAAAAACTATACGCAGGTAATGTAGGTAGGTAGGTATGTAGGTAAAGCACAGTCACGATCCCTTTCATATAGGTAATGTTTAAAAAAAAAGGACCAAAGGATTTTGGCAGATTAGTCTAAGGACGTTCTTTCCGAGCTTGGGGTCCTGGGTTCGTTCCGTTCGGTTTTTTAATTATTTATCCTCAGCGAGCGAGCGTTATCAGCAGACAGACAGACAGAGGGATTTCGCCTATTATACATGTACTAGTGTAAGCCCGTTGAATATCAACGGAGTGGTTTCTCATCACCCGTACTTTACCCGAGTGTTTTTGTGTGGTTGAGTATTGTACATATGTATGTATGTGTATTTAATAGTTTTTATAGTTGTTGTATAGATGGCGCTTTATAATAACAATTATATATACATATAGCGTTATCAGCAGACAGACAAACGGATTTCGGCTATTATATATATATAATATAATTTTATTCCTTTTTAACACACGCGTCTAGAAAGGTACTCAAAACGCATACCTACTGTATAATTAATCGACATCATATGGTCCAATCCCAGAACTTGATAGTTACACATTGGATTGTGGCAGTGGGGTGTGTGTGTGTGTGTGTGTGTGTGTGTATTGAAGTTGCGGTCGGTACGAGTTTGCCCTTTTGCGGAAGTTGGCGACCCCTGCGCCAGATTTAACCCCCGGGTGACCCGACCCCGGAGTCTGACGGGATGCGCGTCCGAAGGGAGCTAGTGTGGTGGTGGAAAGGGGGTTGATTGTGTGGAGGATGGGTAGGTGAGGGCAATGGGGAGTCAGTGGAGGCTCTGTCCCCGTCCCCTAGCCCTCCCCCTCCCCCCCCCACCGCCCCTCGCGCGCCCTCCCGTCTCATGCATTTAAATTGCTTCATTACCGGCAGCACAGGGGCGGACCCGATGTCTTGAGGATTTTTGCGTCTCACCGAAATGTCTCTGATTAGATTTTTATTATGATCCCGAGCTCTAGCGCCCAAAACGAGATTCTAATTATAACGAAAAATCTCACTACCTATGTATGTATGTACGTACGTATGTACGTACATATAAATGTGTGTGCTTTTTTCGTTTTTCTGGATTTTTCATGTAAAGTGAGCCAATACCATTTGCGACTGCTGACTAATACATTTGATTAACACACTTAAGCAACGAAAGTATGAAAGTAGGCTTAAAAATTAATTTTAATTTAAGTGATTGTTGTTATTTATTTACTAGTGTAAGCCCGTTGAATATCAACGGAGCATTCTCATTACCCGTACTGGAAAATTATATATTAAATTTAATAGTTTTTATAGCGCCATCTGCGGCGCGTTATAATAAAAAAAAAAAAAATAGTTTTTATAGTGCCATCTATGTATTATTAGCAGTCACGATCCCTTTTATAGGTAAAGCAGAGTCACGACCTCATTCGTAGGTAATGTTTAAAAAAAAAGGGACCAAATCGACAACTGATTTTGGCAGTTAGCGTAAGCGCGTTCTTCCCGAGCTTGGGGTCCTGGGTTCGATCCCTCACTCATTCTGGTTTTTTTTAATTATTTTTCCTCAGCGAGCGTTATCAGCAGACAGACAGACAGACAGATGGATTTCGGCTATTAGATATACATATATATAATACCTAGGACAATTGGTGAATATGACTGGTTGTAAAGATGACGAAATAAAACGAAGAATGAAATGAACATTCCGCTATGCTTAAAAAACAAGGCATACGACCAATGCGTACTGCCAGTTATGACGTGTGGATGTGAAACGTGGATGATAAATTCAATAATGTTACGTAAGATCCAGTGAACACAGTGTTGCATGGAAAGATGTATGCTCGGTATGATGAGAAGAGATCGTAAGAGGAATACATGATTAGCGGAACGTGTGAAAAAGTTGAAGTGGACACACAGCGAGAAGAATTGGAATGGTATCCGAGAGGATGTGAAAGAAAGCAGGGTAGACCGAGTGTGCGATGGGCTGATGCAATGAGAAGAATGTGTGGAGTCAAAGTGGACGCAGATTGCTCAAGACAGACAGAAATTGAAGAGAATGTGAAACGTGATTTTCATGAATGTTACATAAGATCCAGTGCACACAGTGATGCATGGAAAGATGTATGCTCGGTATAACGAGAAGAGATCGTATGAGGAATATGTACATGGGTAAGAAGCATGACCAATGTGGGGGATATAGCGGACGCGAGAAATACTGTGGAATGGTATCCGAGAGGATGTGAAAGAAAGCAAGGTTGAGCGAGTGGTCGATGGGCTGATGAACGAAGAAGAATGTGTATAGTCAAGTAAAGGAAAACATGGGTGAGAAGCATGACCTATAGCGGAACGTGCGACAAAGTTGGAAGTGGACACATAGCGAGATGAATGTATGGCAGATGGAAGCGAATACTGGAATGGTATCTGAGAGGATGTGATAGAACCGATGGTTGACCGAGTGGTCGATGAGCTGATGAATTGAGAAGAATGTGTGGAGTCAACTAGATGCAGATTGCTCAAGACAGACAGGAGTTGAAGAGAATTGGAGAGAAGAATGTGAAACGTGGATGGATTCAAGAATGTTACGTAAGATCCAGTGCACACAGTGATGCATGGAAAGATGTATGTATGCAAGGTATAACGAGAAGAGATCGTATGAGGAATACATGGGTAAGAAGCATGACCAAGCATGAAATCTTTACTAAGTTTGACCCACTAAATTCGAATCCGATAATGATTTTTGTTGATATGCTCTCGTTTATGAGATATTTGCGATTTAAAAAATGTAAAAATAATCTATCCATTTTTTTGGCTTTTGCGGTCTATAACTCAAAATATAATATCGCCGTGCTCAAAGTGAGTATTGAAATCAATAGTCAGATATTTTTTCTATTGATTGTGATTTTTTATTACTTTAAAATACGTATAAGTAATTTTGATAAACATAAATATTTTTCATTGAAGTTTTTAAAAATAATTTTTTTATTAATGTACAAAATAAATATTTTTTGATTAAGGAAAAGTGTCCTTTTGCTACGGACTTTGCTCTATGTAGAATATCTGCGTATTTACTATGTATCTGTACAAACATGGATAAATGAAATAATTTTTTGTAATTGTAACTATGCTTGCATTTCAAAAATACACTGTAAACTCTTATCAAATACAACAATAAAATTAATCGACACGGTGTGTGATCCGAGTGCGACCCTGCAGTTTCCCCTAGAGCCGCCGGTCCACTTCAAACGGGTTTATCTGTGTATCATGTTAGGACGCCAGAAGGGCATATATGCCACGCCATCACCTAGCGCTGTATCTCTTGTGTGTGGAACTTGGAATTTTTTTTTCGTTGTTGTTGCTAGATAGATACTTTTATTTATTATTTTCGGTCTCATCCCCCCCACGAGCTGGTTTTATCACCTGAGACGAGCTCTGTATTGACGGGCGAAGATTCAAATCCCAAAATCGCTTTGAGATGCTTTCCCCTAATTTTTCAGCATTATCAAATTTGCAAACGGGGAAATGAACGCGATACGATTTGTATGGAAATCGCAATGTGAGCCGTTTTTTGACAAGTGGACTATGTTGACTTTTCAAAAAAACTTCTACTTACTTCTCCTTACCAAATACTATCAACTATAGAAATAATAACTACAAAAATCGCATGTTTAAAATACCTTAAGAATAGAGCAAGAGCGATTTCGGTATGTTTCATACGTTTTCTTAGTTGAGGATTAGTTAAGTTTTGTAATTATGGAAAATAAAGTTGAAACACAAAACTCGGTATAACTAAAAATAGTTTATAAAACGAGAATATAGTCAATTTTTTCATACTAAGCGCAAAAAGATTTCGATGAAAATTGTGGAATTAAAATGAAATGTTTTATTTTATAGTAAAAAATAGTGTTCTATACCTAAGTGAGGATACAATAATTTAAACAAATAGTTATTTATACTTAGGACAATTGGTGAATATGACCGGATGTAAAGAAGAAGGAATAAAACGAAAAATGAAATGCTTTTTGGAAGAATGAACATCCTACATTCCGCTATGCTTAAAAAATAAGGCATACGACCAATGCGTACTGCCAGTTATGATGTATGGATGTGAAACTTACGTAAAATCCAGTGCACACAGAGAAGCATAGAAAGATGTATGTTCGGTATAAAAATAAGTGGATGCAGAGTGCTCAAGACAGACAGGAATGAAAGAGGATTGGAGAGGCCTTCATCCACCAGTGGATGGTGAACGGCTGAAAATGAAGATGATGATGATGTATAGTGAGATGGATGTGAAACGTGGATGCTGAATTCCAGAATGTTACGTAAAATCCAGTGCACACAGAGAAGTATGGAAAGATGTATGCTCGACCATAAGAGGAATACATGGGTGAGAAGCATGAAGTTGAAGTGGACAGATAGCGAGAAGAATGGATGGCAGATGAACGCGAGAAATACTGGAATGGTATCCGAGAGGATGTGAAAGAAAGCTAGGTAGACCGAGAATTGAGAAGAATGTGTGGAGTCAAGTGGATGCAGATTGCTCAAGACAGACAGGAATGAAAAGTGTATGTGAAACTTGGATGCTAAATTCAAGATTGCTCCGTAAGATCCAGTGCACACAGAGAAGCGTGGAAAGACGTATGCTCGGTGTAACGAGAAGAGATCGCAAGAGGAATACATGGGTGAGAAGCATGACCTTTAGCGGAACGTGTAAAAAAGTGGACACATGGTATAGTATCAAAGAGGATGTGAAGGAAAGCCGGGTAGACCGAGTGTACGATGGGCTGATGATTTGAGAAGAATGTGTGGAGTCAAGTGGATGCAGATTGCTCAAGACAGACAGGAATGAAAAGTGTATGTGAAACTTGGATGCTCTAAATTCAAGATTGCTCCGTAAGATCCAGTGCACACAGAGAAGCGTGGAAAGACGTATGCTCGGTATAACGAGAAGAGATCGCAAGAGGAATACATGGGTGAGAAGCATGACCTTTAGCGGAACGTGTAAAAAAGTGGACACATGGTATGGTATCCGAGAGGATGTGAAGGAAAGCCGGGTAGACCGAGTGTACGATGGGCTGATGATTTGAGAAGAATGTGTGGAGTCAAGTGGATGAACAAATAGTAAAAATTTTCGGTAGGTCAACAGAAATGCATATTTTCTCGAAACGACAATAAGTCAACATAGACCATTGCGACTCTAAACCATTCATACATACATATGTGCAATAGATACGTGCAAACAAATTAATATTCTCATATGTAGTAAATGTTTAATAGACCAATGAACTGTCAACGTTAACTCGATGCTGCGTGTGCGGCTTCTCAAACGTTTTCCGCTTTAATTCGTATAATTAGATTGTTCGAAACCATAATAGGGAGAAGAAAAAAAATGATTGGCGTTGAAATCGACAACAATGGTAATTGTAAATGGATGACAATGGTGTGTATTTACCTACCTGGTGTGACATTTTCCGGGAACTCGGTGTCAATACTTAACTCCTGAATAATAGGGGTATCCTTTCGGCTTATGATTCCGCATGAGTGTGCAAAGGACCACACATTTCGCCAAAAACCCGAAAATAATCCCTTTTGCGACCGCATTATAGCACGCAGGGATTATCCACAGATCTCTACCTAGCCGAATCTTTTTTTTTTTTTCATCTTTGCACCGATGAATTAACAGTGTAAATAAAAATGAAAATATGGTGTGAGTCAACACACGACTCTATAATGAACAATGTCTATACAGTTATATGCGTATATACAGGGTGTCTCAAACAACTGCAAGGGTCGGAAGATTAGGTCATCTTTTATCATAAATCCGTTAACAAATATAATTTTACTAGTGTTAGCCCGTTGAATATACATATACGTGTTTTTAACGATAGAAAAGTGTAATGTAACTAAAAAGCAAAGTCGCGAACCTACTAAGGATTAATATTTTCAAATTATAGGAGGTCTCGCATCACCGGTGTTGGGCGAACGCGTTAGCGCTCACTCACCCAACCTGATGATCACGGGATCAAATCCCGCTCGCGACGTTCGTGTTTTTTCAATTAAATTTGAATTAGCGTTGTCAGACAGACGGATTTTTGGTTATTATATTTATGATTAAAATCGGCACTGAGCAGATACACAATACGAAGAAAATCAAAAATAGCCTTTAATTAATTTGTGATATTTTTACAATCACTATTGCTGTATTTATATTTTTTTTTTTATTAAATTGAATCTATTTTACATGTTTAAAAATATATCAAAATAAAATTTTAACTTTTTTGTTCATTTACTTTAAAATTATGCTGACCAAAAAAAGAATTGAGTAAAGTGCATTTTCTAGCACCGGTTTTTTTTTTTTGAAATTGCTCACTACTCAGAATTTTGCATTGTCAATGTATTTGAAAACATGTAAAATAGTTGACCATCATCATTTTCAGCCGTTCACCATCCACTGCCGGATGAAGGCCTCTCCAATCCTCTTCCATTCATGTCTGTCAAACATGAAACAGTCGTAAGTTTTTTGATATTTTATTGTACATATATTTTGGACAGTCGATGATAAGCTCTTTAATTAATTATACACAAATTGAAGCAAAAAATTGAACCATATAACTAATAGAATGATCTTTGGTTATAAAAAGCTTTCGTAAATTGAATCCGTCAGCGTATAAATAATTTAATGCGAGTGTGCAACATTTTTCTTCGTTTGTATAAAGTTTTGATTCGGTGATAATGATTTGAAAAAATCTCTATGCATACTTACTTTTGTATCATCATCATCATTTTCAGCAGTTCACCATCGACTCCACTGTCTGTCTTGACCAATCTGCATCCACTTGACTCCATACATTCTTCTCAATTCATCAGCCCGTCTCCCATTCGGTCTACCTTGCTTTCTTCCACATCCTCTTGGATACCATTCCAGTATTTTTTGCGTCCATCTGCTATAATATGTAAATTAAAAACATATAAAAAGCGCCAAAGAACGGAGGAAATTTCGAAGTGTCTAAAATTGAAAACGAACTGATGATCGGTAACTGTATTTTAAATACGTTCAGAAAGTTTTTGACTTATTAAATGAAATTTCTATGAACGAAGTTAAGCCGTGAAGATATGCTTAAGAATATTCACAATTGTGGCGACACTTCATAATGTAAATATTTATTTAAAAATTGGCGGTACATTTATAAGAGACTTTTGATTTGACGAAAGGTGCCGACAAATGTACGAAAAATAAATATTATGTTAAACGTCACAATTGTACTTTTGCGATACATTCAGAATTCAACTAAAATAACAACAGCTGCAACTATCCATACATATAATAAGCGTATTAAATATTAACCTTTTTTTTAATATTTCTATATAGTTTATCTACATATGAAAATTATGCGAATATCTGATTACCTACACTTACTTTATATACTTTGGTATGGTTTCGATTTAACTTTCCACAGTATCGATTTCGTTTTTGAAAAGAAAAAAAATGAGATCTCATGCAGAATGGTGTAGGTAAGTTAATCCTTGTTTTTACAACACGACACAGCGATAACAATCGCGGCAAAGCTGAAAAGTTTGCAAACAACACAATAGTTCGCGATTACTATGCGGTAGGTAAACGTATGAAAGAGTTCATGAAGCGTTAAAAGCGGTTGGGGAACCTTTGCCTGTATATATGTATGTATAGTGTATATATATATATATATATATATATATATATGTATAATATACACACAAAACACAAACACGTTCGCATAATAGAAACTTTGAAAGAAACCCTATATGTATCACTACTTTGTTTCGAAAAGTCGATGTTTTCTATGGGGAAAATCGTACCCGAGTTCATATAAGTTTCACAAGAACTACCCAATCCAAGTAAAAAAGTGAACTAAGTTCAATGTATGTATGTGTGTGACTTTTGGAATGGGATGTGAAATTGCAATTGGAAAGGTATTGTAATAATAATATATCCGTTTGCTGTGATATGTATGAACGATATAAAACGTAATGTTGAAATCGTAATATACTAGTCGGTAGTAAAAAGTTTGAGTGTCATTTTTATAATTGGAACATTTTAAAAATCATCAAATTCAGCCGTTCATCATCCACTGCTGGACGAATTCCTCTCCAAGTCTCTTAAATTCAAACAAACAATCTTATTTGATTTGAGTCTAAGAGTATGGACCTCTTACATAGATGAGGGTTCTCATTGAACATGTGGTTGGTCATTTCACACGAATAATGTATATTTATTATTTTGAATACTACAATTAAATATCCTCGCCTACAATGTGGAGAGATTCAGTCTTTTCAATCTTTCGTGATAAGGTAGTGACCGAAGTAAGTATTGGTGATACTATTTTTCTGCGCGTGCAAATATTTTAGATTTAATAGCTTAAAAAAGTCACTTTTGGATGAAGATACATTAATTTTGATATGAAAAATCGCAAGAATACACTCCCACAACCCCTAAAACACATCTAACTCATTTTCGTAATTTTTGTCAGTTACGTTAAGTGGGCTTAGGACGGCAGTATAGTCCAGCTGTGTACATATGTATGTATGTACAATTTTTGTCCCCAACTTGCAATCAATATTTGAATCCATAACAATATGCTAACTACAAGCGCAAATCAGATAAAAGTATGAAAGCTTTCCGAGCATTGCATTGGAGCTTTCGTCCATGCCATACACGACGAGGCAACTGCCGCGAAAAGGCTTAGTTTAAACCGTGGTATATGTGGGAAAAAAGGCGTGAAAGTAGTGGTCGTGTCAGTGACATGGCCCTCGTCAAGGGTAGCCGGTTTATCCCCGTTGACATTTCGAGCTTAATCCCCTTTCAGAGCTGAAAACTCCCCCACCTAACTTTCGACTCGCCTTTGTGTGTCAACCGCAACACTTTTGAACGTACGTACGATTTATATACCAAAACCATTTATGCCTATGCCATTTGTTTTTTTTTTTTTTGTAAAATTCAATTATACACAAGTATACCTATAAATCAGTATTTAAATTATTTTTAATACTGTTTTTATACTTAAAAATATCCAGAGTAAATCTATATATATAAAAATCAATGTCTGTTTGTTTGTTCGATTGTCTGTCTGTCTGTCTCTTATAGACTCCTAAACCACTCAACCGATCGCGATGAAACTTTCAGGACTTATTGTGATCATGCCGGGGATAGTTCCTGTAAAAATTGGGATAAAACGGGAACGGGAACGGGATCACGCGTCAGGAACGTACTAGGACCGGGATCTGGAATCAGGAACGGACCGGGGAAAAAAAAGGAACGGAAACAGGAACGGTCCTGCTCACGCGTCAGATAACGTACTAGGAACGGGAACGGGATCGGGATCGGGAACAGGAACGGGAACGGGAACGGCAACGGGATCGGGATCTGGAACGGGAACGGTATCGGGCATTGCAACGCATGCCGGGTCAGCTAGTAATTTATAATTAACGAAAACAAGCAGCTGGGATACACCTTGTACACTAACTCTCAAAAAATGTCTCACTAACTCTATGGATCAGCTCATCTTCTGCCCACTGGGTCATTTCATCGATTCTGCGTGCAATCGTATTATAAGCGAAATCGTTTCGACTTTTCATTCCAACCGTGTCTTTAATTGGTGGTAGCACTAAAGTCTTGCCAATTGTGTGCGGCTTACTAGCTTGCGCGATTTGCAAACTAATCAGGTTAGGTGCGTGGAGAGATTTTTCATTAATGCTCGTGTAATGCGAAAGCTTCGATTTCGACGACTTAAGCTGTTCCAGTTGTCGTTCAAAAAATTCTAGTGGCTTGTTTTTAAAATCCGGATGCTTCGTCACAAAATGCCAACGCAATTTGCTCTATTCTCTGTTGTGCCGTCTTGTTTTTTTTTTAAATTTTGTTGCACATTATTATTCTTTGAAATGTGAATTTTGAATTTTTCGCGACCCAATAAAAATCGGGTTTCGTCAAACGTTGCAAATATTGAGAATGGAACGAGTCATCTTTAAGGCGAAATTTGTGCGGTGTTCATGTAGAAATCGCAAGTCAAAATCGTTTGTCAATTGTACTACACACACACTGGCGTGACTGCAGCGCCATTCGACACTCTACCAGCCGAATAGCGAACTGCCATCTGTCACCTCGCTTTCGGAACGTTTGTATTTCACTCACGACTCTGACATGGAATCCTCAGATGAAGACGTAGCTGTAATGTTGGCGGCATATTTATATGAATGATTAGTGAAATACTCTTATTGTTGAATGTAATTTAAAACAGTGTGTCATCAAGAATCGGCTGACTGTTGAAAAAATCGTGTCAAAATCGGATGTGATACTTTTTCACCGTCTCCAATAACTTTTCCACAAACGTCATCGAAATTGAGCGAATCGTCGAAAAAATCGTGTACAACAAATTCCGTTGCGATTTTCCGGCCGGAAATCGGTCGTGGTGTGGGCAACGCCATCTGCGGCTATGCGATACAACTCCCCCACCATTCAAACCATTTCTTCGCAATGCGAATATGAATCCTAGGTTTTACGATTTCATATAATTTATGAAAGGCCGTTCGCATGACACCGGAATGGTTAGTTCCTCTATCATTGTTTAACATTGTCAATGAAGATATTTTAAAAGCATTAAAACTCGAAATATTGTAACATCTCGCTTCTTTATCCCAAAGCTTTGACAACCATTTTCCAGTGCAGAAATTTGAAACAGTAATAAAAAGCCTTTGGATAAAAAAAATCCAGTTGATTTTGAAAGCCTCGAATCAATAATTGAGTTAAACTTTGATCCCAAAGAGGAGGCTGAATTTTTGCACCTTATTAGTTTCAGTAATTAAATTTTTCTTAATTTTGCATTAAGGTTAAAGAAGATTTTCCACTTTATATCAATTAAAAACAATGTTTCTAATTGAAAACTAGTTTCATCCATAAATATGCATATATCGTGTGTCAATAGTAAATAAAAGGAACACAATGGACAGAGTTTGTGTTTGATATATGTACATATGTATGTATTATTTATTATGTAGGCATACTGGGTCTCAATTACAAAATGCAGTTTGATAAGCGCTATTCTAGAGAATAGCAACGCTTTAGAAGATCTTGCCAATGAGGATAATTAAGTTTAAAAACCATTACGATATACGGGGATCGAACCCGGGACCTTTGCTCAAGAGACTAACACACTAATCACTGAGCTATCGCTTGACTTGATTATTATTAATGTACATATGTATGTACATATGTTAACGTAAAATTGCATGTTGAGTGAAATTAGACACAACTGGAATAATCTCGCGTGTTTGTCAACAACGTACATACATATGTACATATTCGAGATGGACAATTCTGTGTATAACAATATAATTTATGCTAAGTAGTAATAATCTGGCTGGGATGAGGTGTCACTAAGATCGGCCGTGCCCTCGAGCAGACAGCTTCCGTATCCCAGATTTTATCGTCAACCCACGGTCACACTGATTCTCAAAGTGTATTTTATATTAATGAAAACGTACAAGGAGGTTGTCGATGAGCAAAAAATTACATATTAAGTATATATAAAAAGTTTGATACGTATACAAAATAATTATTTAGATTGTATGATTTTCTCGATGATTATTGTAGTATTTTTTCATATTTAATTGAATAATGTTTACATTCTCTGATATGAATAAATACGTCAGGGCGTTGGTCTTAATATTATTCACATTCGTATGAATGATTCAGATGGGCGTAGAGTTTTTGTCACATAATGACGGCTACCTGATGCTGTATGTTCGTTCTGTATGTGAAAATTTTTATTAAAATAAAAATAAATGTACATAAATAATAACATATAAATTTAACAACGAGTACAATATCACTAAACATTATTCAAATTTATAATGTATATATTAATAGTTTTTTTCTGCTCTTTTATTAAACATTTATTATCTATTTTCTGATATACATACATATAGATATTATATGACCTAGGGCAATTGGTGAATATGACCGGATGTAAAGAATAAGAATGAAACTAGGATAGAGTGCTTTTGGAAGAATGAACATTGTTGTTAAATCCAACATTCCACTATGATTAAAAAAGAAGGCATACGACCAATGCGTACTGCCAGTTATGACGTATGGATGTGAAACTTGTACGCTAAATGCAAGAATGCTACGTAAGATCCAGTGCACACAGAGAAGCATGGAAAGATGTATGATCGGTATAACAAGAAAATATCGTAAGGATAAGAAGCATGATTAAAAGTGGCAGATATAGCGGAACGTGTGAAAAAGTTGAAATGGACACATGGCGAGAATGAATGGCAGATGGACGCGAGAAATACTGGAATGGTATCCGAGAGGATGTGAAAGAAAGCAAGGTAGACGGAGTGGACGATGGGCTGATGAATGAAGAAGAATGTGTGTAGTCAAGTGGATGCAGATTGCTCAAGACAGACAAGAATGGAAGAGGATTGGAGAGGCCGGTTGAAAATGATGATGATGATGATTGATGAGGTATTATATTATGAATTTTTCGAAACCTATTTTCCAATGGCAACTAATTAATCGGTCAGTATTTAAATCAATAAACGGTCAATAACTTTTCAAGGAAATGTCCAGTATTATATTTAGAAAACGATCGGTCAAAATAATAAATGGTCACTAAAAATATATATTTTTGGTAACCTTTTCACAAACGGTCACTAAAATTGTCAGTTACTGACTATTTATTTACCTACCGATAAGTTTTAATTACTAACCATTCAATATAAGTACCTACTGACCATTTATTAAAATACTCACCTAAAATTGGAAAAGTCACTGACCCAATAAATACATGCCTTCCAAAGTGCAAATATGGAAATATTCTATTAAGTATTCGAAAGACTTATTTATTCAAACCTCTGTTTAAAATTACAATAAAAATATTTTATTTATTAAAAAAAAACTGATCATGTAGCAATGCCGAAACGGAAGTATCAAGCCATTTCCTTGACGTATTTAGATCTTGTAAGATGTCACAGGTGGGACACTCCCAATACACCTTCTTCGTTTCTGTGAAACATCACTTTACACATTGCATTGTATTTATGCGCTAAATATGCATAACAATACAAGTTATAGAATAACAAAAAATTAAATTAAAAAAAAAAGACAAAAAGATTTCCCAAAATGAAATAAGACTAAAAATGGCAATATGATATTGAAAATTTGCATGAATGCGTTCTGTTTGTATTCTGAGACTTTGTTTGTTTTTTGAAGAAGGACCCTCTCAAACAAACAAAACATCCCGCAGGATACAATGCTGTCATTCATACGCCATTGTGTTCTCAAAATGGATGCTAATCATCGCAGCATCCTGTGAGATCAAATCTTTCAACGTACTCTTCTGTTCGCTCAATAATTCATAAGCCCACAAAGAATATATAATAATAATATACGCTTTCAACGAGACTACTGTATACTGTATAGTGTATACTAAAGTTTTCCGTATAATTTCGTCACCTATGATATTTTTGTTAGTTACATATGTATTACATCAACTTATAGTTTTTTTTTTTTAACGAGTTAAAATTTTTAGCACCCCTTTCTTCTAACAGCGCGTGCTAAAAAGGGATTTCGACTTGTTGGGATATTGACTATTCAGAATTTTTAGATGTCGAATTATGTCGCAAATCTTAAATTTTAAGTAGAAATCCTATAACTTTAACTATAACGACTTTTTGAAAATTTCTGAATGAATTCTGGGTGCGTTGAGATAAATACTAGCACTAATCCTCCAATAATTCTCAATTTATATACATATTATGGTTCATTTTTAAATTTAGTAAATGGAGTAATTAAAAACTGCAGAATAGAGCTATGTATATAATATTTTAAATGTCAATAGACTAACAACAGTATAAGATACATGTTGAATGAATTGAATTGGATGAATGTAAATGAAACCAAGTTGTGCATGTTAGTATATGTATATGTATTTTTAAATTAGATCAGAATTTATTAGCAAAATATTTAATAAGAGGGTATAATATATCATCATCATCATCATTTTCAGCCGTTCACGATCCACTGCTGGATGAAGACCTCTCCAATCCTCTTCCATTCCTGTCTGTCTTGAGCAATCTGCATCCACTTGACTCCACACATTCCTCTCAATTCATCAGCCTATCGTGCACTCGGTGTACCTTGCTTTCTTTCACATCCTCTCGGATACCATTCCAGTACTTATCGCGTCCATCTGCCATCCATTCTTCTCGCTATGTCCACTTTAATTTTTTCACACGTTCTGCTATATCTACATACATATATGTATGTACATACTTCTTACCCCAGTATTTCTCTAACGATCTCTTCTTGTTATACCAAGCATACCTATGCGCACAGGATCTTACATAGCATTCTTGAATAGAACACATCCATTGAAAAGCTTCCACCGCGTGACACTGATGTAAAAATATTTTACAATATTATTATCATCATTTTCAGCCGTTCACCATCCACTGCTGGATGAAGGCCTCTCCAATCGTTTTGAGCAATCTGCATCCACTTGGCTCCACAATCTCCACAATTTCTCGCGTCCATCAATTCTTCTAGCTATGTGTCCACTTCAACTTTTTCACACGTTTCGCTATATCTGCCACATTGGTCACACTTCTTACCCATGTATTCCTCATACGATCTCTTCTTGTTATACCGAGCATACATCTTTCCATGCTTCTCTGTGTGCACTCAATCTTGCGTAACATTCTTGAATGTAGCATCCACGCTTAACATCCATACGTCATAGCTGGCAGTACGCATTGGTCGTACGCCTTCTTTTTTAAGCATAGCGGAATGTTGGATTTAAAAACTATGTTCATTCTTCCAAAAGCACTCTATCCTAGTTTCATTCTTCGTTTTATTTCTTCTTCTTTACATCCAGTCATATTCACCAATTGTCCTAGGTATAAATAACTATCAACTACATATCTCTACAATATGATTATCTACTGTGACTACGTTTTGCGTGCAAAGCTCATTAAACATAGGGCTATTATATATATATAAAATACGATAAATAAGTGTTAAGAGCAGTATTGCTTTGCTTTGAACAGGGTATAGTGTACAGGTGCAATAAATAAAAATATATACATTTTGAACGTAACCGATTTTATTCGTATCTGACGCAACTACATACTTTTTTTCACTGACAGAGTTTAGGTTTTTTTTTTTTGTTGGTCTCGCTTTAATATCAACGCGTATACGAGGGAGCATTCGACGAAGCGATTTATCAAAAACCACTATTAAAACCCCAATAAAAAAGTAACCCAAAAGAGCACAATCCTTTTTTATTCGAGCTTGTCCGCAACAACCGCGCTGTCATCTGCCGCCTACGAATAAGACGAGTAGCCAAGGTATTCTTTTATTATTATACAATTTTTATTTTATTTTTTCGGTATCGGGGAATTCCCCCTTTGTGCGTTGGAAAGTGTCCACGATAATAATTGTTATTATATGCGTGTATAATTTCGGTTTTGATGATGGGGTGTGTGCGACCGCCCGCAAAGCGCATCTCAGCAGGATGCACGACAGGAACAGATGCAGCAGCATCCTCCCCACGAACATACATATGTATTGTATGTACCAGCGAACGAACATACGGACAGACAAAGGCGAATTTGTCTTCGATGATGGCCCACGAAGGGGGTAAAATGGTTGTTAACGCCGAAACACTAACCAAATTTATGCCAAAGTATCGCCGAGTGCACTTGTGCAAATTCCCCATACAATACGCTCGACTGATGCAACTGAAAATATAAAATAAATTAAAAAAAAATGTAACAAATTGATTGAGTATGCGTTTTCGAGTGATTCTATGTGTAGATTCTGTACAAGCTTAATAACTAAGTCCATATACATTTAAAAAGCTTAGAGCGTAGCCAATTTTTCAATTCCTGTCTGTCTTGAGCAATCTGCATCCACTTGACTCCACACATTCTTCTCAATTCATCAGCACATCGTACACTCGGTCTACCCTGCTTTCTTTCACATCATCTCGGATACCATTCCAGTATTTCTCGCGTCCATCCACCGTCTACTTCAACTTGCCCATGTATTCCTCTTACGATCTCTTCTCGTTATACCGAGCATGCATCTTTCCATGCTTCTTACAAAGCTTAGAGCTTAACCGTTCATCATCCACTGCTGGATGAAGGCCTCTTCCAATTATTTTCAATTCCTATCTGTCTTGAGCAATCTGCATCCACTTGACTCTACACATTCAATTCATCAGCCCATCGTACACTCGGTCTACCCTGCTTTCTTTCACATCCTCTCGAATACCATTCCAGTATTTCTCGCGTCCATCCACCATCCATTCTTCTCGCTATGTGTCTACTTTAACTTACCCATGTATTCCTCTTACGATCTCTTCTCGTTATACCGAGCATGCATCTTTCCATGCTTCTTACAAAGCTTAGAGCTTAGCCGTTCATCGTCCACTGCTGGATGAAGGCCTCTTCCAATTATTTTAAATTCCTGTCTGTCTTGCTTTCTTTCACATGCTCTCGGATACCATTCCATTATTCTCGCTATGTGTCACTATGGTTTTACTTCTTACCCATGTATTCCTCTTACGATCTCTTCTTGTTATACCGAGCATACATCTTTCCATGCTTCTCTGGGTGCACTGGATCTTGCGTGGCATTCTTGAATTGAACACAACCATACGTCATAACTGGCAGTACGCATTGGTCGTATGCCTTCTTTTTTAAGCATAGCTGAATGTTGGATATAAAAACAATGTTCGTTCTTCCAAAAGCACTCCATCCTAGTTTCATTTCTTCTTATTTACAACCAGTCATATTCACCAATTGTTCTAGGTATAAATAACTATCAACTATCTCTACAATATGCTTATCTACAGTGACTACGTTTTGGAAATTACATACATGGTGTTCGAAAAGACATGCAACTGTTGCATTCGGGATGCCAGGAGTATATCTGGATGCAATATATAGTATTTGAAGAAATGTGAGGATACACTTTCCTTATTATAAAACAACTAGTGTAAACCCGTTGAATATCAACGCCCGCTGAATTTTAAATTACGTAAAGCGCTTTTTTAATAGAGATCCCCACTAATTGATCGCACGGATGTAATTGATAAAAAAAACAATAGTTTTATAGCGCCATCTATTTATTAAAGCAATCCCGTAGTGTCAAAAAACAATAGTTTGTAAAAATCAAAAAACAAAAAAAAAGAATAATAGTTTTTATAGCGCCATCTATGTCCCAGCTAATTGATCCAACGGTATCGATAATTTCGATAATTTAATTAATAACCAGGTCGATAATTTTTTTTTATACCTTACTATTTATACAATAATTATTAATTATTATTTGTAAGTTTTTTTATAATTTTTTATTTGTTTATTAATAAGCAGACAGACAGACAGACGGATTTCGGCTATTATATATATAATACAATGTGCATATTGAAGAAAATGAACAGAACTTTTTAGTAGTAATAATTATGTTGCTTGGTGCTGAAAGGTCCAATGCGTTCAATGACAATGAAAGAATACAGTAGTAGACAAAAAAAATTGTTCCTCTTATCAAATAATTATATCTTCGAAACTAATAATGCTATCAATATGAATAGAAAACCATTTTAATGTTCAGTTAATCTTTTTTCTAATAATATGGTAATTTACATAAATTTGTTGGCTAAAATTTTGTTTTTTTTCAACGTTTCAAATTTTTACAGCAAATAATTGATTCATTCGTGCGTTGATAAACTTTTAAGTTAACTGTTATCATTTAATACTCTTAAATTATAGAAAAAAATCACCGCATTATTAAAAACGGAACAATTCAAACATAAACAGAGATATAATTTTCTGTAAACAACACTGACTTTTGATGTCCAACCACTACAAGTGTACACTATTAAATATTAGTTTAACTGCAATACATAACAGTTTCCGACTGAAAGCCTCGAAAATCCTATTACCAAACCATTTTTCATCGCCAATAACAGCGTCGTTAGATGCATATGGCATTTTTATTAGTACGAGTACAACATGTCGAGCACATCCACACTCAAACTCAAGTAGTGTCGAACTCCACACCCCGAGAACCACTCATGATCGGCCATTGTACTTGCACAACCATTGTACTCTATATTTGCAAAATATTCGACGATGACACTTGTGAAAGTTTAACAAAAAAAAAAAAAAAAAAAAAAAAAAATTTTAAGGATACTTTTAAGAGTTTCGTTTGGAAACTTTTCCCACGTGTGATGAAACATGAACAATCTTAATGAACTTACGAATGTATTACATTGTGATTTCATGTCCAGAACAAATTCGTGTATGTTTGCAATGTGCAATATAAAGTTCCCCCTATTGCAATGGAAACAGGGAACGTCCCTAACATCTGTGAACATTTCCTATTTATTATATCTTGGTAATTTCACCAGATCACTGAGGCAAATTACATACAATTTGGTACAACAATTTAGCTGGTGGCTAAATCTCGCACACCAGTGGACAAAGTATCATTTATTATTTTTACAGCATAATATTTGATCAATGTGTACAGTTGCAAATTTATACCTAAAAATTTAAGTAGGTAGAAAAAGTTCGTTATAAATTTTGTATTGTTAACGTAGTTGAAATTTACATCAAAATGAGTTTCAAGCAATTTCAAGCAATCAGAAGCTGTCAAACGTTTTTCAAAACGATATTATAGTTTTGCTTTTTTAATATGAATTTATTATAATATACTAGTGTAATCCCGTTGAATATGTTTTCAACTTGCTAAATAAATAAATCGATCAAATATTTTCGTAGTTGATTACATAACAATTTAGCACAGTCGCGAACCTACTATAGATTAATATTTTCAAATTATAGGAGGCCTCCCATTACCGGTGTTGGGTGAACGCGTTAGCGCTAACTCACCCAACCTGGTGATCACGGGTTCAAATCCCACTCGCGACGTTCGTGTTTATTTCAGTCTTTACCGAGTGTTTGTGTGGTGAGTTTATGTGTATTTAAGTTTTTATACTTGTTGTATAGATGGTGCGTTATAATAAAAATTTAGCAAAGTCGCGAACACATAGCGTTATCAGCAGACAGACACACACACAGAGATACACAGACAGACGGAATAGAGCTATTATATACATATATATATAATACAATAAGAGATTTTTATACCCGAGTGTCTTAAGCGGGTATTACACAGGGATAGTTTACTCGCTACTATCTCGCTAGTTTACTAGCCGATACGCGGAGCTAATAGCGAGTACATAGTAATCCTATTACACGTGTTTAGTGTACTCGCTAGCGGCGCTGTCGTCAACTTGTTCTACAGTGTTTGTTCCTTTTTTATACATCTTTTTAAAATAAATATGCATTTTTTTACAATACAATTTTGACCAAACTTGTGTTGGGAGCTGAAAATGAACCGCTTAACCTCAAACTGTCAAAATATAGTGACGTCACACTGGCCAAATAGTAGCGAGTAAAGTTCAAACGTTCGAACTTCACTCGCTCGTCCGAAAAGATCAGATATGTAGTTTACTAGCTTCGCCTGTTACACGAGCTGGTTTATGTACAAGCGAGACTGTAGCGAGTATACTATCGCTGTCTAATACCCGCATTAGGCCGGGCGCACACTGGGTATTTATTTATTTATGCAACAAACAGCTTATAGTATACAATAAAATATAAATACAAAATAATATTAACATCACACAATACACTACAGCCAAAATAGTTACAAACGAACAACAGATCAAAATAAGAATGGAACTTAGGAGTTAGGACTGGAAAGGAACTTAACCAAAGATAATTTAAAGGAGGGCAAAGAATAGAGAAAAGGATCAATATGTGTCGGGATTTCGTTAAATGACGAGCAGGATCTATAAATGAAGGAGTTTAGTGAATAATTTGTGGAACAAAGATTCAAATGAAACAATGGAGGATTTCTGACAGGCCTAGGGGGACAATGTAGAAGGATCCTACTTAGTAGGTAAGGGCTGTCTAATAAATTATTTAAAAGTTTAAATATAAAGCAGAGATCCGAGATTACGTCCTCCTGGTTTGCAGGGAGACGTAATCACGGGAATTTGCAGAAGAAAGACAAAACCTGGAAATGGAGTACTTCTTATTAATTTTTTCCAATTTATTAATGTACTAGCTGACCCGGCATGCGTTGCAATGCCCGATACCGTTCCCGTTCCAGATCCCGATCCCGTTGCCGATCCGTTGCCGATCCCGTTCCCGTTCCCGTTCCCGATCCCGTTCCCGTTCCTAGTACGTTATCTGACGCGTGGGCAGGCCCGTTCTTAATTAATTATGGCGCTTTATAATTAATTATTTAATTATATGTATATATAATTGTTATTATAAAGCGCCATCTATACAACAACTATAAAAACTATTATATATTCATATAATTTAGCAAAGTCGCGAACACTTGCGAGGGTGACGTCATAGCGTTATCAGCAGACAGACGGATTTCGGCTATTATACATATATATAATATAGATATACACACGTATGGCGTTGTCTCGCGTCCAGAGAGAGACAACGCCATACGTGTGAGGGACAACAACATTGTACGTACGACACGAATTCGTACTAATACGTACCCAGTGTGCGTTCGGCCTTAGACATTAACCTTTCAGGACGCGAATTGTTCATTGTGCGACCGAGCCAAAAAAGATACAACGACACTTTTCATAATTCTAATTTTAACACCATCGGTCCTCAAAGGAGTTTATCAAATGAACTTTCGACAAATGGGTCATTTAAGTTGAACCTAATTCAATTTTTTTTCCCCATTTTCTTCGACTTCTTAAAAAGTGAACATCGCACACTTGCATCGGAACAATACTTTATATTTTCTTTGATGTGGTCGCTTTAGGAAAGGGGAGAGGGTGAGCTTTGTGATCGTCCACCCCCCTTTAATCGACATGTTAAAAACATGCAAGCGACGCTAGAGGGTGGATGGAAACTACCGACTACATAAATAAATACATACACAGAGGGTCGAAGCATGGGGAAAACAACAATCGCATTTTTTTTTTATTTAGAAGCGATTAGCGGCTGTGATTGACAATTTGACGCGGGACGATTATTTCCCGAATCGGCTTGACACTTCCCATTCCGGAACAATCAATGGAGAGAGAGAGAGGAGACTGGGGTGGGTCGTGACGGGAATGAAAATACAAAAAAAAAAAAAAAAAGAGAGAAACGTAAGTGAAATCTAATTACGAAAGCGATTCAATATTTATAGTGGAATTTAACCGTATATTGCGCGACCGAAGAGTGACGCGCTTAAATCGAATTCTGATTACATTCCGATTTATTTTTTTTAATTTGTGCGAATAATAGAATCTAATTTATTTGGTATAAATTTCCCACGAAAGTACCGTACGTACTGTTTTTCTTTCGAAGGTGACGCACTTGATATCAAACGTCACTGTTTCGACATAGTGACGTTACTAGGGAAAGATAGTTTCCAGTCGTGAAACCATCGCCTACTGAATGGTGCCAATTTTGTGAAACCGTTTCACAACTACATCATCGTCATCATTTTTAGCCGTTCACCATCCACTGCTGGATGAAAACCTCTTCCATACCTGTTTGTCTTGAACAATCTGCATCCAGTTGACTCCACACATTCTTCTCAGTTCATCAGCCCATCGTCTATTCGGTCTACCTTGCTTTCTTTCACATCCTCTCGGATACCATTCAAGTATTTCTCGCGTCCATCTGCCATTCGTTCTTCTCGCTACGTATCCACTTTAACGTTTTCACACGTTCTGCTATATCTGCCACTTTGATGAATCTGTCTCCATTCTCTCCATTCTCATCTCCATTATCTGGATGACCACCACTACTGGATGAATCTCTTCCATTCCGTTACGTAGCATTCCTAGTGTTGTAAATCATCAATTTCAGCCGTTCATCATCCACCGCTCTGGATGAGGGCCTCTCCAATCCTCTTCCATTCCTGTCAGTCTTGAGCAGTCTGCATCCACCGAAATCCACACATTCTTCTCAATTCATCAGCCCATCGTCCACTCGGTCTACCTTGCTTTCATTCACATCCTCTCGGATACCATTCCAGTATTAGCGTCCATCTGCTATCCACTCTTCTCGCTATGTGTCCACTTCAACTTTTTCACACGTTATCACTCATGTATTCCTCTTACGATCTCTTCTTGTTATACGAAGCATACATCTTGCAATGCTTCGCTGTGTGCACTGGATGTTACGTAGCATTCCTAGTGTTGTTCATCATCCACCGCTGGATGAGGGCCTCTCCAATCCACTTCCATTCTTGTCTGTCTTGAGCAGTCTGCATCCAGTCAACTCCACACATTCTTCTCAATTCGTCAGTCCATCTTCCACTCGGTCTACCTTGCTTTCTTTCACATCCTCTCGGATACCGTTCCAGTATTTCTCGCGTCCATCTACCATCCATTCTTCTCGCTACGTGTCCACTGCAACTTTTTCACACGTTCCGCTATATCTGCCACTTTGGTTATGCTTCTTACCCACGTGTTCCTCTTACGATCTCTTCTTGTTATACCAAGCATACATCTTTCCATGCTTATTTATATTCATCATCATCGTCATTTTCAGCCGTTCACTATCCACTACTGGATTAAGATCTCTCCTATCCTCTTCCATTCCTGTCTGTCTTGAGCAATCTGCATCCAGTTGTCCATTCGTTTTAATTCATCAGCCCATCGTCCACTCAGTCTATCTTGCTTTCATTCACATCCTCTCGCATACCATTCCAGTATTTCTCGCGTCCATCTGTCCACTTCAAATTTTTCAGACGTTCCGCTATCGGTCAAGCTTCTCACCCATGTATTCCTCTTACGATCACTTCTCATTACACCATGCTTCTCTGTGTGCATTGGATATTGCGTAACATTCTTGAATTTAGCAACCACGTTCCACATCCATACGTCATAACTGGCAGTACGCATTTAGTCGTATGCCTTATTTTTTAAGCATAGCGGAACGTTGGATTTAAAAACAACACAACTATGTACATATGGATATATTATATATCCATTGATATTTAAGGTCGAAAATTGTCATGGAAACCATTCGACAATCGACACTCTAACCGCTGAGCTATCGTCTGGCCGTATTGCGCGTAAACGGTACGTTACAATTATGTATTTCGAATCGAATAAAATGCATGTTCGTTTAATCATCGCAAATACATTTTTAGTACAACACGCACCATTCAAACGCCACATTTAACCATTAATTTTAATTACAAACAAACTCTTCTCACATACACAACATGTAATATTATTAAAGACCATTGAATGCATCTCGAAAATATGCACACGCGAACAATGGTGACTTTATATCGGCGCACGCTTGAAATTAGCACGCTCCATTTCCAAACTGTGAATGGAAGTGTTTCGTTCTTGATTTTGATAAACGATCTAACCTCGGGGCTAGAGCCGGTTCCGTTTAACCCTTTTCCAAGAATCGATTTTTAAATACAAAAAAAAAACATGTACATACATATGTATGTACAAGTACTTGTACGCGAATGAATGGATTTGTCGACTGCGCAATACGCGCTCGATTAAACACAATTTTATTAAACTAATATTGTACAGGGTGTAAACGAGCGTTATGTGTTAACGTTATTAAAATCCAGAAAAATAACGATCGAGTATTAGACCTGTATTAACTGAAAGCTCCCAGTTTGCTTCCTAATGCTGGGTACACACCGACGAACCGAACAGCACAATGTGGACCGCTCCACACAATAACGTACTATGATTTATGAACGTCCACACAATAGCAACTCTTCGTCGTTCGTTATACATGGTGCCAATTTTGTACGGAACCATCTCAACAACTGAACGAGTATTAGACCTATTAACTGAAAGCTCCCAGTTTGCTTCCCAATGGTGGGTACACACCGCCGAATCGAACGCGAACCGAATTCGGAGCGAATTTGAAGCGAACGATGGGATTCGCTTCGTTGGTTGTAGGTATACACATAAATATTCGGACTGAATATCGAGCGAATGTTGACCCTCGAACGGAAATACAATAGGCAGAATTAACAAAAGAAAATCTTAAACAATAGCCCAACTAACAAAAAAATACACTATTTGCGTTCGGTGCATTGTCGCTGCAAGAGCGGTCCCATCAAACGATTTTTTTTGTGCATTTCGTCTTTGTTCGTGGCATCTTGGCGAACAGTTGTACTTATCAACAATAGTAACAATAAATCACCAAACAATAAAACAATTAACTCACTTTCGAAACTTTCGTACATACAATGAAATTCAAAAAAAATGATGAGGGGTTGAATTTTATATATTTTTACGTATATATAATGCTGCGTACACACCGACGAAGCGAACAGCGAACGACGAAGGCGAATTGTTGTTGTGTGGACCGCTCCACACAATAACGTCCGATGATTTATGAACGTCCACACAATAGCAACCTTTCGTCGTTCGCTGTTCGGTTCGTCGGTGTGTACGCAGCATTACATGGTGCCAATTTTGTATGCAACCATCTCAACAACTGAACGAGTATTAGACCTATTAACTGAAAGCTCCTAGTTTGCTTCCTAGTGTGCTGCGAACACACTGAGACGGACCGAACAGCGAACGACGAAAGGCGAAAGCGAATTGTTATTGTATAGACCGCTCCACACAATAACGTTCGATGATTTATGAACGTCCACACAATAGCATTGTCATTCGCTGTTCGGTTCGTCGGTGTGTACGCAGTATAACATTAGTCGTACTCCCCCTATTCATTGTTCCATTCTGTCGTCTTTTTTTTAAAACAAGATAGTATGCAGTTTGAGTTCGAGTATCTGTTTCTTCTAATCGCGTGTGTTGAAAGGGGACATATACTCAAACAGTATACATATATCAGTCTTGAGCAATCTGCATCCAGTTGACTCCAAACATTCTTCTCAATTCATCAACCCATCGTCCACTCGGTCTACCATGCTTTCTTTCACATCCTCTCGGATACCATTCCAGTATTTCTCGCGTTCATCCGTCATCCATTCTTCTCGCTATGTGTCCTTTAGTCATACTTCTTACCTATGTATTCCTCTTACGATCTCTTCTCATCATACCGACCATATGTACATCTTTCCATGCTTCTCTGTGTACACTGGATCTTACGCAGCATTCTCGAATTTAGCATCCACTCATTAGGTCTTGGTCCCTTGATTTGATTGCGTGTGTGAGTTACCCTTTTATTATTAAGCAGCTATCTGAACGGTCAATCAGGCAAAATCTAATGCCGGCACTTCATTTTGGACGAGCGCTGACGAGCGGTGCCGAGCGCCAAGGTGTGGGTATGTCGCTCGACCATTTTCGCGTTAACGCCAACGTTTTTTATAACATTCGCGCGACATCCGCAAAAATTGAGCGTTGGCGAGCGAACCGCGAAAAAAGCAAGATGGCGGACCCTTCCCCACACCCCGGACCCCTCCAGTGTTGTCTGTGCCTTTAGTGCGTAATCATGTGGACCAATTCAGTGACTCTGAACCGGCGATATGGTATCCAAAACACCGATGCCACGATGACACTTCGTTCGCTGCCGCTTGCTAGTTGACACTAGAGTGGCACCACCAGCGATACGATAGCAGCGCTCTGGACGGGCGAGCAAGCGGCAGCTGACCACAGCGCAAAGGCCAACGCCGCACAGTATCTTATTCTCGTTTCTTCACTGTAACAAACGCTAAAAATCGTTGTCACACAGAGAATAGCCACTTTTGAAGGTATCGGATTCGTAATGCATAGTGTACTTTGGGTCGAATTATTTTCGATATTTGCAAAATATATCGCAGTGTGAGTCATAGGGTCGTTATCTGGCTGTTGCAGGGTTGATGCAGTGAGCCATCCATCAAAAGTGCGAATCGGTCGTATCAGGTCGTGTGCCTGTCGTGTGCACTGAGCCCAGCCCTGATCGTAGATAGCCGCCCTGGGGCAAAGCTGCGCCCTCATCCGCAGCCCTCTCATTGCAGAGCATCGCAGAGAACCTTCCAATGAAAACGCCATGATAAACAAACGAAATTTTATCCCCATAGCAGACTTGGGTATGTAAAATGTGTGTGGGGTCTGTGATACCCCCCCCTAGGTAAATTATTTTCTTAGTTAATTGAGTGTTTCTGAGATTCGTAGAACATGTCCCTGAAGGCGGAATCAATCATTCTATTGAATAGGTGCGTTTGTATAGGTTCTAAAAGGGTCAATGTCATATTTTTAGTGAAATGAGTTGTATGCAAAAAAAATCTCGAGGTCGAATTTTCACACGACAACAATACTTATCTATACTATGTTTTTATTATACTCTGTTTTTTTAACGAGAGAGTATGTGGATTGAGTATCTGTTTGTTCTAACCGCGTGTGTTGAGCGGACTTTACACGGTCAATAATACTGTCATTACTCCATTAGCGACAGTATCCCCTCCATATCAAAATATCCGGATTCGCGTCATTGAAGGATATTACACTATCAATACGGATCGTGATTCTAGTATTCTCAATATTATCGCGGATTTCAAAACGTCCGATTTCGCCTCAATATTATCACGATACTGTAAATACCATCAGCATTACTTCAATATGGATCGCGTGATAATATTGATAGTGTGATATGCCCCAATTATTTGCCGTCATTCCATCAATATCGAATTTACAAGATCAATAACATTGTCAAAGTGTAAGGTCCACTTTAGAAAAGAACATAATCATAAAGCGAAAGACGAACGATAAGCGCTATTGGCGCTTTTGGGGCAACTTGAATTTTTGTCCCGTTTTAGCACGCGTTCAACTTCAAACTGCATACACTCTTGTTGAAAAAACATATTATATTGTTTAACACGGTTACGTTACGTGACCGATAACGTAACCGTGGCCGAAGTTGTTTATCGGTCAGTATAGTAACGTTTCACCAGTGTTGTCTTCTGTCTGTCGGTCACTTTTTTATTAATAATATATGTTTTTTTGCCCCATAACCAATTGTTAGCTCACTCGTGTGACAATAATAAACACCATTGATTACACTGTTCGACAAATGACGACTTTTTTTGTTGCTTCAGAGACGAGATATGACTTTTTTTATAGATCTATGCCCAGTGAACACGAATCTGGTAATAAAAACTGTTGATTGGCTCGAGATTCGGAGATATATGTGTTTTTTAAATCACACGATTTTTCTATTTCTTGGTGTTGTTCGTTCGATGTCTCAAAATCTGTCAATTGCTTGTTGAAAATGAATACTGGAATCTATAGTTGGGTATTTTATCTTTCATTTGTAGTACTTTTCAGCTTTCAGATCTTTCTAAGTAGTCGTCCAGTTCAAATCAAAAGTCAAAAGTATGTATTTTCAGTTGGGATTTTTTTCCCACTGTTAATACTATTTTATTTTAAGTATTATATTAATTCCGTCTGTGTGTGTGTGTGTGTGTGTGTGTGTGTGTGTCCGGTAACGCTATGACGTCACTATAGGATTTTTCGAGTTTTTTTCTATGAATATATTTTTGAAATTTTTTTTTTTCGGTTTTTTTTGGATTTTTCCAACTTTTTTTTTGGATTTTTTTTTGGAACTTTTTTGAACATTTTGGAACTTTTTTTGAATTTTTTTTTTTTTTTTTTTTTTGGATTTTTTCAACTTTTTTCTATGAATAGATTTTTGAAAAAAAAAATTTTCGGTTTTTTTGGATTTTATCAACTTTTTTTTTGGATTTTTTTTTTGGAACTTTTTTGAACTTTTGAACTTTTTTTGAATTTTTTTTTTTTTTCGATTTTTCAACTTTTGATACCCCCTAAAGCCATTCCGGCCCCTCACCACCCCACAGACCCCCCCCCAAACCCCTACGGCACCTTTTCAGCACTCCCGAAAAGTTATGCCGGCCCCTCACCACCCCCCCCCCCTCCCCTGCCCCTACGGCACCATTTCTGCACTCCCGAAAAGCTATGCCGGCCCCTCACCACCCCAATGACCACCCTACTCCTACGGAACCTTTTCTGCACTCCCGAAAAGCTATATCGGCCCCTTACCCCCCCCTTTTGGGACTCACTAAAAGCCATGCCGGACCATCACCACCCCACAGACCCCCCCTTACGGCAACTTTTCAGCACTCCCGAAAAGCTATGCCGGCCCCTCACCACCCCCCCCCAGACCCCTCCCCTGCCCCTACGGCACCTTTTCTGCACTCCCGAAAAGCTATGCCGGCCCCTCACCACCCCAATGACCACCCCCTACTCCTACGGAACCTTTTCTGCACTCCCGAAAAGCTATATCGGCCCCTTACCACCCTTTTTTGGGACTCACTAAAAGCCATGCCGGACCATCACCACCCCACAGACCCCCCTACCCCTACGGCAACTTTTCAGCACTCCTGAAAATATGCCGGCCCCTCACCCCCCCCCCAGACCCTCCCTTACGGCACCTTTTCTGCACTCCCGAAAGCTATGCCGGCCCCTCACCACCCCACAGACCCCCTACCCCTACGGCACCCTTTTTTGCACTCCCGGAAAGCTATGCCGGCCCCTTACCACCCCTTTTTTTGACTCACTAAAAGCCATGCCGGACCATCACCACCCCAGAGCCGCCTTCTACCCCTGCGGCAACTTTTCAGCACTCCCGAAAAGCTATGCCGGCCCCTCACCACCCCACAGATCCCCCCCTACCCCTACGGCACCTTTTCAGCACTCCCGACAAGCTATGCCGGCCCCTCATTACCCCACAGACCCCCCCCTACCCCTACGGCACCTTTTCTGCACTCCCGAAAAGGTATGCCGGCCCCTCACCACCCCCAGACCACCCCCCTACCCCTACGGCACCTTTTTTGCACTCCCGAAAAGCTATTTTAAGATCCAAAAAATCAAAACCATTAAAAATTCCATGGGGCGTTGATTATCAACGGGCAATAAGCTAGTTTTAAACATAATTTTCTTTAGATCGCCGACTCTAAAAAGTATTTAATTATGTAAAATATATTATAAACATTTGATAAGAATTGTAAATAGGTTTTTGAGCTCTTTCTCCTATTACGCTTTAAACACTAACATTAAAATAAAAGAATCCTTATAAATACTAACAAAATGAACAATGTTTAAAATAGATAATGGTCACTGGACCAGTAGCTATTAAAATAGATTTAAGATGGATTGTGAACATTTTTTTTATAACGCTTTTTTAAATAAAAAAAAAAATATTATGTATTTTCCATTTAAACATGTTTAAAAAGTCATATCTCGTCTCTGAAGCATTTTTCGTGTCGAACAGTGAATTATCATCGTGCAATATGTATGTACATACATATGTATGCACTAGTTTTCACAATACCAACTAAAAAACTATAAAATTTTAATAGTTAACATTTTCATAGCTAAGTTGGGTTACTTAAATTTAGCGAAATAGAAAAAAAAATCAAATGTAAAAAAGCTCACTTACGCAAACAATAATTACCAAACATTTAAAACAAACATAAATGAATTTAAAGTGCTTCCAAGCTTGAGTATAAATAAATAACATTTCGCCGAGTCACATTTACGTGCACACTTCAATTACGAAACAATCGTCGCCGGAGTGAGAAAAATCACAAATCAAAACTTTTCCCGATGAAAATTACTGTTACGACGCCAAAAGGTGGCGGAAAATTCTCGGAAAAGCGCTTTTCCATCACAAATACTAACGAGTAATCACGTGGCGATTCGTGTGACGTAGAAACCTATCAAATGCATTTACGTCAGCTGGCACACAGCTCTTTTACGAAACACTAAATGAAAGTACCTGGCGTTTCCTGGTTGCAGTTTGAATTGCAATCAATGACGGATGTAATACTGGCAATATCAATATGTTTCGATTGGCGACACTTTCTCCATCTCCATTAGCCGGAGTCATCGAAACAAAACTTCAAACGATAACTAACCGAAGTAAATAAATTATATTGAGCTCAAATACCCTAATGCTGTGTACACACCGACGAACCGAACAGGGAACGACGAAAGCGAATTGTTACACAATAACGTTCGATGATTTATGAACGTCCACACAATAGCAACCCTTCGTCGTTCGCTGTTCGGTTCGTCGGTGTGTACGCAGCATTATAACACCTGCAGGATCGTAGGAAGTACCTGTGTACCAAAGTTCGGTCCAGATTAGTCAAACTGTGTAGAACTAATGATATTTTTTTTATCTAGATATATGTATGTATGTCCCTACTAAGCATGTATGTATGTATATGGATAAAGTAACGATCCAATTTATACATACGTACATATATGTACATATGAGTCGCCTAGTTCCAAATCCCGATAAGTCCACAATATATAAAAAATGAGGATAAAATATTTTCCGGTTCTAAGAATGTTTTCAAACGATGCCTTATACTTGAATTATTCCAAATACCGCCAAGTGCGTCGTAAAAAAATATTGAAAATCAGTGTTAGTTCCAAAAACTGACAATTGCACTATGATAAAAGCTGATAAAAGCCATATTTAGAAACAAACAACGATAAGTCCATGTTTCTAATCTCAATATTTTGTTTAATATCAACAAAATTAAGTTTAAATGAGTTTAAACGCCATCAAGCAAATAAGTCTGTAGCAGAAGTGGGTTTTATGGACTTATCGAGATTTGGAACTAGGCGACTCAATTATGTATGTAGACTAGCCGAAAGTGCCCGGCGTTACATGGATCCATTTTAAATTGTGAAATTTAATATGTTTTATGTTTTCTGAACAGACGATCTGTTTCGACACATGCTACCGGAAATTAAAATTTCCTATCGCAAGCAATTACCCCCAATAAGACCCGCAGGATCGTATGAAGTACTTCTACAAAATTTGCTCCTGAAACAAACATAAAGAGAGACGACAAGAATTTCCAGTTTATGAATTTTCATTTCACGCCAGTGATTCTCAAACATTAGCTTTCCAAAAGCGTAATTTTTTTTTTTAAGTAAAAATGGTTACTTGGCAGAGGTTAAAAAAATTAATTTTTGTATTATAGATTCACAAACATTTTTTTTATTTAATAAAGCCTCTAAAATATCCTCGATGCAATTTTTCATCTCAAAATTTCATCAAAAGTGAAAATATATTATTTGAAAAAAAGTTTTGAACCACTGGAATTTTTTTTTTGAAAATGGCTTGTTATTTTGGCAACAGTGTGGGGAAGATATTTCATCATCAATGATAATATCTAAAATCATTATTTATTGAGAAAATAATTTTTTTGTCGTACGTTTTAAAATTTTACGAAGAAAGGTAATCACGATTTTCAAATCAAGTTTAACCCATGTTCAGATTTTGTCTCGTAAAGTCGCTCACCCTGGTCGAACGGTCCAAATCCTCATATATATTATTCAAGAAACGAATTTAAAAAAAAAATCAAAATCCCCAAAATTATGGTATTTTCAAGTTGGTAAAGATGAAATGGATATGTTTCTGTAAAAAAATTTGAAAAGCACCGGTTTGAAAGATTCATCTAATAATTTTTCATCTTATACAATGCTGAGGATTTGTGTTTTGCGGATATATAGTTAATTTTTGTCCCAAGTGGTTAAAAATATTTTATTTTTGTAATTGAATTTTAATGTTTGGAAATTGAAAAATGTAAAAATTAATTCCGAGTTCAAAGAGTTTATAGAATTATATAGATTGTTACTCGAAAGTAGGAAAGTAGGCTTAAAAATTAATTTTAATAAAACTAAAATTATGTATAATGAATTTTGCACGCAAAACGTAGTCACAGTAGATAACCATATTGTAGAGATAGTTGATAGTTATTTATACCTAGGGCACTTGGTGAATATGACTGGATGTAAAGAAGAAGAAATAAAACGAAGAATGAAACTAGGATGGAGTGCTTTTGGAAGAGTGAACATAGTTTTTAAATCCAACATTCTGTTATGCTTAAAAAATAAGGCATACGACCGATGCGTACTGCCAGTTATGACGTATGGATGTGAAACTTGGACGCTAAATTCAAGAATGCTACGAAAGATCCAGTGCACACAGAGAAGCGTGGAAAGATGTATGCTTGGCATAACAAGAAGAGATCGCAAAATAAATACATGGGTAAGAAGTATGACCAAAGTGGCAGATATAACAGAACGTGTGAAAAAGTTGAAGTGACAATGGGCTGGACACATACATATGTAGGACTCGAGAAATACTTGAATGTTATCCGAGAGGATGTGAAAGAAAGCAAGGTAGACCGAGTGGAAGATGGGTTGATGACTTGAGAAGAATGTGTGGTGAAATTTCAAACTGAACAAAACTGAACTGAACAAAAACTTTCTGAACGTATTTAAAATACAGTACCGATCATCAGTTCGTTTTCAATTTTAGACACTTTGAGATTTCCTCCGTTCTTTGGCGCTTTTTATATGTTTTTAATTTACATATCATAGCAGATGGACGCGAGAAATACTAGAATGTGTGTAATCAAATGGATGCAGATTGCTCAAGACAGACAAGAATGGAAGAGGATTGGAGAGGCCTTCATCCAGCAGTGGATGGTGAACGGCTGAAAATTATGATGATAGATTGTTACTACGTAGTCTTGGTTCATTTTTTTTCCTGTTCAACTTATGTATAAAGGCGACATGTTGCAAAAGCGATCCCATATGTAGGATAGCTCCCTGGGGATGTTGGTTTGTGTACGTTCTGGGATTCGAACCGGTGCATACCTAGTAAGCGACCCCTAAACTCGCCGACCCTCTGAGACTTAAGGGACAACTAACCCCTCTTCTGGTCCCCCCCTGTATAACGAGATATTTATCTATTTATGCGTGTAAAAAATCGAGATGTTGTGAAACACTGGTTCGACTTTATAAATGGTTATTTGATAGGTTCGGTTCGCGCACTCGCGCGCTCACGCTCGTCGATTCTCAAACCGTGGCAATTAAAAACTACTTAAAGACACTCGAAACTAATGAAAATGCATCACATCAACACCTTATATAGAACAAGGCCTGAGCTTAAATTCACCTATTATATTTGTTGTATATAAATATGGTATAGAAAAATATATATATAATAAAATTATAAACGATACAACTTTACACCTTTCATCATCATCATTTTCAGCCGTTCACCATCCACTATTAGATGAAGGCTTCTGCAATACTCTTCCATTCATGTGCAATCTGCATCCACTTGACTCCACACATTATTCTCAATTCATCATCCCATCTTCCACTCGGTCTACCTTCACACGTTCCGCTATTGGTCATGTATTCCTCTTGCGATCTATTCTTGTTATACCGAGCATACATCTTTCCATGCTTCTCTGTGTGCACTGGATCTTTCGCAGCATTCTTGAATTTAGCGTCCAAGTTTCACATCCATACGTCATAACTGGCAGTACGCATCGGTCGTACGCCTTCTTTTTTAAGCATAGCGGAATGTTGGATTTAAAAACTATGTTCATTCTTCCAAAAGCACTGCATCCTAGTTTTATTTCTTGTTCTTTACAATCAGCCATATTCACCAATTGTCCTAGGTATAAATAACTATCAACTATCTCTACAATACGTTTTGAATTCATTAAACATAATTTTAGTTTTATTAAAATTAAAGTATGAAAGTAGGCTTAAAGTAGGTTTACACCTTTAGTGTGATTAAAATGCTTCAATTCTTCGTTTTGAACTTGTATTCGTAGAAAAATATAAAACTTACCCGATTGAACCAACGTCTCAAAGTTATGCTTAAAAAATAGGGCATACGACCAATGCGTACTGCCAGTTATGACGTATGGATGTGAAACGTTGATCCAGTGCACACAGAGATGTATGCTCGGTATAACGAGAAGAGATCGTAAGAGGAATGCATGGGTAAGAAGGCAGATATAGCAGAATATGTGAAAAACGTGACAGCGAGAAGAATGGATGGCAGATGGACGCGAGAAATACTGGAATGGTATCCAAGAGGATGTGAAAGAAAGCAAGGTAGACCGAGTGGACGATGGGCTGATGAATTAAAAATGACGTGTGTAGTCAACTGGATGCAGATCGCTCAAGACAGACAGGAACGAAAGTGATTTGGAGTGGCCTTCATCCAGCAGCGGACGGCAAACGGCTGAAAATGACGATGATGATCTCCTTACATAACCTTGAAAATCAATGTTACGAGCACGTTACTTAATTTAAACGGTGGAAATTCACGTAATTTTAAATGCCGCAAAAGTACACAAAAAGTCTACTAAATCTACCAAAATTTAAATGCAAATAATCGCCTTAATTCTTCGAAGTGGCTTTGAAAATTGATTTTGCAAACACGTTCTTACATTTTTCCACGGTAGACTTTGCGCAGAATTAATACCATAGAATCCATAGATATGCCATTCCAAACAAATTTGCCTGGAGAAAGCGTCAGAAGCAACGGGGGCGTGCGGGGGGTCTAAAGTGCGGGGAATTCTCACAAAATGCATGCAAGGAGTGCATTTTGCATGCCCTTTTTGTGTGTCATTTTTCGGGCGCTAACGCCAATCTATGTTATTCAACATCTATGCATAGAATCCAATTTATTCTCAAAATTGACACTCAAAATTTCGATTGAAAAAAAAAAAAAAAAAACGCGACCCACAATTTGAGAAGGGTCCACGCTAGTGCACAAAAGGGTGCGAAGGGTGTTTGCGAATGAATTGTTTGAACAGTGCTCGTCTGCAATTGTGGGGAGGGATAGGTAGGGGGACAAGTGCAATGCTGTCGTTATCTGAACTGCATAACGTCACTGCTGTTCCTGGACGATAAGCAATTCAAAGCGATCGTGGATAGGTTTAACACACATTATAAAAAAAAAAAAAAAAACAACACTTTATTCCTACTGCATGGATAACGTAAAAAAGTATAAAAAGTTCTACAATTATAAATTTTATTAAGAACTGCACTACCGAGCAATGTGCGTGTATGTACGTGGCCCATAGTGTTATATCAATTTTGGTCGAGTTTTCCCCCGCGTTGACACCGAAAGCTTATACTATTTTTGCATATAAAGGTAGGCAGTTTTCGTATAAGCGAAAATGCCATTGCCTATACCTACATATACACGTGTGTGTGTGTGTGTGTGTGTGTGTGTGTATGGTTGGTAGTTGGGTACCTATGCCTGTGCCTAGCGAATGTATATCGTATAAGTTCTATAATACAAACTGAATGTGCACGTATATATATATATGTATGTACACAACTGTGTGTACAACCAACGTGTAACTAAAAATTCAGTGCACTTTAATAATTTATTATTAAAATTATAGTACAGTGGAACCCCGTTGCATCGTTTTTCATGGGACCGTAAAAAAAAAAAAAAAAAAAACGATATATGCAGAAAAACGACTTATACGATAAAGTATAATATTTAGACGATTGATACAGGATAACGATATATGTACATAAAGGAGAACGATGCAAACGAGATTATTTAACACTGTTCTTATGGGTGTTTGGTCGGGACTACGAAAAAATAGCGATATATGCGAAAAAACAATACAAGCGAGAACGATGCAACTGTATTGCAAAAAAGTATATACATAAATATACTACATTTGAGCATTATTGATATGTGATATTGTACAAGGTAGGGCAGAGCGGACTGACACCATGTAAAACGCTCTCCTGTGCGAGGCGTCGGGGTTAGGGGATGTAACTATGTACATATCATCGTCATCATCATTTTCAACCGTTCACCATCCACTGCTGGATGAATATCTGCATCCACTTGACTCTACACATTCTTCTCAATCCATCAGTCCATCGTCCACTCGGTCTAGTTTGCTTTCTTTCACATCCTCTCGGATACCATTCCAGTATTTCTCGCGTCTAAGTCATCTACGATCTATTCTTGTTATACCGAGCATACATCTCTCCATGCTTATCTGTGTGCACTGGATCTTGCGTAACATTCTTTAATTTAGCATCCAAGTTTCACATCCATACGTCATAACTGGCAGTGCGCACTGGTCGTATGCCTTACTTTTTAAGCGGAATGTTGGATTTGAAAACTATGTTCATTGTTCCAAAAGCACTCCATCCTAGTTTTATTTATTCTGTAACTACATACATATATAAGAATGAAAAGAACACGATACAACCTATGTTTTTTGAGATAATAAAATTGCACGTTTTAGCAAAAATTTCGCATGTTAAATTTAAACCTTGTTTTTTACCTCTACATTCCAGGTGCAAAAAAAAAACAATTATGCACAAATAAGCAATCCTATTATCTTGTGATTGATGTGCAGTTATATCCCCTGAGCCCTAAGCCCTAAACGTTTTATATGATGACAGTTCGCTTTGACCCACCTCGTACAAGTGTTAAAAATTCAATTGTATTGTAAAATATAGATCATTGATATAATAATAATAAAGCAGTAAGTACACAGTGTGCTTATTTATAAATGAATTAATTAATTTAATATAAAAATGTTTTCAAATGTACGTTTACTGTACGGCGAATAAACGCGCAAAGCTCCCCGTTGTACACTCGACCACAGAATTGGATTTCGTGGAAAATTAAAAATAATATTCTTAATATAAACAAAAAGTTGAACTATCGAACGAATTTTATATACATACATAGGTAAGCCTAATTTTAATTGCGGGCAAAGTTTAATTTTACCAATTTATAATACCTCTATTGTATGTATGTATGTATGTAGGTACACAGTTCTATGGCTTAGTTCTTCTATGTAAAAATGTACATAGTACTGATTAAGGTATCTTGATTTTCAAGGTCAAACTTTACATACATTCACACTGTAAATGTCGACATGCAAACTTTCTATATAACAAAGTATTTGAAAAATTTTAGGAATACTTTGTACTACGCATTTTATGTTCGTCAACGGTGAAAAATTTCGAACGATAAATATATATTTATTAAATAGAAAGAAAGTTATTGGGAAAGGCGTACATGAAAACTCTATCTCCGTGGCCATCTGTTGGCGCCACTTTCAACTAAATTTTCACAGGCTTTTCGCAAAGTTTCTTCCACTGCAATACTTATTAAAATTACAATCAATGCAAACACTTTTAAGCACTCGATTTCAATTGCACAGTTACAACGGTAAAAAGTACCAAAATACATAATTCAACTAATCGTTTACATACACAATAGCCGAGTGAGTATTCTCAATGCGATATAATTTAATACAATAAATTTTAGTACAATAGGAAATGTTTGATATGTGAAATGTTTTTGTGTGTTTCCTGTTGTGTGGGTGGTTTT
Organism: Parapsyche elsis; assembly: GCA_022651745.1. NCBI lineage: Eukaryota > Metazoa > Arthropoda > Insecta > Trichoptera > Hydropsychidae > Parapsyche > Parapsyche elsis. Next base: position 1,437,154 of record JAGVSN010000030.1, read on the forward strand.
GGTTTTATTTTTGCTGGAAAAAGAAAGAGGTGGATTTCGTACCACCTTGTATTCCCGCTACTACCATCTTGTGTACTCGAAAAACGAGCCTCTTCACCGACACCAACACTCACAGCACACATATACCCATAGATATGTATGCGTATACTTTTTTAGAATCATACGATTCGCGCGAATCTTTTGATCGAAAATTTCGCCTTCTGCATAATATTTTGGTAGTGATTTTTTTTTTTTTTCGCTCAGCTTAGGTACTGTAGAGACACGTGTGGTGCATTTGAGACGGCTTAATCAAGGAATTATCCATTTAGGTGAGGGGGATTGGGGTACAATGGGTAGTTGCGTGTCGATGCCACGTGGCCTGCGCCCCCCGAGACTCCGCCACGTGTCCTTTCGCCCCCATGGGGGCTGGAGGCGTGTCACCCCCTTTCGTCTCGCCTCTTGTCCGATTCATCAAAATCGACAATGCAAATTCGCCGCACTCTGTCAGTTGGAAAATCGATAGAGCAGAGTTTTGACGAGGTTAGCGCGGAGTTGCTAAATTAGACGTGTGTATTTAACGGCGGTGTTTACACATGAAACTTGTGAAAACGCTACGATGTTCACTCGAGCTTATAGTGTTGATAGTTATGTATACCTAGGACAATTGAGTCGCCTAGTACCAAATCTCGATAAGTCCATAAAACTCACTTGTTCGCAAACGCGGTTTTTCTGCTACAGACTTATTTGCTTGATGGCGATTAAACTCATTTAAACTTAATTTTGTTGATATTAAACAAAATATTGAGATTAGAAACATGGACTTATCGTTGTTTGTTTCTAAATATGGCTTTTATCAGCTTTTATCATAGTGCAATTGTCAGTTTTTGGAACTAACACTGATTTTCAATATTTTTTTACGGCGCACTTGGCGGTATTTGGAATAATTCAAGTATAAAGGCATCGTTTGAAAACATTCTTAGAACCAGAAAATATTTTATCCTCGTTTTTTTATATATATTGTGGACTTATCGGGATTTGGAACTAGGCGACTCAATTGGTGAATGTCGCCGGATGTAAAGGAAGAATGATACTAGGATGGAGTGCTTTTTGAAGAATGAACATAGTTTTAAAATTCAACATTCCGCTATGCTTAAAAAATAAGGCACACGAACTGCATGCGTACTGCCGGTTATGACGTATGGATGTTCAATTCAAGTATGCTTGGTGTAACGAGGGGAGATCGTAATAGGAATTACATGGGTAAGAAGTGGCAGAACGTGTGAAAAAGTCGAAGTGGAAACATAGCGAGAAGAATGGATGGTAAATGTACGCGAGAAATACTTGAATGGTATGCGAGAGGATGTGAAAGAAAGCAAGGTACACCGAGTGGACGATAGGCTGATGAATTGAGAAGAATGTGTGGAGTCAAGTGCATGCAGATTGCTCAAAATAGACAGGAATGGAAGAGGATTGAAGGGGCTTTCGTCCAGCAGTGGATGGTTAACGGCTGAAAATTATGATGATGATGACATAGATATAAAATACCATAGATATGCCATTCCAAACAAATTTGCCTGGAGAAAGCGTCAGAAGCAACGGGGGGGTGCGGGGGGTCTAAAGGCATGCATTTTTGCATGCCCTATTTGTATGTCATTTTTCGGGCGCTAAGGCCAATCTATGTTATTCTACATCTATGTGATGATGATGATGATGTTGATAGTGTGTTAAACAGGGATAAAAATGCATAGATGACTCTCACTCTGTTCGAAGTGCCTGTGGAATCACAGTGACCGACATACACTATGTAAATTAAGGTAGTTTAATTCACGATACGGTCGAAAGATTTCCTTAAGAGTTTTCGACTGTTACTATCACTGCTGGCACGATTTTTAAAATTAATTCAGATAGGACGTTTCCAAGTTTATATGATTTGTAGTATTTCTTTTAAATTGAAAAACTAACTGTTTGTTCAAACCGAGTATCTACATACATATGTATGTTAGTAAAAGGATAAAAATGTAAATGGCAACGTAATGTAAATGGAAAGTAGCACTGGAATAATAGTGACCGAAATACATTAATAAAATGTTGCTTTATATTTTCTGTTGCCAAATTAGTGCCTACACTCTCGTCTCATAAAAATAGAGTTAGATTTCACCAAGATGCCTTTATCAAACCATTTTTTGCGATCAGAAACTTATCGAATGGAATTTGGGTTATATTGTCAGTATGGGTAGTCAAAATTTGAACAAAAAGTGAAAAGTTGGCTTGACAAAGATACTCTCCGTTGGTTTCACGTTGCCTTCTGGATGAAAATAAAACTGACATTGAATTATTGGTTAAGGAATGTTAAGTGGTGCCAATTTTGTACGGGATTATCTCAAATTTTGATATAACATAACCTCACCAGCAACTACATAATATATAAAATCTTTCGATCGTATCCGAAATCGAACCTCAAACCTTCATTCACTAGTACGCTGAGCTAAAACCTCAAATGAAACGAATTAAAATTGTAAAAAAAAAAAAAAGCGGACAAGTGAACTTTATTTGCAATAGTGGCAATCCTCAGAGGAATTGGCGAATACCCCATTTGTGCGGACAAATCCCTCTAAACATACATATAAAAAAATAAATTCTGACATATGGTATACCAAGTATGCCGACAAAGTCCACGGGGTGCGATTTATTTACATAATATTGTCCCGTCAATGAATCGAAAGCGATGGGCAAACATTTGAGTGTACGTACCAATAGTTTGTTTTTTTTTTTTTTAACAAAACAGTATGCACTTTTGAGTTTGAGTATCAAATTCTGTTTATTCTAAGCGCGTCTGCATAAAAGGGACAAAAGTGCGTCTCTCATACGATTGAATTTTTGTCCCTTTTAGTACACTCGTTTAAAACTCGAACTGTATACTCTTTTGTTAAAAAAAAGCAGAATAATGCTACCTACATATGTATGTACATAGATCATCATCATAATTTTGTCTGTCTTGAGCAATCTGCATCCACTTGACTCCAAACATTCTTCTCAATTCATTTGCCCATCGTCCACTCGGTCTACCTTGCTTTCTTTCACATCCTCTCGGATACCATTCTAGTATTTCTCAGGTCCATCTGCCATCCATTCTATTTGTTATGTGTCCACTTCAACTTTTTCACACGTTACGCTATATCTGCCACATTGGTCATGCTTCTTACCCACGTATTCCTCTTACGATCCCTTCTTGTTATACCAAGCATACAGCTTTCCATGCTTATTTCTATTCATCATCAACATCATCATTTTAATCCGTTCACCATCCACTATTGGATGAAGGCTTCTGCAATCCTCTTCCATTCATGTCTGTCTTGAGCAATCTGCATCCAGTTGACTCCACACATTCTTCTCAATTCATCAGCCAATCGTCTACTCGGTCTACCTTGCTTTCTTTCACATCCTCTCGGATACCATTCTAATGTTTCTCGCGTTCCTTTGCCATCCATTTTTTTTCTCACATTCTGCTATATCTGCCACCTTGGTCATACTTCTTACCCATGCGATCTTCTCTTTATACCGAGCATATATCTTTCCATGCTTCTCTGTGTGCACTGGATCTTGCGTAACATTCATGAATTTAGCATCCACGTTTCACATCCATACATCATAACTGGCAGTACGCATTGGTCGTATGCCTTATTTTTTAAGCATAGCGGAATATTGGATTTACTTATGTACATACATAGATACATATGTACATAATAATTTTTTTCGTTTTAAGGTGTTATTTTATGACGTTATATAATTTGCTTTCTTGTTACACCAAGCATACATCTTTCCATGCTTATTTCTATTCATCATCAACATCATCATTTTCATCCGTTCACCATCCACTATTAGATGAAGGCTTCTGCAATCCGCTTCCATTCCTGTCTGTCTCGAGGTATCTGCATCCAATTAACTCCAAACAATCTTCTCAATTCATCAGCCCATCGTCCACTCGGTATACCTTGCTTTCTTTCACATCCTCTCGGATACCACTCCAGTATTTTTCACCTCTGCCATCCATTCATCTCACCATGTGTCCACTTCAAATTTTTCACACGTTCCGCTATATCTGCCACCTTGGTCATACTTCTTACCCATGCGATCTTCTCGTTATACCGAGCATACATCTTTCCATCTTGCGTAACATTCTTGAATTTAACATCCACGTTTCACATCCATACGTCATAACTGGCAGTACGCATCGGTCGTATGCCTTATTTTTTAAGCATAGCGGAATATTGGATTTACTTACATATATGTACATACATATGTATGTAGGTACATAATAAGTTTTTTTCGTGTTAAGGTGTTATTTTATGACGTTATATAATTTGCTTCACAGTTAGAATATATTCTTATTACAACGAGTAATGTATGTACATATGTATATTGTGGATTTTCTGTTTGGTGGAAAAGCCGAAAATTCGCCAGGGCCGCATTAGTCACGTGAAACGAAACGGGGTCCTTTGTAATATTCTTTTCCTTTACATTCGCCATCATATTATCCCCGGTTGAATAATGGGCGACATTCGTACACTTGGGGATTCCGAATAAATCAGGTCTATTTATTTGAGGTTCGCCCCATTCACCAGCGAGACGATCGCAAAACTAATCAAATGCCCCTTACGCGGATTTCGAATGCGATTACATCTCTTCATAATACGGTTACTGTGATTCGTATAGGTGAAAAGGATGATGATCTAAAATCCAAATTATATCGAAAAAAAAAAAAAAAATAGTGTTTAGGTACCTTTATTATATGTACATATGTATGCTCTGATCAATTATAGCGGCCAATGCTCGTAAGTATATAATATGGTTTTATAGTTACATATATGTATGTATGTATAGGTAAATTATTAGGACAACGTTAATGCGATTTAATTTCAATTAACACTTTTATACAAAATCGAAAAATTTTATGGATACAAGGATGCAATCTTTGTAATAGTATCGAGATAAAAACAAGATAGAATTTCCGAATTTGTGATGGACCAAAAACCGAAAGATTGTTTACGTCCGTTTTTATCATCATATGTATTTGAGTTCAATGAGGAAATTTATGTAAAAAAAGTATTTTTAGAACACACACTATTAAGTCAACATGTATGTATGTACATATGTAAATCTACTATATAAAATTCAAAGTTTGTTTGTCTGTCGTTCTGCTATGCAAATCTACAGTTTTCAACTTACTTAGAACCGCCAAACTTGGTATACTATCTCATGATACCCTAAGTCAGACCGTATGTGGGTTTTGGAAGGGGTCCAATCAGGGGGTCGACTGGCCCCCATATACAACCCCCGCCCGAGCAACGCCGGGTAATTCAGCTGGTATGTTATAACACACAGTTACCCACTCACATATGAATAATATAATTATCCGTTAATTGTTAGCATAGATAATCATATTGTAGAGATATGTAGTTATTTATACCTAGGACAATTGGTGAATATGACCAGATGTAATGAAGAAGCAATAAAACAAAGAATGAAACTATGAATGGAGTGCTTTTGGAAGAATGAACATTGTTTTTAAATCCGACATTCCGCTACGTACTAAATTCAAGAATGCTACGTAAGATCCAGTGCACACAGAGAAGCATGGAAAGATGTATGCTTAGTGGAAACATAGCGAGAAGAATGGATAGCAGATGGACGCGAGAAATACTAGATTGGTATCCGAGAGGATGTGAAAGAAAGCAAGGTAGGGCTGATGAATTGAGAAGAATGGGTGGAGTCAAGTGGACGCAGATTGCTCAAGACAGACATGAATGGAAGAGATTCATCCAGCAGTGGATGGTGAACGGCTGAAAATGATGATGATGATGAATTGTTAGCAGGCCCAACTCCAGTCTTATAATGAAATACTTCATTTCTACGGTTGCAATACAAAAAATCCGCAATTCAACACGTGTGATATTGAAATTTGAGTTTTTACTAAAAGTAAAATCAAAATTTTTTACCGTTATTTTATAAATTACAATAATTGGGTGTCTACACTAATAAGTAGTGCCTTCTAGATACCCAGTGAACGGTTGGGTGAATAATGTGCGCGAGACGCGATATACGAGATTCGCGGATGCATGTAATTACTTTGGGGTCCCTGGGGGCGTCAGCCCTTCCCGAGGGGCTTCGCCCCCCCTCTCACAATAACCCCATACCCCCCTTACTGGCGACAGGCGACAAGACACTCCATCAAGTTGAGCTGTCGCCATCACCCTCACCCCATGGGGGCTGCTCCTGTCGACGTTTTTTTGGCTCGTCATTCCCTTCATTTGGACCAAGCACCTGACCTCAGTGACGTCTTTTAATTGAATACTGTAACGTGAAAAGGTTGCAAATTTCATAAAATTAATACATTTTCAGTATTACTTCATCGTCATCTCCAATCCTCTTCCATTCCTGTCTGTCTTGAGCAATCTGCATCCACTTGATTCCACACATTCTTATCAATTCATCAGCCCATCGTCCACTCGATCTATCTTGCTTTCTTTCACATCCTCTCGGATACCATTCCGGTATATCTCGCGTCCATCTGCCACCCATTCTTCTCGCTTTGTGTCAACTCCAACTTTTTCACACGTACATATGTATCTGCCACTTCGGTCATACTTCTTAAAGGCTGATTTACATAGACCAGGCTAGTAGTTTGGAGAGTAGCATGGGTGGTCGAACCCCGATCAATCCGGACGCAGGAGCCAGCTCGCTTTTTCGCGTAGCGGTGACTGTTGTCGCAAAGGCGAATTAAGAAAAATACTGTATTTTCATGGCGAGTAGCTTTTTACAACTTCGCAATTGTGATTTACGATCAGAACGTCCTTCGTGATGACTCTTCGCGCATGGCTGCCGAAATTGTCGAATTGTTCCCACAATCAGTCAGGGCTGTTCATTCTTTCAAAAGCACTCCATCATAGTTTCATTCCTTCTTCTTTGCATCCGGTCATATTCACATGTGATAACCACCCGATGACAAAGTCAAAGGGCAGTGACTAGTACGATGAGAATGGTAGACCGCACATGATAAGAACGAAAAACATTTATTATTATTATATTAAACATTTATATGGACTTATATCACTGCATGTCCCAAGTAGATCTACCAGGAACAGCTATTTGTTTGTTTTACCCAATCCTACTACGAATTACTTAAAATATTCTTTAATACCCAGAATACATAAACTGGGTAATGATTTTGGAGAAATTGATTTTTTTTTATAATTCTAAGCTGTTTATAAGGGAATTTTTATTTTCATATTTTTTAGACACATAAAATTTGTATTTTTATTTTCTCTTGTATTTCTTTTCTTCTTGTAATTATTTTCCTTTTTGTAATTCATTTATTTTTTGTAATTTTTTATTTTATTTTTATCTATCAAGTGTATTTTGAAATGGTCTATTGAAAATACCGTAAATGTATAAATAAATAAATAAATAAATAAAATTTACTACATATGAGAATATTAATTTGTTTGCACGTATCTATTGTACATACATATGTAGGAATGGTTTGGAGTCGCATTGGTCTATGTTGACTTATTGTCGTTTTGAGAAAATATGCATTACTGTTGACCAAACGAAAATTTTTACTATTTGTTCACCATCCACATCTTCTCAATTCATTACCCCATCGTCCACTCGGTCTACCTTGCTTTCTTTCACATCCTCTCGGATACCATTCCAGTATTTCTCGCATCCATCTGCCATCCACTCTTCTCGCTATATGTCCACTTCAACTTCGGTCATGCTTCTCACCCATGTGTTCCTCTTACGATCTCTTCTCGTTATACCGAGCATACATCTTTCTATGCTTATCTGTGTGCACTGGATCTTACGTAGCATTCTTGAATTTAGCGTTTAAGTTTCACATCCATACGTCATAACTGGCAGTACGCATTGGTTGGAAGGTTAGTTTTATTTCTTCTTCTTTACAACCAGTCATATTCACCAATTCACCAATGTATAAATTACTATCGACTATCTCTACTATGTATATGATTATCTGTAGTGACTTCGTTTTGGGTGCAAAATTCATTAAACATAACTTTAGTTTTATTAAAATTAATTTTTAAGCCTATTTTCATACTTTCGTTGCTTAATTGTGTTGAATACTTAACATATGGCCCCCTATTTGCTCTATGTACAACTGTGAAACTAAAAAAAATTCGAGCATTATCGTATTTTGATATTGGGAATCATTATTTTGGCAAAAACTACCATATCATTAGAAAGTGGATGTTATAAATTTAATCACTGTGTAGATGCGTTATTAGTTTCAGGGATACCGGTTTTTAACGCCCACCAGCTTGTCTGCGTTTGATTGAAATTTTTCATTGAAAGTTAATATTGATTTTATATTTTTTTGAATTTGAAAACGGAAGCACGTGAGTGTGTGGTCACCAGCAGCCCTTCTGATCAGCATTTGCACGCTTTTCCACAATTTCACGGGCAAATTGGGCAGCCGCCCTTTTGCTTTACCGACACGTGAACGGCCCTCGTTCGATTTAACATGCTTACTAACACACCAATAACAATATTATCCAAACTGCGCAACATATAACGAAGCAGTAATATTCAAACTTTTAAATGCGGCTATTTTAATTTAAAAATATTGAGGCATTGTTGTTTTTTTTTCTTGACAGGTGTGTGTCGTGAACGATTGACGAACGGAGATAGCCGTGGTCCCCCAGCCCAGTTCCGTTTAATCGCAAGGGTTGTTCCGTGTTTCGCGTTTCGTGCCTCTTTCTCTCCCTTAATTCTCCAGCAAATGTCAGAAGGCAGGCCGCGTACGTCAGAATATGTTCGTCTGACGCAATTATTTGCACGAACAGGACCCGAACACGAACACGAACAGTGTGCGCCTGGCACGGGACAACCCTTGCCCGACCCTCTTGCGACTTTCCTTGCCGTCTTCGTTCCCCTTTTGCTACATTGAGATGACACAAGATGGCCAACGAAACTTTTCGTCGGCTGAAAATTAAGTTGGTAGCACTACCTGTCAAAATGGTCGACTTTCTCCGTACTAAATTTACGTTACTTTCGAACGACGCAGGCTCGCCGTGGACGCGCCAGCGATTTCAAAACTGTTACAAATTTAAAGTAGACAATTGAGAAACACAAACTGCGTTCACAGTTTTAGAGCCATCATGGAAATATTGCCATTTTCACGTCGACAATTATTTGTCGTTTATTTTGACAGTTGATGATATAATTAATAAATAATAATTGACGACCTAAAAGCGACTTCAACGGCCATATCCATATGCACTAATTAACTTCATTGTAATAATTTTATCATTGAATCTTTTTGTCACGTCATTTCAGACGTTCACCATCCACTACTGGATGAAGACCTCTCCAATCCTCTTCCATTCCCGTCTGTCTTGAACAATCTGCATCCAGTTGACTCCACACATTATTCTCAATTCATCAGTCCATCGTCTATTCGGTCTACCTTACTTTCTTTCACATCCTCTCGGATACCATTCAAGTATTTCTCGCGTCCATCTGCCATTCATTCTTCTCGCTATGTGGCGACTTCGACTTTTTCACACGTTCCGCTATATCTGCCACATTGATCATACTTCTTACCCGTGTATTCCTCTTACAATCTTTTTCCTTTTCAGCCGTTCATCATCAACTGCTGGATGAAGACCTCTCCAATCCTCTTCCATTCTTGTCTGTCTTGAGCAATCTGCATACAGTTGCATGAATAAACCGGGTTCAAATTGTTCTTCAGGATCAGCTGCTCAAAATGGTTAGAAAAAAATGATTCCAACAGCAAATTCCATTTATTTCAAATTTTCTTAAATCAGCTGCTCAAAATGGTAGAAAAAAATAGGCATTCTATACAATCCATTTATTTCACACTTTTCCTCTAACATATAAAACAATAGGCATACATACAAAATTTCTACGCCACTAACATACATATGCTATACGTATGCTATATTTTTGTATTATAATATTAACAGACCGATTTCTCAATCGATTCGGTCGCATCAGTTTTCACCCTCCCTTTAGGTGACTTCGAACATTCAAACCGGGGTTCTTTTTAAGTAAGCGACCGCGTATTTTGGCGTTTTTTTTAACACAGCACGTGTCCCCTTATCAGGGAGGTTGGTTTGAGATTATCCGGGACGTTATTCACGCGCGTGTTCCTAATCAACGACCAAAAGAGACACGCTCAAAACACCAAACCGTTCCCCTATATGCCAATGTATGCACTTTCAGGGCTTCTCATAGTACCCACTTAAATACTTATTTAACTAGTTGATTTGAGTGTTTTGATAGACTACTGATTTACATACGTGCCCCCCGAGTGTACCTGTACGGCATCGTTCTCACTGCGCTCGTATATATGTATATATGTAGATGATATGTATATGTGTGAAATAGCTTGCTAGTGTATGGTAGTGTTGTGAATTGCTGCGAGCGCGCAGCCCCAGCGTCTCCGAGTTGTTTATCTGTTATCAATGTTTTTTCGCTATACTATGTGTGTAGGTTCCGTTTACCATCCACTGCTGTTTGAATCTCTTCCATTCCTGTCTGCCTTGAGCAATCTGCATCCACTTGACTCCACACATTCTTCTCAATTCATCAGCCCATCTTCCACTCGGTCTACCTTGCTTTCTTTCACATCCTCTCGGATACCATTCCAGTATTTCTCGCTATGTGTCCATCCAATTGCTGCTTCAACATTTCTGCTATATCTGCCACTTTGATCATACTTCTTACCCATGTATTCCTCGTACGATCTCTTCTTGTTATACCAAGCATACATCTTTCCACGCTTCTCTGTGTGCACTGGATCTTGCGTAGCATTCTTAGTATTGTATGTATATCATAATCATCATCAACTTCAGCCGTTAATCATCCACTGCTGGATGAAGACCTTTCCAATCCTCTTCTATTCCTGTCTGTCTTGAACAATCTGCATCCACTCGACTCCACACGTTCTTCTCAATTCATTAGCCCATCGCCCATTCGGTATACCTTGCTTTCTTACACATCCTCCCGGTTACCATTCGAGTATCTGTCCATCTGCCATCCATTCTTCTTGCTATGTGCCCACTCCAACTTTTTCACACGTTCCGCTATATCTACCACTTTGATCATACTTCTTACCCATGTATTCCTCGTACCATCTCTTCTTGTTATACCAAGCATACATCCTTCCATGCTTCTCTGTGTGCACTGGATCTTGCGTAGCATTCTTAGTATTGTATGTGTATCATCATCAATTTCAGCCGTTAACCATCCACTGCTGGATGAAGACCTTTCCAATCCTCTTCTATTCCTGTCTGTCTTGCGCAATCTGCATCCACTCGACTCCACACGTTCTTCTCAATTCATCAGCCCATCTTCCACTCGGTCTACCTTGCTTTCTTTCACATCCTCCCGGTTACCATTCGAGTATCTGTCCATCTGCCATCCATTCTTCTTGCTATGTGCCCACTCCCAAGGTTCTGCTATATCTACCACGATCTCTTATTGTTACACCAAGCATACACCTGTCGATGCATCACCGTGTGATTCATACGTCAATAACCCCAATACGCATTGGTCGTATGCCTTTTTAATCATAACGGAATGTTGGATCCAAACGCACTCCATCCTAGTTTTATTTCTTCTTATTTACAAACCATAGTCATATTCACAGTGTTTTATATTATACCCACTCGCAAACATGCGTATGTATGTATATATATATATATATATATACAATTTTCGATGTGTCTTGCCTACCCGCCATCCAGGGAAAAGTGATTTCGTATCCCTCACGTAGTCGCTTGATATCTTGAATCCCCCGGAATTATTCTTTCGCGCACTTCTGAAGATAAAAATGAAATAGAAAAGGGGAGATCGAGTGAGCTGAGGGGGACGCCATCTCTGTGCTCCAAAATTACACTGGGTGTATTTGCGCAAATCGAAAAAAAAAAACCTCCAAGGAGATTGTGTCATTGTTTTTCTTTTCGAATTGGAATTGTAGCAGTTGTTTTTTTTTTTTTGTTTTGTTTTGTGATCTTTTGGGCTGGGGGGGGGGGGGATGTATTTATTTGAGACAACGATAGGGTTGGTGCATTCACTCGGTGCATGCCTCGATAGCTACCCTCTGGGATTGAATGGCCTCTGGTGCGTTATCGTCTGCCAACAGAAGGTTCAGGGGGAGATTGTATAGTCAAGATATAGCCTCGCCAGTCTGGAATCTGCCCTACAGTACCACACCAAGATTAACCCCCAAACCCCATTCCCCCCATGACAACGTCAAATGCATTTGTGCAACGATCACACGCTTATAAATATTAAGATATGTGTGTGTATGATTCATTTCGGAGTGAATTGGTTAGGTTAGGTAATGTTAGGTTCTATGTATGTAGACCAGTGCAGCGATGGCCAACCCGTAGCTCGCGAGCAACGTGTTGCTCGAGTACCCTTTTAATGTGAAGTTGAGTCATCATCATCATCATTTTCAGCCGTTCACCATCCACTGCTGGATGAAGGCCTCTTCAATCCTCTTCCATTCCTGTCTGTCTTGAGCAATCTGCATCCACTCGACTCCACACATTCTTCTCGATTCATCAGCCCATCGTACACTCGGTCTACCCTGCTTTCTTTCACATCCTCTCGGATACCATTCCAGTATTTCTCGCGTCCATCCACCATCCATTCTTCTCGCTATGTGTCTACTTCAACTTACCCATGTATTCCTCTTACGATCTCTTCTCGTTATACCGAGCATGCATCTTTCCATTCTTCTTACAAAGCTTAGAGCTTAACCGTTCATCATCCACTGCTGGATGAAGTCCTCTTCCAATTCTTTTCAATTCCTGCCTGTCTTGAGCAATCTGCATCCACTCGACTCCACACATTCTTCTCGATTCATCAGCCCATCGTACACTCGGTCTACCCTGCTTTCTTTCACATCCTCTCGGATACCATTCCAGTATTTCTCGCGTCCATCTGCCCGCACTGCTATATCTGTCACTTTGGTCATTCTTCTTACCCATGTATTGGATGCATTCTTGAATTTAGCGTCCAAGTTTCACATCCATACGTCATAACCGGCAGTACGCATTGGTCGTACGCCTTCTTTTTTAAGCATAGCTGATGTTGAGTATGGAACTTTAATGTTACATTCTGAAGTTAGATGACTTAGTAAGGGAATAGTCCCACAACGATTTGTAGAGCTTCTTCCAGCGATAAAACTGTTTGTAGAATCCAGAAACGAAGCTTATGAAGAACTTAATGGTCATGGCTAGTTGTCGGGTTTATCCTTTTTTATAGATATTTATAACAACCAAAATGAATAAACACAATCTTGAAGTTCAGGGGAAACAAATAACTCTTTTTAACCACACAAACTTAGTAACCACAAAATTTGTAGTGTTAGAAAGGGGCAGAGCTAAATTTATTTATTTAAAATTAATGGCGGCATAGCCAATGGAGTCCAGGGGTCTGATACAAATTATTTTTAATTTTTTAGCTATGTATTTATATTTTATATTTGAAGTATTAAAAAAAAATCCATTTACACATGTACAGATTTATACTTTCAGAAGTTACCATCTGATTTGGCAGCCGGTTCCAATCTACGACCACTCTATTTGAATAGAATGAATCTTTGACATTTTTGTATTTTGTTAGATACAGTTTTTGTTTTGTTTGTCTCAGAGTATGATCTCTGAGATGAGTGTTTTTTTTTTCTAATATTTATTATTTATTATTTTATACACTTCTATTAGATCGCCTCTCAATCTTTTACAGCAAACATTTACAGAAAATTCTAATTTATAGGTAGGTCTTATATAGGATTTATAAATTTTTGACAGCGACTGGATACTAAATTTCATAAATAAATTGGACACTATTTTTTTGCAGGTAAATAATACAATCATCAGTTGGACAATTTAACGAGTAGGTTAGAATAGTGTTTTGGGCAAGGCCTGTAAACGAGCAACATTTTTCAGCAATATAGCTAGTCAACCATCGAGTAACATTTTCAGCATCACTTGCGCAATATGTGTTGCTCAATGATTGCCGGCAAGTAGTTGCTGTTTTATTACTGCCCAGATTTTGTATTTTATGGCAACGATACTCGCCAACACACGGCCATACCAGCAATAGTGGAACAATAGTGTCGGGGAACACGACTATATTTCCGACCCACGTCGCCATATTGCAGTAATATTACCAGCAATGCTTGCCGTGAAAATATTGACATACCTAAGAATGTTCTAAGAATGTTGTGGTTACTGGTGGTGAACATTACTATACACATTCACAGTAAAGGCAGTCCAAAGCATTTTGTTTATACGTTGGCGACTTTTAATAACGCGTTTTGTGTATATAGATATAGAGGAGTGCTCAGAATTGTAGAAAATCTTTAAAAATTCGTTGTGTACCTATGGTAACTGTATTGTATGTAGAAATTTGACAGAGTGGACAGTTGTACCGACTCAAAATATAATATGTAATTTAATATTTTGAATTTTCGTTAAATGGCTGCCGTTTTTATGTTCGGCTGTTGCGGCGCGGCGGCAGCAGCACGCCATAAACAAGCCATAATGAATTTTTAAATTACACCTTCCTGGCGAGATGGAATGCCGGCAGAAACGGCTAAATCTATCTCCGCGGAACACGATAAATCATCCTTTGGGTCAGATATCAACGTGCGCTGAAATTGGCCTTCTCTTTTGACTTTTGGGATGATATGCATTGTCGTTCCTGCCCCCATTATTTTTTTCACATTCCTGTTTATGGGTACGCCGTTCGCTTTTTTTTCCCTCTATTTTCGAGCTCGCGTCCGTTTTTGCAATCTTCGAGCCGACAGCGCGGCTCTGGTGAACAGTTGAGAAAAAAAAAATAATAAACAAAACAAAAATAAAAAACCAAAAACGCTCGTTCACTCGGCGAAAATGAGAAACGCCCGATAATGATATCCCCAGAACGTTCCTTGTCTTGTCGATTACTATGATCCGTTCTGTATGTTAAAAAATATAATATATATTTACATCGAAAGTATGTATGTACGTACATTGTGTAAGAAATAACTTTTAATTTAAAAAAAAAGTTAAATCTAATAATGTAAAAAAATATATAAAATAAATTGGATTTGTATGAAAATAAAAGTTATTGTTTGATTTTTATTCTCAATTGTTTTTTAATCTTGTAGTGACATCTATCAGTAAATAGAAAAAACTTTTTAAAAAAAAAAAATAATCATTTTATGAAATTTAAAATCGTATTAGTTTATTTTTTACGTATAGATGTCTCAATATTTCAAATTTAAAATTACACATTATTACCGTTCACCATCCACTTGAGTCCACACATTCTTCTCAATTCATCAGCCCATCGTCCGCTCGGTCTACCTTGCTTTCTTTCACATTCCATTCCAGTATTTCTCACGTCCATCTGTCATACTTCTTACCCATGTACATAGTCCTCTTACGATCTCTTCTTGTTATACCAAGCATACATCTTTCCATGCTTGGCTGTGCACTGGATCTTACGTAGCATACATACTTAATTATGTGTCGCAAATTTCTATATCACTAAAATGGGTAAATTATATGTATAAATAAATAAAAACAAACAAAATGCGTTTTCTAATTAAATTTATTGTAATCTAGACGCAACATTCATCATGCCAAAGTAATAAGGACAAAAAAAAAATATATTTGGTTAAGACGAGTTTTCTGTGAAATTCGATCAAATTAAAAACGATAAAAGAAATACTGAAAAATTATAAGAAATACAAACGAAATTATTAGAATATTGTATATATAGAAAAAAAAAACATAATTAAACAGGCAATCTCTCTAGTATAAGATATATCTTTAAACAATCATTAACATACAATATACTTATCACTTTTATCATTTTAAAAGTGCATTTAATAATAAATGATATATGAAAAAAAAAAAAAAAAAAAAACTACAGGCGATAATCTTACGAAACAATATTGACTGACGTACACATCAAAATAAAAATGTAATAAAAGCTAGGATAATTGCAAAATCGTCAATTTGCTTTCAAATTTAGTTTACAGACAAAAAATCAAATATAAATTTTGGTCACATCAAACGCCGCTTTGTGTACATGTAATATTATCTCCAAAATACCACGGCACCGGTATATTAAATCTTCAAAACAATTTTCACATTCAGGTACACGATTTTTAGATTATCCCGTAGAAGATAAAATTATTGCAATGATCGTTCTTATCACAATTTAAAATATAATATTGTAATAAAAAAAATATATATATATATATTACATTACAATCCATTTTGATTTTAAAATATACTCAATTATATTTTATTAAAAAAAAAAACAAGATACAGCACAGTATATAAAACAAACACAATTTAAAGTCACTTGATAAAATATGATTCTTTTCGATTTCGTCATACAATGTTCTAGAAAACGAATGGATTAGAAAAATAGTGCATACGTGCGTCAATCGTCCAATGGAACTAGCAAAAAGCACAGTGATAGTTTAATATAAGATTAGAATGAATTCTAACAATCTATTTAATACTTAATACTGCAAAAGAGATCATTCACTCGTAATTACTCGACGACACATTCAATCAAAAAGCATTTTTTTTTTTTATTAAATTTTATACAAAGAAATTCACAATAAATGCGGTGTAAGCTACATGTTTACATTTTTTTTTTTTTGAAAAACAAAACACAAGGAGCTTCAGAAGAAAAACTCGGGTAACATTAAAATTTATTACACAATCCAAAGTTTATTTGTTCATCATTTAGTTTTTCTCCTGTCGACAAGTTTAACGTCTTTGACGCATAGGTTGTGCTTAGACTTGGCGGCAAACTTAATGACGGCCTGAGTAGACACCAAAGGCACATGTCGGAGATCCAACCTACGGACAAATCATTCATGTTTTAAAATACTCGTAATAACATTGGGCTTCCCTCTTTTCAAACTATCAGCCAGTATTATCCTCAGCGACATTGGCATAGTGCAACTGCCACTGCCACACCAATACTAGTAGAATAATGGTTACCATACAAAAAAGATCATTAGATTAGAGTACAAAAATTAGATAAGGTAATGATTGGCTGTCAAAAAAAGATGATAGATATATAAGCCGCCTTGAAGAGAAACACCTCCACGCCCTTTCTCCCCAAGACCCTCACATGAGGCCACCACCCCCCCAACGAATATAGTCTGTTGACCTTTCCGTTGGGGACAGACGGTTGTCCAGTAAGGCCGGAACAACCGTCTGATAGATAAACAACGGTAGATAGTGAAGTAGTTGGCGTTTAACACTATTCCACTAGTTTAGTGTGGCAGTGGCAGTTGACCCAGTTTAGTGTGGCAGTTGACCCAGTTTAGTGTGGCAGTGAAAGTTGACCCAGTTTTGTGTGGCAGTGGTAGTTGACACAGTTTAGTGTGGTAGTGGTAGTTGACACAGTTTAGTGTGGCAGTGGTAGTTGACACAGTTTAGTGTGGCAGTGGTAGTCGACACAGTTTAGTGTGGCAGTGGTAGTCGACACAGCTTAGTGTACTAAACTAAAGTGGACCTTACACGGTCAATAATACTGTCATTACTTGAAAGTAATGGCAGTATTATTGATCTTGTAAACCAAATATTGATGGAATGACGGCAAGTAATGATGCGAATCCCGATATTTTAATATCAGAGCATCAGTATTGGCGAGTGGACGGAATACTGTCACTAATGGAATAATGACAGTATTATTGACCGCGTAAGGTCAGCTTAAGAGTTTGAACTACGCCATTGGGCCATCGAGATCTAATAAAGGAATTGAACGTCTGATTATTTGGCTTTGGTTTCGCTGAGCCCAGTTTCACCGGTTTTTTCACGAGCACCCTGTACATTTAAGTGTGTATTAATTTATACCTGATGAGGTTTTGAACAGTACAAAGATGATCTAAGGCAGTTTCAGTTAGCAGTCGGCATCCGGCTAAGCTGAGACGTTCCAAGCAACGTGCGGAAGCCAACTGAGCCACGCCGGCATCGGTGAGACGAGCGCAAGACGACAAATCAAGTTCATTCAACGAAGGAAGTGCTTGTGTTACATATCTGAAATCAAAACAACAAGTTATAAACCCGTCTCCAAATGAGTCACGTTGAGTATAACAAAAAAACTGACCTCATAGATACGTCGGTCAAATCTGTTCCGGCTAAGCGAAGCACTTTGACGTTGCGCAAACGAGTACTGGATCCGGTGAGACCGGGTCTTGAATCTTGCGGCGGCGAGAGTAAATCCCGCAAGCACGAGTCGCTCATTCCGGGACAAAACGAGAGATCGAGGGTTTGCAACGGAGGGCAACAGCAGGTACGCAGTGCAAGAGCTGCGGCAGCTGCACTTCCGGCCAACGACAAAGACCGTAAAGCCGGCAACCTCGCGATGAGCCTGACAAAATCAAAAAAATACACACATTCAAAGCCTATGTACATAAAAATTATTCATCGATTACAAAAAAATATATATATGAAACACACCAGGCGAGTTGACGACGTGCTAGTGTACTCCATTCGAGTCCAAGAGATAGCGGTTGTCGACGGGCTATTCCGGCCAAGTGTGCCGCAGTAAGACGGCATTGTACGAAAGACATGTTACGCCACAGTACAGGATCAACCTACAAGTCAAATGGTGATATTTAGCGATAGCTCAATGGTTAGAGCGTTAAGTCTCTCGGTAAAATGTATCTACATATGTATGTCAAATGGTGAACCAAATTTTCTTACCGTGTAACTGGCCCACGTTTTACAGACTAGAGCGCATATGGCAAGTTCGGACGTTGACAAAAATCTGAACACGGGTATCATGCAAGTTCGATCCAAGCATAGAGTGACTCCACCGCTGGATGTGGCCGGGGCGCTGTTCAATTGAGCTGGTCTCACAGGATACTGCGGCCGTTTCAGAACCTGAACAAAACGACAAGAGAAACATTCAGAATAGTTACAATTTGTACTACGTACAAGGCGGCTTCGAGGCGACTGACATATTTCAAAATGCTATATTTCCCGAGGAGTAAGAGTAAATTTGAGAGTACACTTGAAGGAGCACTGGCTCCTCGGAAGAAATTCCGAAGTTTCAATTAACAATAAACTGTTAATCTATAAGCAGATATATGGATGTACAGTATCCAGCTTTGGGGCTGTACCAATCAGACTAATACTAAATTCATTCAGATATTCTAGAATAGAGTACTCCAGAACATAGTCAATGCTCCCTGATATGCTCGGGATAGTGAAATTCGCAGATAGTTAAAAATGGACACGTTTGTTGACGAGATAAGGAAGCAAGCGAAAAAAACACCAAAATAGGCTTTAGCGATGAGGTTCTCCAACTACTCCACAATAGATAGTGCGAAGATTAAAAGGGGTTAAACCATTCGAACCATAGATATGCCCCTTCATACTTTTCGGTCGACTAAAATCGTCGCAAGAGTAGGGATGAATGGACATAATACGAGACTCTATTAACAAAGAAGTGACCTTTTTTTTTTTTCATCACTTCCGAATCCCACAACTAGGATTTTAATAGACGAGTGTCTTAAGCGGGTATTACACAGGAATTATATTACTCGCTACTATCTCACTAGTTTACTAGCCGACACGTGGAGCTAATAGCGAGTAGATAGTAATCCTATTACGTGTTTAGTGTACTCGCTAGTGGCGCTGTCGTCTTTGTACAGTCTACAGTACTTGCTTTACTTCCTTTTTTATACATCTTTTTAAAATAAATATGGTGACGTCACACTAGCCAGATAGTAGCGAGTAGAGTACAAACTTTCGAACTTCACTCGCTCGGCCGAAAAAGCCAGATAGTTTACTAGCTGCGCCTATTACACGAGCTAGTTCACTAGCGAGATAGTAGCGAGTAAACTATCCCTGTGTAATACCCGCATTAGAGTTGAAACATTCTTAAAGCGTGAGAGCGTATCTATTCTACATCTATGTTTCCAACTAAAATAAATAAAAAAACTTGAAGCAAGTGAGGATTAGTTGCTATTTCAATTGCTTTCATTTGAAATCTTCATCGATGGTTTTTAAACTGTTCCAAGTACGGGAGAGCATTCCGAAATGTATCAGTCGATTCGGCGAATTGATTATGTACTTTGGTCGTGTTGGAGCAAAGTTGTTGCGCCAGTTGCGTTCTATGAGCGGTTTTTCTCGGCGGGTCAGTTTCGACGCCACCGCCGCTCCTCCTATCGGCTTCCTCCATACTACGTCGACGTTTGATCTCCGGAGGAGTTCCGGAATCGTCACCGGCGTTGCGAGGTGAAGTCCCCGAAGTTTTACCGTCGACGGGCGACGACGCGCCATTCTCGGATTTGATCGGTGTATCGTCGTCTTCACGTTTAATATCTACCAAATGACAATTTAATAAGAAGTGTGCACATTTTGTTGGGGATCGATCATACGCAACACACGTTTGTAATAGAACCTCGTATTAAGGATTGGTCCAGAGTCGCATTTGAAGATCGTTGTGGATGAACGGAGCTGCCGTCCGACGATACCGACATGCGCCTGATGTCCGACGACTTCTGACGCGCTCGGAAGTGACGCGGCTGTCGAATACAAAAAACCTCATAGAATCAAGTCAAACTAAAACACTACGGCAACGGCGAATAAATGAACCTTTAGAGAATCGTCGAAAAGTGGTCGGCATAATAAACCATTTTTAGAATTTAACCACTTGCACAGATTACCCGTTGAAACTTTTTGCGAGTTGAGTTATGCGACTGATAAGTAAGCGAATGGAATGTATCGATAGATAATAAAATTGATGACCAAATTAAAGTCCGCCGAGTTTGACTCACTTTATAATCAACGTTCAATCCCATGTTTGTACACTGAGGACATTCCCACGAATTCGGCAAATCGTCACTGGGAGCACTGCCACCGGGACCAACGCAAGCCGGATGACTGATCGAATAGCAAATTGCACATTCCATGAGAGCTGAAGGACCACCGCGACCTATTGAAAAATATATTGTTAGCGTAATCAAACAGTCGTACTTTTAGATTGTGCCGATCGAAATACGTACCGGCATTTCCTTTAGCCTGAGGAGCAACGGGAGTTTGCATCCAACCGTCCAGGTGACAAACGGCACAGGAAGCAGTTACCGGTAACATAGGCTGAAAGGATAATAAAAAACATTGTATATGTAAGTTAGTTATTTATACCTAGGAAAATATTGGTGGATATGACCGGAATGAAAGAGGAAGAAATAAAACGAAGAATGAAACTAGGATGGAGTGCTTTTGGAAGAATGAACATAGTTTTTAAATCAAACATTCCGCTACGCTTAAAAAAGAAGGCATACGACCATAGATGTAGAATAACATAGATTGGCCTTAGCGCCCGAAAAATGACATACAAAAAGGGCATGCAAAAATGCATGCCTTGCATGACTTTTTTTTTTGTGAGAATTCCCCGCACTTTAGCCCCCCCGCAACCCCCCGTTGCTTCTGACGCTTTGTCCAGGCAAATTTGTTTGGAATGGCATATCTATGGTATTTTATATCTATGTCATCATCATCATCATTTTCAGCCGTTAACCATCCACTACTGGATGAAAGCCCCTTCAATCCTCTTCCATTCCTGTCTATTTTGAGCAATCTGCATGCACTTCATCAACCTATCGTCCACTTGGTGTACCTTGCTTTCTTTTACAATATGTACATGGGTAAGAAGTATGACTAAAGTGGCAGATATAGCTGAATGTGAAAAAAAGTGGCAATGGGCTGGACACAGCGAGAAGAATGGATGGCAGATGGACGCGAGAAATACTGGAATGGTATCCGAGAGGATGTGAAAGAAAGCAAGGTAGACCGAGTGCACGATGGGCTGATGAATTGGAACACATTGCTCAATTCAAACAGGAGTGGAAGAGGATTGGAGAGCCTTCATCCAGCAGTGGATGGTGAATGGTTGAAAATGATGATAAAGTACACGATAACAATAAAACATTTTATTTAAAAATAAAATACACACCTGTAAGCATTGCCGCATATTGCAAGTCTGCTTCGCTCTACCGGGTCCACCGAATTTAACCATATCGTGACAAAACACACACTCTCCACAGTCGGATCTTTGACAAGCTTCACATTTCTTACACCTAAACGAAAGCAACGACAATTCAATGAAAACTTTTCTCACGAAGATCGTACGTAAACGTAATCTCAATCTACAGACCGTGTCCTACGACGACGCGGTGCACCATTTTTGTCCATCCTCTCCGCCAAACCGGGCATTTGCTTCTTGTAATTGGTGCGAGGTCCACGCATCAGCGAAAATTTACCCATTCCGTACTTTTTGGCCCGCTCGTTCAACACCTCCTCGTGACCTGAAACGAAAAACGGGGCTAATTTTCAAATTGGATAGATCGAACGGTGAGTGAGGGTTACGGTACGGTATAAAACGAATCGATGATTACATTGCAGAACAGGCACACCGGTTATTGCCGAATCGCGTGAATCGTGACGATGACGTTCGACTAAAGTTCGCACGTCTCGAATCAAAGCAATAGGATCACCGATCAACTCGGGAACGTTTTTTCTGTTACCTGGCAGTTGATGTAAATACATTACGATAGCCTAAAAATGAAAAACCAAACTTAATACAATAAAATATTATAAAAGCCACCTTACTAGGATCCGTAATTATTACCTTGAGACCGTGCAGTTCTTGTTGCGTCAAATGAAGATGTTTAACGGGCGGTTTAATGTCACCGGTTTTATTCGCATCTCCGTTTGATCTGACTTCCGAGGAGTCGTCCGCGTTGATATGCATTTCTTTACCGTCCAAACTTTTGTTTTGAGCCGGTGTCGCTTCGCTATTCTTCGGACCATTTTCGTCATCAGCATTTTGATCGTTGACGGGTAGCAGATGGGATCGTCCGAGCAAAACGTTGACATACCGCTCGAGAACGTACCATAGCATTTCGGTGAAAAACGGATAGCGAAACTTTTGCGGCACCTGTGCTTATAAAATCAAATCAATAAAGCGAACAAATTCGCATACGACAGTTTGTGAAAATAAAGTTGACCTTTGTCGTATCTTCGACTTGGGCGATCTTCAATTGCTTTTCTATACCGAACGGATGCAAAAAATTTCCACCGAAGACCAGAGAATCGCTCGGTGTATATACGGCGTGAATCCAACCGGTCGGATAAAAAAATGTATTACCAGCTTGTAACTAAAATATAAATAAATTTTCATTAAAACAAAAAATATAATCGACGACAGACAATTTTAAGACTTAATCTTACATGAACTCGGACACATTTGTCAACAGTGTCACCGAAAAAGACATCTGATTGTTTTCCAGACAATACCCACTTTTCATAGAGCAGCAAATTACGGTCAGTTGGAGGGATTAACCAAAAAACTTTGGCACCTGAAAAAGTCAACCAACATTTATACAGTATTTCAATTAAATATACACTAATACTTTTGATTTGATGAAATATTACCTTTTAGAATATGATACCATACGGAAGTGCCGCCAAAATCGACATGAAAATCTGTAAAGCAACCCTTTACAGACATAAGGCAATATTTTTGTACTTTAGGGTACATCATGTCTTCTATGAGATTAGTTGACTCAATCTAATAAAAAAAACAACATTGTACAAAAATTCGGTTAGTGTTTCAATTATTTTGAGATATAATAAAACAAACCTGCTGTTCTTTGAGATGACGAGGCCAAACCGAATCGACCCAATCGATCTGCCGAACTATAGCCGGAGACTGTATGTAATTTTCTAACCGAGTATGCGAAAATTCCAACGAGATCACATTCAACAAGCGTTCCTTGTTGGGATCATCGTAATAGCGTTGCCATTCCTATTGAACATGTTCAATGTGAATTGAATAAATGCACACACTTTATATGTACATAACAAATGTGCAATTTGTACTAAATACCTTCATGGTCATTTCAACGTTCTTTTGAGTATTGACATCCATCACGTCCAGAAGTCTCCGGGATCCGACACACATGCGAACATCGTTGACGGTGAAATTTGCAGTGGGTACTCTACAACATCGATCGATTATAAATATTTACACGTTACGTCAGAATAATGTTGAAAATTATAGTGTATTCGTTCACCTAATGCCCAAACCGGCTTTTTCTTTCAAAAGTAGCGGAGTGCTGAAACCGTAGCGTTGTAGATATCCAACTGTGAGTTCGGTACCGATCATCTCCTTTATTATACCGGTCTGGTCAAATTTGTCGCTTTCCAATTTGTCGGCTAAAGAAAAGCCTCGGCCGCCTTCTACAGCCTCCTCGTCTCCGAGAGCCCATTCTTCGGAATATAATTTGCGTTGCTTTCTTTCCCGCTGAAAAGATTACAAACATATATATTTATTACATGGACATCGTTAAAGTTTTATTTTGTGATAAGAATTCAAAACGAGTTTAGGAAAATCAGTTTTTTTTATAATTATAGTGTTTTCTATAGCATTGATTGATTTTGTTAGAAAATTAATGAATTTTTGATAAATAATAAATGATTTTGTTAAACAATCAATTTCTGAATTTATTCAAGAGACACTTTCGATAATATGAATCAATCGTAAATGAAAAAGGACACTTCCTAGCTTAAGGAGGAGAGTCATGTTGATAATCATTATTTACGAATTACGAATCAAAACCTAAACTGAAAATCTTAGGATTATAATTTAACACAAAATAATTAATTAATATTGAACCAATCAATTTATCTTCTTAGTAAGAAATAAACAATTTATTTTAAAACTTTGTGAAGGCATGGTAATGCAAAAAATATGCCAAAACAGTCAAATCGAATCATATCAATACAAATTTGGTTTAAATTTAAATTTATCAAAATATGTAATCAAAGTTTAAGTTTAAAAAAAAAATCAATTTAAGTAATAAATTAATTAAACAATGAGGTTTTGACCACTTTTGGAGTGAAATTTACATTAAAAATTTATTATCAATGAAAATATAATGCATGATTGATTATTGATAACGAGATTACGTAATTTATAAAAATTCGTAAAAAATAATCAAATAGATATTTTACTATTACGTATGTACTTCATCTAGAATTAGATGTATTTATTAGTTCACCAAACCAAACTTAGATACTATAAAATTTTTTAAATGCAACGTAATTATTATCGCAAAGTCACATACTGTATAATTAACCGTATTAGATTCACCTCAATAAGAATCATCGAAAATCAATAACAATACAGATAACGAAGAAATGTTAGCAAAGTTAACCATCGCAGAATTTTTTTTCGTCACCAAACAATGCGCAGAACTGTTTATCATCTTTCCACATAATGACGATAGAAAACTACGTAAGAGTATATGGACAATGTAAAAATTGAACTGTTACGTATGGTTCACTGACTGTTTTGTAAGCAACACGCAATATTGACATTATTACATATATATGTTTTGCAGAACGAATTGGGTTTTATTGCGGTTCGAGAACTTGCACCCTTCTCTAAATATTTGTTGACACACACCCATTCGTTTCACGCATGAATAACTTTTACGATTTTTGTTTCGATCTCTTCTCTACCTATCGTTAAATATCTCAATCCTACTAGATTAGTTATAATGTGTAAAGCGTGTTAACATGAGATTTCATAACGCAACACTATTACTTTCATTATAATGAAGTCTGAATTTAGACCCAAAGATGAACCAAATCAGACCAAATTCCTGAACTCACGAAGTGAATAATTTTTTTATTATTTGCGACTTTCGGAAGTTATCGGAATTTGGTCATAATTTCTATGAAGAAGTTTTGGTGAACAAATTTTCACTGATCGCTTTGGTGACGTATTGGGAAAAAGTACTACTTAATTCCTATCAATTAAAAATTATGAAAATAAATAAACTACATCTTGTGATCTTAATTGCACACGTGCCGTCATATAAATTTGAAAAAAAAAACACATTACTCTTCTCTCACATATTACTAGTTCGAAAGCCATACATAATTGGTTTAATTTATGACCTTTTTTTTCTTCTTCAAACGTTAGCGTGATATTACATTCAGCAACAAATCGGGACACCAGGTTTTTTTTGAACCTCGGCGACCAGATAGATATACAGGTTCCAATGGTAAGTATCCCGATGTATTACACGATGCGATTCTGGGTTGATCTGGGGAATCTTAACCAAAAACCCTTTTCTGACCTTTTTTTTGCATCGTCGTACTCAATTGTCATCGCAACGCAACGTCAACGCAATTGTTTCGAAAACAATGAAATTCAGAAAGAAATACGAGAGGTTGAATTTTATATATTTTCTACGTCTACATAGAACTCTTTTTTATAGACGTCTTCCTAGACCTATTTTTTTGTTGTATGAAGATTATGAGATGAGCAGGTAGCTGGTGAGTGAAAAGTGGCGCAATGTAATAAGATGCTCACCACCGCCAAAAAAAATCTGGTGTTGGTTTTGTTGCTCAATGTAATATCGCTCTTACGACCGTTTCTTATGATGAAATAGTCAAAATGGGTTCAGGAATCCTACAAAATTGACCTTTTCCAGGATTATCTTTTAAATATCCGTTGATACTCAAAATTATACTTAAATACTTTCAAAATTAAAAGATGCGGCAAACCGGAAACTGGATCAACTTTTTCACCAGTTCGTGAAAACACGTGTTATACAAAAGTAGCACAGATCGCATGTAGTGCCAACAATGTCGAAATTAATAATTATTCGCCATTGATATTTATTCAAACAATAAAACAGATAAAGGCTTATCGAACATTAAGTCTAATCCGCTTGAACAAAAAATTTGACAAATATGAAAAATTATAAACTCGTTGAAAACAAAAAAAAAAAAAAACCTTTAACAGATCAACTCTCACTGTCCTTTTAGGTATTTACTTTTCCGTTCCTAACTTATAATCATACACGAACCGCATTAAAATTATTTCGATAAACCCAAATGATTCTTGTCATATGCAGTCTACGCATTTTTTCACGATATTGTGTCCTCAAAGCACAAAGGTGACATGTCTAAATTAGTAAATTGTTCAGGGAAGCAGTTTTAAACTTTTAACTGGTCATCATAAATCAGGGGAACTTTATATAAAAATGATAATTATACATACTGTACTCTAGATTTTTAGATGCCATTTCATTGTAATTGAATTTATACAAGTGAATGTTTCAAAATTTCATTGGTGACTTGAGCAAAGTCCGGACATGTCACTTGTGTGCTCCAAGAATATTAGAGCTTTTGCACTTGGTGATGCAAAAAAATTGTGATGTCTTTCGGATGCGCCATTTGACTGCCCTGATATAATAATAATTAAAGAAGTCATTTTCGCAAAATCTTGGACGTGTCACCTTTGTGCTCTGAGGACACAATATGTCACTGTAGTCCTTATGGTAAGTTCAAAACGAGGTGATTTTACGTAAACATTTTGTTTTTGTTAAAATTGGCGCATTTATCATTATCATTTTCAGCCGTACACCATCCATTGCTGGATGAAGGCCTCTCCCATCCTCTTCCATTCCTGTCGGTCTTGAACAATCTGCATCCACTTGACTTCACACGTTCTTCTCAATTCATCAGCCCATCGTCCACTCGGTCTACCTTGCTTTCTTTCACATCCACTCTCCACTATATCTGCCACTTTGGTTATGCTTTTTAGCCATGTATCTCTCTTACGATCTCTTCTTGTTATACCAAGCATAAATCTTTCCATGCTTCTCTGTGTGCACAGGATCTTACGTAACATTCTACGCATTGGTCGTATGCCTTGTTGGATTTAAAAACTATCTATGTTCATTCTTTTGAATGTATTATCATGGAGTATTGTTGTATTAAAACAGTGTTCTATTTTCATATGGTGATTAAATTCGATTTAGATCGGTAGCACAAAGTTTTCTACTACAGAGTTTGCGTGCGAGATGAAGATATTCTGCATTTACTTCGAACATAACGAAAATTTTTAATGTTTTATTTGAATTATCCCAAGAAGATTTCGTATTTGATTTTTTCTATTACAATGTCCTAAGTATTGTAATTTAAAAGATATTTGTGATTGAAATTGGTTCTGAAATGCACGACTTCTTCAGTTGTAACCACAATGAATATAGGGTTATTAGAAGTGTTTATGATTCTAATAAAGGGTATCACTTTCTACTATAGTTAGTTGTCAAAAATTATGATAATTAGTTAAATTTTCAAAAACGTCCACGTTTTCGAGGACAACTCTTAGTTTTGGGGTATTCTCGGGGATTTTATACTTTCATTCGTTTTTTTGTATGTAGTATGTATTGAAAATATCACAAGGGACAATAAATAATTGAAATTCTATGAAAAACAACAAATTAAATGAAAACTACGTCAGCCCCAATTTTAAATGAGTAGTTGATTAAAACAATTCTGAAAACCGTTGGGAATAATTAATTGTTAAAGATATAAAATGGTAAAAATTCACGGAAAAAGTTGTTGGTTTTTTTTTACGTTTTGTATTTTTTTGAGTACGCAAAAAAAGTGTAGGTACTCGTTTAGAAAAAAAAAAATTTTCTTGTTTTTTTCCTTTTTAATTTTTCAATTCCAGATAATTAATATGGTAACCGTAGGTTATGTGGTAGATATTTGTACTACTGATGTCTAAATATGTACAGGTAGTCTTCAAGATCTTAGCAACATAAGAATACGATTATAGGTTACGTCAAGTTCAATTCTAGACATGTTACATAGTTACGTATGGTGTGATCTTCGTGCTTCTAAGTTCAAGAACAATGCTGGAGAAATCTCATCAGGCTAAATATATATGTACATATGTACATGTAGTTTTCAAGATCCTCAAATCTTGAGAACATAGGGAATACGATTACAGCTTAGGTTAAATTCCAGAAATGGTAACCCTAGGTTAGGTGGTAGCTTTTTGTGCTGTTGAGTTCAGGAACAATATACATACAAAGTACATACTTTTCAAGATCATCAAATCTCGGGGATATGAGGAGGATACAACTTTTAGACGAAAGAATAGATTTTATTATTATTTAAAACAAGCAACGGCAAGAATAATTGTGGACCCAAGGAGGTACAAGAGCACATTATTACTATAAAGGAGGCCACGGAAAGCTCGTATATTTGTATGTACTTAGATTTATGTGAATACACTATAGGTATATCAGCATTTTCAGAAGGTTCACCATCCACTGGTGGATGAAGGCCTCTCCAATCCTCTTCCATTCCTGTCTGTCTTGAGCAATCTGCATCCAGTCGACTCCACACATTATTATCAATTCATCAGCCCATCGTCTATTCGGTCTACCTTGCGTTCTTTCACATCCTCTCGGATACCATTCCGGTATTTCTCGCGTCCATCTGCCACCCATTCTTCTCGCTATGTGTCAACTCCAACTTTTTCACACGTACGTATGTATCTGCCACTTCGGTCATACTTCTTAAAGGCTGATTTAGACCAGCCTAGTAGTTTGGAGTATCCGTACGCAGGAGCCAGCTCGCTTTTTCGCGTAACGTTGACTGTTGTCGCAAAGGCGAATGAAGAAAAATACTGTATTTTCTTGGCGAGTAGCTTTTTACAACTTCGCAATTGTGATTTACGATCAGAACGTGCTTCGTGATGACTCTTCGCGCATGGCTGCCGAAATTGTTCCCACAATCAGTCAGCGCTGTTCATTCTTTCAAAAGCACTCCATCATAGTTTCATTCCTTCTTCTTTACATCCGGTCATATTCACATGTGATAACCACCCGATGACAAAGTCAACGGGCAGTGACTAGTACGATAAGAATGGTAGACCGCATACGTCAAGAATGACCTGGGATACCTTACTCAAGGCTCTCATCCACCAAGTACGTTGACATGCGTTACGTCGACGTACAATATCCACCCACCAATTACAGCACGGCTTTCTCGCTCGTGCGGCAAAACTCGCACTGCAATTGGTGCGTGGATGTCGTACGTCGACGTAACGCATGTCAACGTACTTGGTGGATGAGAGCCTTTACACACTTACCACACACACACGTCTTCTAACGAAATCCTAAACGCGTGAATTTCGCACGGCGTAGATATACACTTGCAACACCCCACCCCATCTCACGTCACAATTCATAACAACGGCGTCACACCACACGTTACTTATGTTGTGAGCTTTAATGATCGGTAGACAGCATACGGCATAAAAAGATCTACGACACTCCACTTACTACACGCCACGTCACACACTTTTTCCGACGAAATCCTAAACGCGTTAATTTCGCACGGCGTAGATATACATACATACACTTGCAAACCCCACGTCACGTATGGTGGCGAGCCCCAACGACCAGTAGACCGCATACGACTGAGCGATATTACACTTGGCCACTTCACCAACAACCAGATTTTTTTTGACGGTGGCGAGCATCTTATTACATTGCACCACTTTTCACTCACCAAGCTACCTGCTCATCTCATAATCTTCATACAAAAGAAATAGGTCTAGGAAGCTATACGAAAACTAGGTACTCCATGTAGTAGTATGTAGACGTAGAAAATATATAAAATTCAACCTCTCATATTTCTTTCTGAATTTCATTGTTTTCGAAACAATTGCGTTGACAATTGAGTACGACGATGCAAAAAAGGGGTTTGGTGAAGGTTTTTTTCATCGAACCATTGACTTCCAAGAAATTTTTATGCAACAGAGAATCGCACAATCTAATACGTACCATCTAAACCTGTATATCTATGTGGTTGTCGAGGTTCAAAAAAAATCTGGTTGTTGGTGAAGTGGCCGAGTGTAATATCGCTCTAAGGCCGATATTACACTTGACCACTCCACCAACACCCCAAGTTTTTTTTGAACCTCGACTACATGTTTAGATGGTACGTATTACACTGAGCGATTCATTGGTGTTTAAAAAATTCTTGGAAGTTCAAGGTTCGCAGTACAAATCGACACCAAATCCCTTTTCGACCCCATTTTTTTTGCGTCGTCCTACTCGAATGCAATTGTTTCGAGAACGCGTGCTGTCTGATATATGTGTTTTCGGACATAGATTGGCCTTAGCGCCCGAAAAATGACATTACAAAATGCACTCCTTGCATGCATTTTGCTTGACTTATATTTTGTTAGAACTCCCCGCACTTTAGACCCCCCCGCACACCCCCGTTGCTTCTGACGCTTTCTCCAGGCAAATTTGTTTGGCATGGCATTTCTATGGTTTTCGAACCCATTTTTTATAACCAAAATGGTTTCGAAACTGAAAATCGTCTTACAGTTTTTTTTTTACACTAAACTACATAGCCTAAAATGACCTGCGATACCTCACACGTATTCTGAAGAAATCCTAAGGCTCGGAACACACCGGACGACTATTTGCGCAACTAGTCGGCCGATTAGTTGCGCAACCAGACCAAATGTATGCGAGGTATAAGGCACGGAACACACCGGGCGACTTTACTGCATATGTACATGTGTCTGGTCCAGGCTTAAACTAGTGCGAATTTTGCACGGCGTAGATACACACTTGCAACACCCCACCCCACCCCACGTCACGCACACGACAACAAAAAGTTTTTTTTTTTGAATAAACCCGAAACTGAAACGAACCAAAAAAATTACATTATTTTTTAATATATGTATGTACGTACGTACATGCATACACACACTTGCATACATACGCAAAAGATACGTAACCCAATGCACATCATACGCACATTGTGATAATGTAAAGCAGGACCATTTTCCTTACGCACACACACACACACACACACGAACAAATCATATCCAGGCAAATTTACACACGTAAGCGTATATGTACATACATACACACACACACATTCATACATTTCACTTGCACTTCGCATTGCGACTATAATTGTTTCCCCCCCCCCCCTCTCTACATACATACATACACCCCCTCATTTCCCTCGCTCGGTAAACAAACATTTTCGCGCACGCACACACACACAGGTACATGATGCATAATATATATATATATATATATATATATATATATATATATATATATATATATATTGTATAAAAGTGATGCGTTTAAAGTGTGTGCACATTGATGGTGATGATGATGGGATTGTTGAAATGAATGGGCGAATTGTATCGCGATAAGTATTGTCGAGTTTGGCACGTTTGGGTGTTTACGTGATGTCGCCGGGAGGAGGTATGGCGGGTGGATGTTGGATGTTGGATGTTGGATGATGGAAGATCCGTCGACAGAAGCTGGCGATAGGTTTTGGCGAGGTTTCGCACTTACGAGAGTTCGGGTCTGCGAGCGCTTTGTGGCGGCCGTCGCCGGTTCCGGTTCCGTCATGTCGACGCGAGCGAAATAGCACGCGATTCCGTTGTTGGAGTTTGCGCGACGCACGTCACGCCGCTTAGCCGACCGCGGCCACACTGCTGCCAACCAGCGATCGCAGCACTCGCCTACGATGCGCTCGCGCCCTAACACCACACAATACGGCCATTGCGTGTTTTTTTTTTTTTTTTTTGATTGTTTCGATGTGTAGATGGGATTTTATGAAATTAATTGTGAAAT
The DNA here is from genome assembly GCA_022651745.1 of Parapsyche elsis. Lineage (NCBI taxonomy): Eukaryota > Metazoa > Arthropoda > Insecta > Trichoptera > Hydropsychidae > Parapsyche > Parapsyche elsis. The sequence continues at coordinate 1,469,714 of JAGVSN010000030.1, forward strand.
TATATCCAGCGTTGGAACTGTGCGTTTCTAAATGAAAATATTCGTTAATATTTATCTATCTATGTATGTATATACATACATATATAAAAATCAATGTCTATCTGTATGTCTCTTATAGGCTTCTAAACCACTCCACCGATCGCGATGAAACTTTCAGGATTTATTGTGATCATGCCGGGGATGGTTCCTGTGAAAAAAAATCGGGATAAAACGGGAACGGGCTTGCTCACGCGTCAGATAACGTACTAGGAACGAGAACGGGAACGGGATCGGGACCGGGAACGTGAACGACAACGGGATCGGGATCTGGAACGGGAACGGTATCGGGCATTGCAACGCATACCGGGTCAGCTAGTGTATGTATAAAAATCAATGTCTGTCTGTTTGTTTGTTTGCCTCTTATAGACTCCTAAACCACTCAACCGATCGCGATGAAACTTTCAGGACTTATTGTGATCACGCCGGGGATGGTCCCTGCGAAGAAAAATCTGCTCACACCGTCAGATAACGTACTAGGAACGGGAACGGGAACGGACCTGCTCACGCGGCAGAAAACGTACTAGGAACGGAAACGGGAACGGGAACACACGGGATGAGTGGCATTGCAAAGCATGCCGGATCAGCTAGTTTTTCTATACAATTAAATAAGGGTTCACACAAACATATCACACGCGTCTTCTAACGAAATCCTAAATACATGAATTTCTATCGTTTTATGTGGCGTAGAACGATAGAAACATAGGTACCCTTCAATAATCGCTATATGATAACAGCCCTATTCCGTATGTCTGCCTGTGTGTGTGTGTGTGTGTCTGTCTGCTGATAACGCTCGCCGATTTTAATGAATAGGAACCCGAGATTACAGGTTCGGAACACTGACTGCTTACGCTGTGATCCAAACTAGATAATAACGGCCCTGCTTCAATTTGACTACATACATAAATCTTAATAGGCTCGCGATTTTGCTAAATTGTTACGTGTTGTATTATAACGAGCCATCTATGCAACAACTATAAAAAACTATTAAATACACAAACATTTGTTGATATTCAACGGGCTTACACTAGTAATATATATAATAACCCTATTCCGTCTGCCTGCGTGTCTGTGTGTCGGTCTGCTGATAACACTCGCGTGATCACCAGGTTGGAATGAGGTCGTCCCAACGGGGCGATAACGGGCCTGCTACAATTTGACAATATAAAATGAAAAATGACAATAGATTCGCGACTTTGCTAAATTGTTACGTCTATACAAAAACTATTAAATACACTCACAGTACGGGTGATGAGAAACCACTCCGTTGATATTACGAAACATTTCCCAAGCGGCCCTGCCAGCCGAGCCGGTCTAGGGAATAGTGTAGCCAACTTTCGCGTTCCACTCATCATTATTATACAGTTTTCACAATAATCAATTTGATTTTTTTGTGCCGAGTTCCGCCATTGATCTTGGGGACTTTGAGCTCCTGAAAAGTTTTCTTAGTTTTCAATTGTTTATTTGTACCCCTCTGATCTGAAATTTGCAATGTATTCGCAAGTTGTCCGACTGAATTTTTTTGACAGATTTGCGAACACAGTGAGCCTCTGTTCGAAAACACACAATGTTTTGAACGTCTCGCGCCACGACTGACGAGAGACGGTCAGTCACCGTTTAGTCTTTGTGTGAATCGGTCGTACCAAAACTATTAAATTCTACAGCGTGACACTAACTAATCGTAAAGATAAAAAAAAATAAGTCAAAAGCAAAACAATGACTTTGTTTTGTATCTAAAAAAAATTACAATTTAACTTATCTCAATTTTATCAAATAATATAACAAAATAACATACTCAGTGGTATCCAGTGAAAATTGCATTTGTATAATACTCAACGAGTGGTGGGTACACTTTTCAATTTACTTTTACATTTATACTACATAAAAACAAATATATATTTCCCCACATATGTATGCACAATGTACATACATACATATGTATGTACATGCATTTAATTATGATTAGTTTTATCTGTAAACCAATTATGTCCAAATGTTTTAGATATAATGCTTATGTAGTAGAAGTTACTAATTAACAATACATAGATATGCACTTATATTCACTTTTCCATGAATTAACTTTAAATACAAGCTAAAACAATTCAAGTAGGCATTTGAATCAAAGTTCAGCCACGTTTTGATTTAATAGTAAAATTTACTAAAAACACAAAGAATTTTACATTTACGCATTCGATAGTACATAAGTTGGTAACTCGATTTAAAAAAGTGTTAATGTTTCGATTTGAACTTTATACAATAAAATTAACCATTCAAGTGCCTATAAAATAACACACATAGTATTCAATGGCTTTACATTGATATTTACTGCAAATTTGTGATTAGTTCGTGACGAGACACACTATCTCCTTATTACACATACGAGGTAATAATATGAAAATTGTATACATAAAAATAGTTATAATAAAAATTGATTTGATTTGGTAAGTTTTATACATACTATAGATATATCTTATTTGGGTACCTACTTATGGTAATAATAATAGTAATAGTTAACCACTGATTTTCTATACATATGTAATTATATGACTGTTATTTCGTTGTATAGAGTTAGCATCATTATTTGCATAATTATCATGATTATTTCTCGTTAAATTCTACGTAGTCCTTCAAAGCCAATGAGAATCAAAAGCGGGTTTTCAAGCACATTACCCGTCTTTCAAAATAGTTTTGATAAACTATTAAAAAATGTGACATCTCTTATCTTTCGATGAGTATTAGTAACACCTTCGGAAAAATAGACACAAGGCAAACGACACTGGATATCTAGTATAAAAGTGTGCAATTTTCAACACGTTCAAAAGTCTACTTGTAAAATGGTCGGATTAATTTCAATTGGGCATCTAATACCCATTAAATCTAAAGAGCTGAATGTAACAAGTACCATATTTCAAAATAAATAGACGTTGACCATGACAATAAAATGATCCAATTACAAAAACAATATGCGGTTAAGCTTTATTTACAATATGCATGTGGAGGATTTGTATACAAGTTGAAAAATAATAATAAAAAAAAAAAAATAAACAAACATACACTTATTACATTATAGGTACATAACAATAAAATTAACGATTCGTCATCGACGATAATAATTATTATTGGCATATAAAAATATTGGCGTACGTGTTGCATAATTTTCTTTTGAAATAAAAAAAATACAACATAAAACGAACAATAAGCATTTTACGATACTTTTTTTCATTAATTAACATATGTAGCTTTCAAGCAATATTGGTTATTTACGTAGCTTAAAGGGTAATTTTATTATTAACCCTTGAAGTCATTACCAATTAAATAAAATTACAATTGACACCACAGCTGTCGGTATGATAATTATGTGTACATTTGTACAAATGATTACAATGGGTAGCTGGTTACGAGATGACGAGTCGAAAATACCACACTGTCATTTTATAGACAAGGAATAGTAGACGGAGACTGGATCGACGATGAGGCATTCGCAATCCGAGTTGCTCCACTCCTTCAAGTGATCAGTACGAGTTTTTAACCAGTCTAGATAGAGCTTTAGGTATCTGTCTGTGGGTTCGACGTCCGTATGACCCAAGCAGAATATCCTGTAGGCGTCCTCGCCATACTTTCCAATGCCGCAAAGGTCGCTGGCCCTCCTCCATTTGGCAGACACAAACTGGTACGTCATCCTCCATATCATATGAGACCGTTTTCGAAGACCCAACGTCTCAAAGTACTGTTCAAGTTGTTTCGGATGAACGTCGAGTACGTCGTGTGGAGTTGGGAAATCTTCGAAAAACTTTCTCATGTATGGTTTGGCCGCTCTGGCTGTTGTCTTCGTCAAGAAGATTGTAGCCACGAGCATTGCCCAAGGATTGTGTTTGAATTCTTCTTCTATAACGCTATGCGGCGATATTGGCATACTTCTAGGACTCAAATTGAACAAATGACTTACACGAATTGGGTCTGAGATCAACTCCTCTTCGGAGTAAGGCGATAACTCCTTTATTGGCATACTTCTAGGGCTCAAATTCGACATAGGACTTACGCGAATCGGGTCTGGATTTAACTCCTCTGGAGTTAAATGATGTAATTCCTCCCGGCAGAAAGGATTTAACTCTTCTTTAGAAGAAAGATTGAACTCCTCTGGAGTTAAATGATGTAATTCCTCCCGGGATAAAGGATTTAACTCATTTTTAGAAGAAAGATTTAACTCCTCTGGAGTTAAATGATGTAATTCCTCCCGGGAGAAAGGATTTAACTCATTTTTAGAAGAAAGATTTAACTCCTGAGAGAGAGGAGTCAAATCAATCCCAAAGTCTTTATATTCATTAGAGTATGTTACCTCTGCACAATTTTCATTGAAGTTCAGTTTTTCGTCTACTTCTAGACACAATAATTTATCTTCAACTTTACATTTTGAAACATTTTCACACGAGTTTTCACCACCAAATTTAAAATAAACTGATTTCGTATCAGACTCGATGGTTTTCGCCATTTGAGACCGATCATCTTCATTAGATCTGGAGAAAAATCCGCTACGTGTGACAGTCTGTCTCTTGGGCATATCTTCGCACGTTTCACGACATCTGAAACAAAATTACAACATACGATTAGTTTTAATTTAATTTGACACGTGAAAACGAAGTGCGTTGTAGTAATTGGAAAATTATCAACAACAAGCTCACGTGAATAAGGATAATTTTCTTGCAGAGCCATGTTAAAACGACGAGCGCATAAGTGCCGCTCTTATCAGATAATGCAACTTTTTACAATTACTTAATTACAGTAAGGTTGACAATCACGTTCGGACTTCCTGGTAAATTTTCATTCGTGTGTATAGGCACGTTAATTACTACGTGTATCAGCGTAAGCGTCTGCCTGCCCGCCTGCCTGACTGGGTCGTGACGGTCACGCCAGAATTGCCAACAAAACAAACCGCTATTATATGGCCGTACACCCATTCAATCAACGGTATACTATACGGTACAACGGATTATGGGCTGCACTGTTATTGTACAAACCAGCACGGACGGGGTTGTGGTTAGAATCCATAGTCATATGATGGGGCGAACCGGCTAGTTAAATAATAAAAATACAAAATTAAATTTACAGTGTATTTTTAATATGCAAAATACCAGATGCGATAATAAATACGTTGGGTTATGCTACATTAAAAATTCAATCAAAACGTTTTTTGATATGCACTTAAACCATTTCGTATAATTCACATATTGCACGATAATAAACTGCATTTGATATGTGCATACTTGTATATAACTTATTTGAGGTTATATCAGATGTATGTATTAACGATAAAAAGAAAATATTTACGCAAATGCGAAAAAAAGAGAAAGTAATGCGTATGCTTTTTTTTGCGAGGCGAGAAAAGGTCATATGTGATGACGTGATGGGTAAATCCAAAAAATCATCATTACTAAGATCATCAAGTCCAGAATATTAAACAGCAACAAAATGTAAACAAAACAAACGGAGGAATGTAAATTTATATTCTGAGAATGGTGCATATTTTGCATCGCCAACAATAATATAATTTACGATGATTTGAAGTGGACAAAATTAATGTTTCATCATCAGTATATGACTCCAGCTCCACATTAGATAAAGAAATCGAGGTCAGGAGTTAGTCAAACGACTTTTGACTATATAGGTTTTTATCATAAAAGTATACGCATTTAAAAGAAAAAATGATAACTGCTGTAGTTTTTTTTTTATTTTGCAATATGTTAAAATAGCAATTTTACACATAAAATTGCCTGTCTGTTTGTTCCTTATTAATTCCCGCACCGTTTGACCAATCGGTACCAAACTTTGCAGAGATACTTCCTATGATCCTACTAGATACTCCTTATGGGGTAGAAGTGCTATAATACTTTTTTTTTTTTGGTAGCTGCCATACAAAATTATGTTGCTTAGACATTATGATTCTCGACACTTTTTCATTACTCGGGATTCGAAACACAATATTATTACCGAGGATCGAAACTTAAATTTTTGTATCATTTATTTTAAATAAATGTGTACTTTTAACCAAAGAATAATTAATTATCACTTGGGAAATTAGTATAATGGCATCGATACGACTTACAACTTCAACCGCAAATTTCAAAGGATTGAAGACTTCCAAAATATTATCTAAAATTGAAATATTGTATTTCTTCCAATAATCAGAATTGATGACTTTTTTTATTCAATTTCTGATATGTATAAATTTCCAGGTTTCCAAATTTCAATCTCGGTTCCATTCCTGTCTGTCTTGGAGCAATCAGCAGTTTACCATCCAGTTGACTCCAATCCTCTTCCATTCATTCTTCTCAATTCATCACATCGTCTACTCGGTCTACCTTGCTTTCTTTCACATCCTCTCGGATACCATTCCAGTATTTTTCGCTATGTGTCCACTCCAACTTTTTCACACGTTCCGCTATATCTGCCACTTTGGCCATGTTTCTTATCCATATATTCCCCTTACGATCTCTTCTCGTTATACCGAGCATACATCTTTCTATGCTTCTCTGTGTGCACTGAATCTTGCGTAACATTTTTGAATTTAGCATCCACGTTTCACATCCATACGTCAAAACTGTCAGTACGCATCGGTCGTATGCCTCTTTTTTGAAGCATAGCGGAATGTTGGATTTCAAAACAATGTTCATTCTTCCAAAAGCACTCCATCCTAGTTTCATTCTTCGATTCTAAAGTATACAAACGTTTAAAATTTCAATACAACAGCTAGTATAAATGTATGTATGTAGGTACAATATTGCAATTACAACACTTGTCCAACTCCCACAATCGAACGGGGGTGTTTCGCTTTAATTCAGTCAATGTAATTTCAAAAGGAATGATAGATTCGTCGTAATAATATATTGTGCAAAGTTATCTTAAATGATTTTCTGAGAAATTTGCCTCATAGACAAACATATGTACTATAAATCTGTGTTGCGCGTCTAAAAAGCACTGTCAAGTGATAGATTTTACGAAAAAAAAAAAAAACAACACAGAGAAGATCGTGTCATTATAGCATTAAACTTGTGTACATATATGTATTTTACGTCATTAATAGAACACATACATATGTACATATGTATCATCCTTCTCGGAATCACTTGAATGGTCTGTGTGTGTTTTTTTGCACCTGTACAAAATCTTACACAGTGTTACTAATCTTTCAAATGAACGTTTTAACTTGGAAATATTTGCTTAGCAGTAATTCAAAAAATTCTCTGTATCCATTGATAGTGCAAGAAATAAATAAATAAACATACATACAAGTGTTTCAAGCAAGTGGTACTTAACTGCAAGTATCGATTCTTCTTCTTCTGTAATCTTTTGCTATTCTATATAAATAATAGTAATTAAGGATTAGATTATTTTTCTAAATATTTCGGTAAGTCGCTTTTTTTTTCGTGACCTCATAGATGTTATGCTGCGCACACACCGACGAACCGAACAGCTAACGACGAAGGGTTGCTAGTGTGGGGACGTTCATAAATCATCAGACGTTATTGTGTGGAGCGGTTCACACAATAACAATTCGTCGTTCGCTGTTCGGTTCGTCGGTGTGTACGCAGCATAATGCCCGCGCCAGACATGTGTTCAAAGATGTGATCAAATAAGTGTTCACATGTGTGGCACGGGCATTTGATACTATTGTCACATATTTGATCACTTAAGTGCCATTGCTTTGCCATTCCGTGTCGGTTTTTTAGCGCACATCAAAGGGATAAAAGTCCAAATGTTTGTGTGCCTGCCACACTGCGCGAAGCCCAGTTGCGCGAGCGTCGCCGTGGACGTTTTGCGAGTTTATGTGTAGAATGACAGATGACTGTTGTGTATCATTTTGGGTGGGCGATAGCAGCGCCACTCGCCACTGCTATCATACCGGTGGTCGTATTTCGAAACGTTTTCCGAGGGGAGGGACAAAGCAATACGTCTGAGCGAGAGGCAAATTTATGCTCACCAACAGTAGTTATGGTTTCTCCAAATGCTCGCCGTGGAGAGCTTTGAACACATATCTGGCAGATATGTGAACAAATGTGTGAGCAAAGTCTTCAAAGAAGTGATCACTTCTTTGAACTTATGTCTGGCGCCGGCATAAGAAACATAACGAGCGTTTTATTATCTGGCTAGTGTATTCTTGTCTTGATCTTTCTCTACATTTCTCTCTATAGTACATCAGCCAGTAACCACAAATCCTTAAAAGTGGGACTTACGATATCTGCACTTTTCTATTGATATTTTTTAGCACTTTACACCCTTCTAACATCTTTGTAGATATTATGTACAACCATCTGTGCTTTAAATGTAGAAAACGTAAATAATTTAGCTCTGTCACTAGGAATTTACTGGCTGGTGTTATTTATGACGTTGATTGAAAATGCGATTCTATAAAATAAATAAAATCTGGAAGAATCACTTTTTTTGTACGACAATCCGCATTTTTTCCGACAACACACTTTTTTTGAATTCGTAATATACAATTTAACGATTCAAGCACCCATGTACTTGTTTGTAGGCGTTTTAAGTGAGTGGAAATATGTATAATTTTTTTTGTCATACACAGAAAGTAACGGGTTCATAACAATTCGACATTGCGTATGTACATACAAGACGAGTACAACTTACAATCGATCGTCTAACGTTGTGCACACACAGCGCGTTGATGTAAATATTTTTACAGCTAACTCTCGTTTGTGACATGTTTAATTCGAGTGATTAATCCGCATTGAACGATAGGTACCGATGACTTAAACACTTAAAGTAATCAGCGATGATAGCAAATGTACCCATCTGTGGAGTCGATAGCAGGATATCCAATTGTGGAGAACGACACTAATTGAAAAACTATAGACATCCTTGTATTGAAACGGTGCGTTTATGAGGAAGACACGAGACGCATAAAGGCGCTCACACACCTTAGCGAAATCGCTGCGTCAAACTGACGCCCTCTATCGTCGATGATTCGCAACAATGCGAATTATATCGGTGCGAATGTTTGACGCAGCGATTTCGATAATACGAGGTGTTAGTTTAAAGTTCACCATCATTAACCACAAAATTCTTAACGGCTAGAATCTAACCACCTGTGTTAGAAAGAGACGGAGCTAAATTGTTTGCGGCGTCATTTAGCCCTGTCCCTAGTTCCACCTCTAGTATGTGTGACTAGATTCTAGGAAATTGTCATGCCTCTAAGAATTTTGCGGTTACTGATGGTGAACTAGTTTTAAATATTTAGGAGTAATACTTGATCATAAGTTGGATTTTAAATTACACGGGGATATGATTATAAAAAAAGTAGCGAAGAAAGTAGGATTATTATGTAGATTAGGAAAAATACTATCAAAAAATACAAAGATATATAATGCAATAGTTCGTCCTCATTTTATGTATTGTGGCTCTTTTTTAAATTTAGTAAATAAGTCAATTAAAGATAGAATGCAAATATTGCAAAATAGAGCTATGCGAAGTATTTTGAATGTGAATAGATTAACTAGTGTAAGAAATATGTTGAAATAATTGAATTGGATGAATGTAAGTGAAACGTTAAAATTGTGCATGTTAGTATATATTTTTAATTTAGATAAGAGTCTGTTACCAAAATATTTTGATAACTATTTAATATACATAGTTATAATACTAGGGGTAAGAATAAGTTAATAGTTAAGAATTTAAAATTAATTAGATCTAGGAGAAGTATCTTGTACAGGGGTGTGGTTGAATATAATGGACTGCCAGATAGTCTGAGACAAATAAATCAAGTTGACAAATTCCTGGCAGCCTTAAAACGGCACCTCTGTACGAGTACTAATAGATAGATAAGTTTATTTTGTAATTTTAGCTTTAAGATACTTTTTTTTTTTGTAATTAGCTTTTTAAGCTACTTTAAATAAATAAATAAATAGCTCTGCGTTATGCCGCGTACACATCGACGAACCGAACAGCAAACGACGAACGGTTGCTATTGTGTGGACCGCTCTAGACAATAACGTCCGATGATTTATGTATGAACGTCCACACAATAGCAACCCTTCGTCGTTCGCTGTTCGGTTGGTCGATGTGTACGCAGCATTATGTAGTACGACGACGGGGAACCCACCATGAAGACTGACGGTGGGCTCGCTATTGTCAATTACATACATACATAGATGAATATTGACACCCATTTACATTTTCTGCGGAAGGTAAAGTGCATATATGTATATCTGCAAATGAAATATACTTATAGTTCCAGATGTCACGGTACAGTGACTACGTAATGTTTAGGCCCAGATCCTGTCCATTGTGAACGCGTTAGTTCTCGAACCGTTCATTAATTTACACTCTGCTATTATTGCGAATCGCATTCGCACGTAACCGTAGCATTGCAGTGTCACCGATTGAAAAACTAAAGAAATGTAGTACCTACTTCACCATCCACTGTTGGATGAAGGCCTCTCCAATCCTCTTCCATTCCTGTCTGTCTTAAGCAATCTGCATCCAGTCGACTCCACGCACTCTTCTCAATTCATCAGCCCATCGTGCACTCGGTCTACCTTGCTTTCTTTCACATCCTCTCCGATACCATTCCGGTATTTCTCGCGTCCATCTGCCATCCATTCTTCTCGCTATGTGTCCACATCAACTTTTTCACACGTTCCGCTATATGTATCTACCACTTTGGTCATACTTCTCACCCATGTATTCCTCTTGCGATCTCTTCTTGTTATACCAAGCATATGTACATTTTTTCATGCTTCTCTGTGTGTACTGGATCTTATGTAGCAAGTTTCACATCCATACGTCATAACTGGCAGTACGTATTGATCGAATGCCTTCTTTTTTAAGCTTATTCATTCTACCAATACCTACTAGTAGTAATTAATTTTCAAAAATTGACATAACTGTAAAACCCAGAATCATATTGAGCAATTCGTTGCAATATTTAGCCTGATTGACCGTTCAGATAGCTGCGAATTGACGAATGACTTCAATAACAAAAAATTGGGTAATTTTCCAAAGGAAGTACCACTTCCTGTTGACGAAAATTTTTCAAAGTTTTTTGGATTGTAATGACCGGCAAGAAACCTATAAATATGCAGTTTCAGTGTGATAGAATAAACGGTTTTTGAGTTATAGCGATTCTACACACAACACATACAGACATTTTCCAAAAATCATGAAAACGTGATCGGGAGATCATACAAATCAGTCAAAATCTCGAGATCGAATTGTCGCATGCATGATCACAATACTATATCCGATTTCATTTCATTTTGTAATTGAATTTAATACCGTACATTTATAATATACGTTTAAATGTAAATCCAATCCAAAACATCCTTGCAAATACATAAATGTAAAAAAAATTACAATTTTTTGATACGCTCTATATATTCATACGTTCATTACAAATTGTGTGGAAATTAAATTGCACGTACATAATTTTAGTATGCATGTTTGTATGTATTCACTCTGAAAATGTACGATTTTAATACAACTTGTATACGGCATCTTCAATATAAGACGCAACCTATGTGAAAGTATGTATGTAAAATCTTAGTGTTTACCAAGTGAAATATAATAATGAAACAAAATCGTCTTCTATGTAAAATTTAACTTTGCTCCTAAAGGCGGGTCCACATTGGCGAACCGAACAGCGAACGACGAAGGAAGAAGGCGAATTGTTATTGTGTGGACTTCGCTTCGTCGTTCGCTGTTCGGTTCGCCAATGTGGACTCACCTTTAGGTTGCGCTATAAGCTGAAGACTTTTTTTCCTAAATGTACTTCTGTGGTCTATTTTTTAACATGAGAGTATGCAGTTTGCGTTTTAGTATTGGTTTTTTTAAGAGCGTGTGTTAAAAAGGGACGAAAGTTCGTCTATCTCACAAAGAAAAAAACGAAGAAAGAAACGAATTGTTGTTTTAACATACACCGTTAAAGAAAAAAATAATATAACTTTTAATCGTTTCTTGAGAAATTGCTCACATATAGTACAATCTATCAATTAAATTGTAACCAATTAACAATACTGCTGTGTAATACAATTTTTTTTAATTATAATTATTATTTTGCAATTAATTTAGTATGGGACGCAAATGCGTCACACAAGGTCTATAACGGAAAATCGCCATATCCCACATTAGCCTAATGGCGAATTTATTATTGCTAACAACCGAGACGACAATAACTCAAAATAGAAGCATTTTCTGCTGTAAATAACGCTCTGCACGGGTCTGTGTTATTATTTTCGAATTGCCCATTATCAAGCACATATGTATGTACATAGGTACAAAAATCAATGACGTCATTACATATGTAGTTGACAACGTTTATTTTTGAAAATGTGTATGAAAATACGTAGCTTATGCATGTATGTACTAATGAGTTTATAAAATGTAAGCTTTGAATAGATATACGCAATCCGAACAATGTGTTACGGGTAGTAAATACGAATGTAATTAGCTAGTAAGTATGATACCCAGTTCAAACTTGTAGATTTGAAATACACGTTTTAACACTTTTTTGTGATCGCTACTATAGTTTGGTCCACATTGGCGAACCGAACAGCGAATTGTTATTGTGTAGACGCACCTTAAGTTTGCTACTAAATTCGCTAGTAAGTATGAGAATATTGTAAACAATTTAAAGTTTGTATGAATTTTTCTTGCATTTAGATTTTGACCGTCAAAAAATATATGTAACTATAACAGGTCAAGAGTTATTTGAAAATATGGTAGCTATACATTTTTGCGATGTAAATTCGTATAATAATAATTACCACGTACCAAGTAATTGTCACTTGTGTAAATATGGACAATAACGTTATATTTCCTTGAAATTTAAATTACTACATAGACAGTCGCAATCGACCAACTATGTATGTAGGCAATTTGTATACTAAAACATATTCCTTACAAAGTATGTACATACATAAGCGCGTTTGTACAACAATCTGATTAAAATGTATGGTAACGTCATTTTGGATATATTAACTTAAATTTGTTTGTTCATATATCGTAAATCCTATATTAGACCTAAATTAAAATTTGCTGGAAATTTTTTAGAGCCCTATCTTTAAAAAAAAATACATATGTAAAGGTTGAAGATAATGAATCTCATATTTTTGGAGACTAGAAGATTGAGAGGCGATCTAATAGAAGTGTATAAAATAATAAATAATAAATATAAATGACCAATAAAAAACTTCCTCACGTCATACTCTGAGACTCCTAAAAGACAAATCTAACAAAATTGTTAGAGACTCATTCTTTTCAAATATAGTGGTTGAAGTTTGGAACCGCCTCCGAAATCAGCTAGTAACCTCTGAAAATACAAATCTCTTTAAAAATCATCTCGACAAGTTTTTGAATATAAATGGATTTTTGTAATCCTTCAAATCATTTTTCAGACGTTCACCATCCACTGCTGGATGAAGGACTCTCCAATCCTCTTCAATTCCTATCTGGTTGAGCACTTGACTCCACACATTCTTCTCAATTCATCAGTCCATCTTCCACTCGATCTACCTTGCTTTCTTTCACTTCCATCCATTCTTCTCGCTATGTGTCCATTTTTTTTAACAGGTTCTGCTATATCTGCCACCTTGGTCACGCTTCTTACCCATGTATTCCTCTTAAGATCTCTTCTCATTATACCGAGCATACATCTTTCCATTCTTCTCTGTGTGCACTGGATCTTGCGTAACATTCTTGAATTTAGCGTCCAAGTTTCACATCCATACGTCATAACTGGCAGTACACATTGGTCGTATGCCTTCCTTTTTAAGTATAGCGGAATGTTGGATTTCAAAACTATGTAAAAATGTTCATTCTTCCAAAAGCACTCCATCCCATTATTTATTCTTTACATCCGGTCATATTCACCAATTGTTCTATGTAGGTATACATAAATAACTATCAACTATCTCTAAAATATCATTATCTAAATCCTTCAAATATAAAATATAAATAACGAAAAAATTAAAAACTGTATGTACAATTTATATCAGACCCCTGGGCTCCATCGGCTATGCCGCCTGCCCATGTATTTTAAATAAAAAAATATATATACTGTAATCCCTATTCCAGAAAAACTACTATGGAAGAGTAAACCATCCAGTAACCATACAAAAAAGAGCATAAAAAATTTAGCTCTGTCCCTCTGTCTAATCCCCACCTCTAGGAATTTATCGTTCCTCATTGGTGTACTATTGTTTAAGGTTTAGCTCAATCAAATCTTAAAGACGTGAGCTATAAAATGATTCTGAAGAAAAATAAGCACTATTTATTTTCATTTTACTATTTTGAGAACATATTATGATTTAAGTAGTATTTAAAAACACATTTAATTTTAAGGGGGGGGAGGAGTCGAGGAAAGAATTAGCGTGTACAATAGAGCACGTAATTGTGCGTTTGTGTACACAGGTTCGGCACTTGCATACATGAATATAGATGTGTTTTGACAGAATATTTTAAAACTGTAACAACTGTATGCTATTATGTGTAATTATTCAAAAAACAGCGTCGCGAAAGCGGCTTTACAATGGGCAATGGTCGTGCGTGAAAATTCGCAGATTCGACATAAGACCGTTTGTACACGCTCCGAAAACCGGAGCTTATTTTTTTTTTTTTTTTTTATTTAAAATATGTACATGGGCTTGCTTCCGGCTAAAAAAGGAACGCTTCGACGTAGACGCAGCCTATAGTCTGTTTTTTTGAGACTGCTGTAGAAAGGGTAACGCAAGACGTTATCTGTGCATTTTTGGTATATGCCATCCACTAGAGTTCCATTGGCACTTGGGCTGAGTATTTTTATCCCTTTTTAATACACGCAGTTAGAATAAACAGAGCTCCGAATTCACTTGTTACGAAAAAATAACTATCACTACATAGGAGATAGTAGCGGGTAGCTAGTACTATCCCTACATAGAAGTAGGGTTGTGTGGTGGAGGCGAAACTCCTGGGAACAAGGCTATTAGTACCCCGATGTACTTACTAACAACCCGCGACTGGGGGGCCTCCACTCTGAATGTCACCCCTTCGAGCTCTCTCCGGGTAGCCTCGTTAACTATTTTTTTTGCTGTTAAAGTTACCACGAAGTGATACTTGCGATGCTAAACTTCTGGGACCAAGGCTATTAGTATCCTTGCTATCGTGAGGCAACTTGTTTAAAGGAAAATGTGCAATTTCAGATGTGCGACGGCGGTGGAGTGCCATCACCAGTGGAGTGCCACACTGTGCATGTGCAACCAGAAGATTGCTCCAAGAGAGTGTCCCAGGGTACCCAGGTGGGCAGATGGATTAGACCTCCACCATTACGCCACCACGCATCTGAAATGGTCCTAACGGCTAGGCTGCAAAGAACCCAGATGCACAACCCTGTTTCAGCCCTAGCTCGTCCTCAAAACTTGCAGAACCACCATCAAGCTCCCTTCTACACCTCAAGATCCGCCCACCCCTATGACAACATGTATGGCACGTACACGAACAGAGTTCGCAGGAGACCTCAGCCCTATGCCTTCCTTTCAGACAGCCCTAACAGCAGCTTTGAATACCTGCCACTCAAGGCCACCGATTGGATTCCAGATCATGCCAAGGTTAGTCCAGTTTTAATTCAACTACCATCTCCAATATCACTGGCTTCAAACTAGCCCGTTTATACACCCCCCCGACACTAATATCACGTATCAATATTCGGCTCGACATATACAAAAATTTGAACCATATTATACAGTCAGATCATATTTATATGGGTATGATTTAGTTTTAAATCCAACATTCTGTTATGCTTAAAAAAGAAGGCATACGATTAATGCGTACTGCCAGTTATGACATATGGATGTGAAACTTGGATGCTAAATTCAAGAATGCTACGTAAGATCCAGTGCGCACAGAGAAGCATGGACAGATGTATCCTCTGTATAACAAGAAGAGATCGTAAGAGAAATACATGGGTAAGAAGTATGACCAAAGTGGCAGATATAGAAGAACGCGTGAAAAAGTTGAAGTTGACATATACATAGCGAGAAGAATGGATGGCAGATGGACGCAAGAAATACTGGAATGGTAACCGAGAGGATGTGAAAGAAAGCAAGGTAGACCGAGTGGAAGATGGGCTGATGAGTTGAGAAGAATGTGTGGAATCAAGTGGATGGTGAACGGCTGAAAATTATGATGATGATGATGATTTAGTTTTTAGGTTATGATATCCAAAATGGCTTCTGTATACATTTTAAGCTACAACGATAGTATTGGACTCGCGAATGAAGGTTCGTGGTCATTAAGGATTTCATCGACATTTTCGAGTGTCACATACATAGTTGCTGGCAAGATTTAGATCAGCCGTATCTTGTCAGAATTTGATTAATCTAACTTAATTTGAAAGATGTTAAAAAAAACGGGCTAAGGGCAAGGGTTCGAAGATTATACTAAAGCAAATTTCCATATAATGCTTCAATTTCAATTTTTTAAAAACGCAGATGAATGGGATTTTGGGATCTGGTGCATCTTCACACAGTTGCCGATGCTCTTGTCACGGAACCAACGAAGTTGTCGACAAAGCTCATTCCCCGGACGCATTGTCCTGGAGACGTTTGCACATGTCCAGAGCGAAGCTAAAAGCAACTGCCACTACTTCTGAACTACTATCGGGTGAGACAAATACATATAATCAACTCATTGATAACATTTAGCCTAAACTGTTTTTAACAATTAGATATAGTAATGAACAAGGCATTTCAATAGATATGAGTCTATATCAGCCTATAGTTTATTTTGTTTTAACAAAAGAGTATACAATTCGAGTATCTGTTTCTTCTTACCACATATGATAAAAAAGGACAAAAGTTCAAGTGGCACCAAGACCAAAGGCACCAGTATGATTTGTCTCTTTCTTTATGAGAGAGACGACCCTTTGTCTCTTTTTAACACACGCAGTTAGAAGAAACAGATACTCTGAAACTGCATATTCTCTTGTTAAAATAAACAAACTATTGAGTACTTGGACCTCCATCATTTCCTTCTCAATTCTCATGTGTTTAATTGCCATTTTTAAACTTTTTTGTATCAGCTACCTTCATCAAGTAACCCAAGTGTTTATCTTTCTATTCTTACTATTCTGATGCTGATAAGTTCTATGCACATTTTGAGCACCATTATGTAATATTTGGTATTCAATACCCAAATTTCACATCCATACGTGCATATATCATTAATGGCAATTTACACTGCTCAAATTATTACATCTTCAAGCGTAGTTGAATGTTTGATCTAATCCGAAATTCAATTTTCGGAAAATGGTTCATTGTAATTTAATTATTCTTCTCTGTTCTCAGTTATTATAGTAATGATATGGCATAAGTATGAATAAAATTAGTGTGAAATTTTTTCAAAGTGCAATAATGTAAAGTAAAGTGTAATAATCACAGCGGATATAATGACAAGGAATTTAATCACCGCGCAGAAGTGCACTTATATTATACTTATCCGTAATTAAAATTAATGTTGTTGTAATAACTTTAGAAGATTGACTTGATTTGTATCGAATGTTAACTTTTGAGGCACAGATCTGTTTTGAAGAGTTTTAATGTTGACATGGAGATGTTTCGTCTAAATAAATACGCCCAGTGTTATCTCGATGGTTGCTATTGACACAAGTGTAATGGTAATGCAATAACCATATACATACTGCTTAACATTCAAATCATTTTTTTCATTTAAACAAGATGCGGAGAAAAATTTTAATCTCCGGAACGGATGTGTACATTTAATAAAACGATTTCACTGATATTACAAATTTAGAGTGCAGATTCATTTTTTAGTTCTAAGAATTGATACAAAATAAGATTATATCTGATTTTTTTTTTTCTGTTTAGGTTTTGCGATGATAGCTATGGTCGAGTTACAAATCAACGAGCCAACCAATGTTCCCGAATGGCTTTTTGTGATGTTTGCCGTTTGTACAACTGTACTTGTAGCAGTTCACATATTCGCCTTAATGATCTCTACATATCTCCTACCCAATATAGACGCTGCGAGTAAAATGAGTGCTGAAGACGTACTAAGAGAGTCTCCGCACGAGAGAATGAAAGGATTTATAGAACTCGCATGGGCATTTAGTACTGTTTTAGGTAAATTATAAATATAAAATATGGTAAACCTACATTATCTATACGTATTTACTAATGACTGGTTGATGTTTGCAGGTTTATTCTTGTTTTTGGTGGAAATTGCAATACTATGTTGGGTAAAATTTTGGGATTACTCTTTTGCGGCTGCCACGGCCGCTACTGTTATAGTAATTCCAGGTAAAAAAAAATAACATATATATTCTTAATAGTTACACGTAAAGTTTGACCACTCAATGGATAACTTTTATTATAATCACAAACAATTCTAATGACTTCATATTAATTAAAAAGTTGTTTTGAAGGCAAGAACTTTAAGAAAACAAAAACGTAAGTGACGCAACTGAAGAAATCGTACATTTCAGTACCAAATTTCGTTCTTAAATATCTTTCAAATTATAAAACATAAGACACATTCATAAAAGCAGTTTAATACAGAATCCTTAAACTTCACTACCTGTTATCCGTTAGGGTCGGTGAAACAGAAATTCAATCAAAAACAACTTTTCAAAAAGACAGTAGGTACTCTCGGTATTACTAATCTAAAAAACATTATTCAGCATATGCAATTAGAACACTGTAGCAATATTTGAATATAACAAAAATCCAAAATATAAATGTCTGTCTTACGTAGAATCGCCACCTTTTCGTGGAATTAACCCTTTTATTTTCTTTGTTTCAGTATTAATTGTATTCGTCGCGTTTGCTATACATTTCTATCATTCGTTAGTCGTTCACAAATATGAATCGTCCAATGAAGATATCGTACAGTTGGAAAGTATGAAAAGAAATCTAGACTCGGCAACAAACACGGCAAACTCTCCAGTATGATGAAGACTCGACAAAATATCAAAGATCCGTACATTATAATGAGAATTCCAGATACGACTCAAGTCATTATTATTCTGTGATATTTTCTCCACATAATTGTCTAAATATTAAAAATAGGCAAAATAAAGAAACCTCCACTAGTTTACGTTAGAGTTAGTTGAAAATGTGATAGATAATAAGATTACGCACACATAATAATATAAAGGAATTGAATACTATTTTGTATGTATATATATTTATTTTAAATCCCGCATGCAAATTTTCATATTGTATTCAAACTATATTTTTTAATTGTATACAAAAAACATTCATCAAAATATATGTAAGTACTAAGTACGTTAAAATTAATCCAGTGATATAGTACAAATTAATAAAATATGTGTTACCTATGTATGTATATAAAATTTCGAACTCGGTTTTACATATGTTATAGATTTAGTGTGAAAATTACGAGGTCTAATCTGATTCAACACGAGAAATACATTCTATACTTTAAAGAGAAGAACAATGCCAATAAAAAAAAAAATATATTCAATTAAGAAATAAATTATAAAAATTAAACATTAAATTTAAAAAAATCCTCAATATTTCTGTAATACTAAAAATAACTAATTTGCTGTATTTTGTGTAGATTTCATTTCATATGAAATTGTTTTGACTAGAGAAGAGTTCGAATGTATAAAACAAAGAACTTAAAAAGAGTATTGAATTAAAGATTTGCACAAAGCAATTTTATGAAAATATATTTTAAAAATAAATCTTTTAATCAAAAGTCGTATGTTTTACTTTACAGGCGATGAAAATACAATGAAAATGTACACCTTTATAATATTATGTAAATACATAAGTGGGTATAAAACTATTGTCATTTGAATGTGAGGTTAAGTTGTAATAATAAAATTTAGAGATAAATCATTGAAAAGCATTAAATTCATATTGAATGAGCAACTAAAATGAGTAAGACAATGAAACTTACTTGAAAGCAGAACAAAAAACGAACACAACACAAAAGTGACATTGACAGCTGTCACTTTCACTCGCCAGTTATTTGGCCATAAGAGCTCATTTCTTATTCATATACCAAAAAAAACTATATTATTATTTGATGAATTTCTCAAATATAACGCGTTCAAAAATAGAGAACGCAATTTTAAAATGATCGGCATTTATATTTCATAGGTAAATACCTTTTTTTAAGTAAATTATACATAAAATTTTCCACCTTTATTTTATAACAAACCGAGACTGTCGAGATACTAGACGGGCCCAAATGCGACATTTGTGACGTCACGAAAGACGGTCTACGTTGCAGCACATCCCTACAATGCGAGCACAATACCATAGTACGATTCTTATACTTAATTCGATGATACACAATCTAATGACTGTTAACTTACGTAAAGTAACATAGTTTATCGTCGAATTGTAGTACGAAAATTGTGCTCTGCTATAATATTGCGTTACCTGTCTATCGCAAAAGGTTCTAACAGACTCTAGAATATTCTGTTTCGTTCCTGTATATAGTATCTATATAAAGCCGCCTTGAGAAGAACACCAACTTCGTTCACAAGACCCTCACATGAGGCCACTCCCTCCCCCAATGAATTCAGTCCACTGATCTTTCCGTTGGAGACAGATGGCTTTGCTAAAATAAACAGAGGACACAAAATGTTCCTGTATAAGAGAATCTTTGTTTCATTTTCATGATTGGTTTAGTTATTTGGAATGCTTTTTAAAGGGAAAAAAAAGGCAAAACAAATTGGATTTATAAAATTTATTAAAATTACAGTGATCAATATGGCATCGTTAAAATAATGAATAACTAAATATATGTAAATGTGGATTTTTAACGCCGCATTGACACAAACTAGAAATATACACGTGTCGTTAAAAATTACAAAGCTAAACCAGAGAGCACACTTACTAAACTAAAAGATCATATTATATCACAAAATATTATAAAAATAAGCTAGTTCGTTTATAAGATTACGAGAAGCCGATACTACTAAAAAATTGTAGCGAATAAATGGAAACCCATTCATAGTCCGTTGTCTAAGTTTAGTTCAGTGTGCTGAAGATGATTTGAATTAAGTATTGTTAATTGATATATATTGTATTCATACAAGCACCACATTCCATTCTGGCACAGTTTTTCATAATATATATGTATATTTAAAAAAAATTAAAATTAATAATTAATTGTAGTGTAAAAACAACGATGAGATTACAGAAACATTTTCAGCAATTTTACACGATTAAATTGATCTTATCGAAAATTATAATATAAAATAATAATCATATATATAATAATTTTAAAATATAAAATTCTATAACTTTCATTTCAAAATTTGAGAGAATCATTGATGACAATTTATAATTCAACGTCCATTTCACTTGAGTCAGATATTAATATACTACGTCTCGTGTTACTTTTGTTCGGATTGTTATTTCGATCCGAGTGTTTATCACTGTTGCTTAAGATTTTCTCTGGTGGTTTCCATAACACCAAAGACATACAGGGTTTTTCTAACCTGAAAATTAAACAAAAAAAAATCAGTTCACGTACAAATAAATAATGTTACGTTAACTTTTAAAGTTAGCTCACTTGTTAATGAGCGATTCTGGTATGATAGATTCACTTTTGAATCTTCTCACTTCCTCGCATAATACAATTCGTTCTGCGGTCTTCAAGCGATCTTCCAACGTATTGAACGGCCTGTACGATTTGAGTCTATCGATAACTTGCTCATTCGTGGCCATAGTCTCTAAGTCTTCATTGGAATCTAAGCTATGTGCCATTTTACTGTGAGTCGTAAAGTCGGGCGATATGTGAAGGCAATTGAGATGAGCTGCCATAACTTCGTCGGTTTTCACTTGTTTTGTCGGTCTGTATGTAAAGAAATATTTTACAACAATGCAACAAATTTTCATTATCAGAGTGGAGACCTATTAATCTGTACTAATTCTATTCCACGTGATAGCTCAGTGGTTAGAGCGTTATTAGTCTCTTGAGCAAAGGTCCTGGGGTTTGATCCCCATATGTCGAAAGGTTTTCTTGACGGCTTTCAACCTTAAATATAGTTATTGGTAAGATCTGAATACTACTAAAACTACTAATTTGTCAATTTATCTAAACTTAGTTGTGAAACGTTTCCACAAAATTGGCAACACCCAAAGAATTCCTTTCTACCTACTAAATCATAGCTCGCTCCTTCTTTCCCTTTCCAGAAGGCAATCGTTTCATCACTGGAAAGTATCTTACTCTAGGAAGGTAAAATGTTTGTCAAATAGTGATATTATACATTTTTTTAGCTATCTACAACCGTTTTTTATTGGATTGTGAAAATATTTCACGTAATAATTATTATCTTCATTCTCCCATCCCCAGAATGATTAGATATGGCAATAAATACTCAGGATTTATTGATTTTTTTAATACTAATCTTTCCTCCCTAAGACAACAACATTATTTATTTTATTAACTCAACATAATTTTTTTTCCCTTTGTGTTTTTTTTCAAAGCACAAAATTATGCATTTTATATGTAAAAGCCCTAATAGGCGTTTAATAAATAATAAATAAATAAACATTTTTTGTAATTTTGTTCCGTCAAAATAAAATAAGAAGGAAATCAGCTGATTTAAATGGTAAATAATCAAAAAAAAAAACCAATTTACTGTTTTGGAAAAAAAATTGCCTGCAGTGCATTTTTTTATAATTTCGTATAAAATTTAGTGTTTTTCTAGTGAAATTTGAAATTTTTTACATAAAAAATGTTATTCAACGGGAATTACTTTCTAACAATTTATAGTCTGTTCCTTCACTTTCTTCCTCCCGTCCAGAAGGCAACGGTTTTACCACTGGAGAGTATCTCTCCCTAGTTACTTCACAGTGTGAAGAGGCAACTCTTGATATCAAGTATCTTCACAAGAATAAGGTTTGTCTTATTATTTTTTTTTAAAAACAAGAAAAAACAAATTTCATTATCATATTCGTTCTTAATGAGTCAGAATTAGTAAAGATTGACAGATCTCCGCTCCAGTATTTAGGAAATGATAATTTTAAAACTCTTACATAGGCGTCCACGGTTCGGCTTTCCGTTTAGACGGGAACATTTTCATTCTAGCTAGGTTATCTTGAGATTGTGCCGTGAACTGCACAAGTGTCGGATGAGGCTCGGCAGTGCTCCATGGCATTCCTTGAATATTCCACGGTATTCCAGTGGGCTGAGTCATCACTATTTGACTTTGGTATGGAATTTCACCGACTTGACCCGAGCCTTCGAACGATTTCGGCGTCGGCTTGTTTGCCGGTTCGCATATTTCGTCGTATTGATTGTTATTCGAAAACATTGTGGCGGAAAATAATATTGCAGTAGTGCAGACGATTATTCGAAGCACCTACATAAATATAAGGATATAATATTATTAAACATATCTATCTATCTATACATACCTAGTCTATCTGTCTGTCAAGAACGCGACTTATTTTTTTGTTTTCATTGAAAATTTTAACTATAATTTTTTCCCATAATTCATAGCTACTCAAAACTATTAGGAATTAATCAAAATCTCCCTTGAAACTGTAGTCTCATTATAAGTAGTAATTTTGTTCCAATCCGATGAAAATAATAAGGAAACCCACCATTTCAATCGGTAATTAAAAATGAGTAAATTTTACAGATGATAGATATGCTACGTTATGGAAAAATAATTTCACCTGCGGTGTATTTTGTAGTAAATTTTAAAAAGTTGTTCAAGGACACAGAATTTGTACGAAATCTTGTGATTTCCTAATGACATTAAAAACATTTTATATGCAAAATGGAATTAAAAACGAAAATAAAGTTTAGTTTAGTTTAAAAATAAGTTTTTAAAAAAAATATTTTATTGAAAAAATTATTTTTTTAACAATAGCCCAGTTTTATAAGAGAAAATTACTACATTTTGAATAACATATAATAAAGAATTATACTAAAATCTAGTATGATATGGATCAAATTAAAAAAAAATCAACAATAGACATATCCAATTAATAATAATTGGATCAAACTGAATCAATAGAAATTCTGAATAGTTTCAAACATACACGTATTAAACATATAAGAATAACTAAAATTCTTCAAATGATACACTTTGTCAGTAGTAAAAGCAAAATACTCATTGTTTAGCAACTGAATATCCAAAAGATGAGATATTTTGATACGGTATTGTTCAGAGTAGCCATCATTGTATTATCGATAGCACAGGCTGAGTTTAAGGTTTGGCCAAAATTTAACCAATCTTCAAAAAAACAACAACCAAAAAGTAACCTTTGTTACGGTTGAAAAAAAATGAGAATAACAGAACAATCTGTCCTAAGCCTTGTGCGTATACCCTATCAGTCTCAGTAGCCAAATGTGACCAGCACTGATTCAAATCATAGTTGAACGTAGTTGTGTTGCACAATCTGTCAGACGAATTGCACTACTATCGCGAAATGAGGTTATGTTTATGTGTTTATATGAGTGATTGTCATCGTCAGTGACAGGTGGATGTTTTGTTGATTCGATGACTCTTTTGATATTTACCTAGACTCGATAGATGAGGGGGGATTGCAGAGTGAAGGGTGAAAAAAAAAGCTGCAGCAGCAGCCGAACAAGACAACGAATGCAGGCTTGCCAACCCTTTCAACTCTTTCAACACAAAAGTATTTTCGAAGAGAAATCTACCTACTTATTACCACCACTGCTAATTCCAAAATGACCTATTCCAGTTGTATATATTTTTAATAAATCATGTTGTTATTTTTGCGCAAGTCCTTACATAGAAATGGCAATTTTAAAATGGTCGATCTTTGCACGATTGTCAAAGAGATTGTACTCTATAGAGCGACTATCATCATTTTCAGCCGTTCACCATCCACTGCTGGATGAAGGCCTCTCCAATCCTCTTCCATTCCTGTCTGTCTTGAACAATCTGCAATCACTTGACTTCACACATTCTTCGCAATCCATCAGCCCATCGTCCACTCGGTCAACCTTGCTTTCTTTCACATCCTCTCGGATACTATTCCAGTATTTCTCGCGTCCACCTGTCATCAATTCTCCTCGCTATGTGTCGTCTCCAACTTTTTCACACGTTCTGCTATATCTGCCACCTTGGTCATGCTTCTTACCCATGTATTCCTCTTACGATCTCTTCTCGTTATATCGGGCATACATCTTTCCATGCTTCTCTGTGTGCATTGGATCTTGCCTAACATGCTTGACTCTATTCGCTGCCTAAGAGTACTTAATTTAATCTGATCGAAATATGTTTCAATAACTGGTTTCTGTATTGTATCAATTGTGTATTGTGTGAGAATAGCCACTCTAAGTAGTGCAATCTTTTTAGAATTTTCTGTTTTTTACTTTACATTTAATACGGAGTCAGATGTTTATTTGCCCTTTTGATATTTGAGCATAAGTTCATACTGTAACGTGTTTTCGAATCAATAAATTTTTAAGTGAGTTTTCTATTTTGGAGTACACAGGTACTTGTTGTAAATGTTTCTATACTCGGTCCAACTTAAGAAACACCCTAGCTTTAAGCGATTTAGAATCCTTCTGTGCATAAAAGATACTATCTCGGCTTCTTGGAATAAACATCAACGATAACTAACGAAAGTCGTAAATCTCGGGACAGCCACAACCTTCTTATTTTTTTTAGTTGCGCGAGAAAATGGGTACTTCTTAATTTGGACAGAGTAGAGCGGTAGGTTTACGGGTACTTGAAAATCTTCAACTTTTTTGTACAGGACTAGCGTGTAGTTTATTATTGACGTACGAGTGGGCTAACAATAGCGGTAGTCGTGGAAACTAGGGCTATGGGAAAAAAATTAATTTAAACTATGTATGAAATGAATGTCTCTAGGAACAAGATTTTAAGCGATGGATCAAAAGACAGACGCATGACCTTTATGTATAGTATTAAGAGGGCTGCTTGTTTTTATCATTTTAAGGTCCTAATTGAAGTTAATTATTTGAAATGGACGCAGCTTCAACATTTAAACGTCTTACCATATAATTATCACAAGTTGTAGCGCTCATTACAAGAAAGCTCTGAAAACATTGCGAGTAAAAACACAAAGCTCTGGAATGAAATATGTATATATTTTCAATTTAAAATTGAATATTTATTATGCACCATTGGTAGTGAAGATATTTCAAAACAGAAACACAAACACAATACAGACAAATCATCAAAAGGTGAGAAACACATTGAAAAACTGAGAATATATTCTACGAGCAGCGTTTGACGCCATTTATATAATGCCCTAAGTTGTGAAAATGTCTTAGGTTTCTTTTTATTTTAGTATACCTGTTTTTTTCCCTTCTCTTTATTTCAATACAATCCAATTTAATTAAATACACATTAAAGAACCTTCACACAATTCTTTAAATTATTTTTACAAAACTAATACTAAATTTTGATTAGTATATTATCTTGATTGCCCAAAATTTAGCATAATAATTCTTACAATTATTTTTTTCTATTAATATAAACGTTTATTTTCATTGCTCAGAGAAGTACATTATTATAATTAAGATTGGTTCGAATCCTTTATAGTTCGGAGCAAATTATTTGAACAACTTCACAATATAACAATAATTAATAATTAAAAATGAGATCCAACCTACATATTTACATTTATGTACGTATAAATTATTGGTTATTTTTTGTGAGCGTTTTGGATGCAAAAGATCATATAGCTGCTACAAAAAGAGTAAAATAAGGCATGCACGGTGTACAAAAGCAAAATGTTTTATTGACAATTTCACTTTGGAAATATATGGTCTATTCATCAATCGTACAATACAATACGATTTGAAGGAAATTAATCATTTCCAAAGCAATTATTATCAACGGATTACATTATTGACAATTAAAATTGAAACAATTACATAACTTGAACTTCGATTAGTGGTATTTATAGGTAGTTGTAATTGACGAAAGAAAACCATAAACATGTACACAACACAACATATTAAAAATTCACATTCATAATACGAAAAGCAATAGTTTTATGTGATATTATTTTTATAAACACACATCAATGTGATTTAACGGCTTTAATGCGCCGTCGAAATTAATACAAATCATACAATTTCAAAATACAAACATCTTATTCAAATATAATTATTGTGATGCACAAACATATATACCATTTTGTACTAGGAATCTCATGCATTTGTGTATCAATAGAAGAGAATGTGCAAAAGTGAACCGTGCAACCGTTACATTTAGCACAACAACAATTTTGATCACTGAAATTCCTGGTATTTATTAATTACTTGTGCTGAATTTTTTTCTGTCTTTTATTCATTTTTTTAAATATCTAATGTAAAATTTCCATACCAAACACTAATTCCATTATATATTTCGACAACAATTAAAGTTTATAAATAAAAACCTTCTCTACAACGTTTCACTTTGAATTCACTAACAACTAAGACTTTTCCATACACATTGTTTTAATATATGTTACAGGCAAAGTGCAAAATGTACTGCGCTTCATAAATTGAAAAACTAGTTACAGAAAGACTGCACGAAAATAACTGGTTCAAATTATTCTTTACCAGATCAGCTGATCAGATTTGTGAGATGAAAAATGCAAATTAATTTTGCTTAAAACGCTTAGGCACTGTATACATAAAATGACTAAGCATTTTATTCAATGCGTGGATTTTACACTTTTCCTGTAACATATATGTCAGCACTTTAATAGTTGCAAATTTCAATCAAAAAGTTTAAAATCAACCACACAATAAATATAAATATGATGAAAAAAATATGGTACAATCATTAAAAAATTGGAATGTAAAAAAAAAAATACACATATTTTAAAAAAAAAAAAAAAAATCCCAGTAGCAATGTCACTAGCTTATCCACACATTAACCATTTTCATAATATAGTTATAATTACCGCTTCCAGTCAGGCCAAAATATATATATTTTAAGGTAACTGTCGTATAAAATAATTACGTAACAGTTACCTGAAAATAAAAGTACATATGTACATATGTATTTGGCTATAATATGTATATCTTTGTTTTTCATTCTTTCCTCACATTAAGCTCTGATTGTTCCAACAAGTCACTGTTGAAAAAACTTAAACCTTAAACACCAAACTGCTTCTCACAAAGAAAAGTATAATAAATTAACATGAGTGATAAGAAAAATTGAGTATTTATTAAAACAATAAATAACATTTAGAATCATATAGTTTCATACATGAAGAAAATGCACTACAATAAATTAACTTATACTCATAAATATTTATATCTACTAATGACTAGATCGATAAAATTATATATCACGGTGATAGAGTATAGTTATAATGATAAAAAATCTAAATAAATAATATTTTTTTCTTAAGAGTACACCTGAAAATTCAACTGTTCTTCAGAACCAAGGACGGTATTTAAAGACAATATTTTTAATACACCTAAATAACAATTATTAAATTTTTTGATGCGATTACACGATCGAAACTAGCGCAATGATATAAATAGAGCGCGATTTCATCGAATTGAACTGTCGATTGTTCGGATGTCGAAAAACGTTTTTTCCGAACGGTAAAATTTTGGAATCGATCGTACCGAGTGACTGTAAATAAGCAATAAAATAAATAAAACGAATCGTCAAAAGAGACGGAATGCTATTTTGGAATAACAATGACAAAAAAAATTTGTACTGAAGTTTGTACAACATAATAACAAAGGAACAAACTTTGCCGTACGTAAAAATTTTCAGGATTTTAATTGTTAAGGCCTCCATTGTATGCGTAGTCAGCCTTATTATGCATCACAAGTCGATTTTCCACAAAATAAAAACTATCGGAGCAGGTCTCGAACGGAGCCGCTATCATCTCGTCAACTGTAACAAAAAATCATAATTTATCATCGGAATATATCCCTTAATCCACTGGTTCCCAACTTATGGGTCGCGAAGGGTTTTCTGTGGGGTCGCTAACTGAAACAGTACACTAAAATAAAATATGGACTATAATGCAATTTTCATTTTTAATCGGTGTCTCGATGTTTGAATAATATTCTTTGCTTTTTTCAAATCTGTCGGGGTCGCAGGTCACTTGGCTTTTATAAAAAGTAGGTCACTAACCGAAAAAGATTGGGAACCTGTGCTTTAATCTGTCTGTCCGCCAGGAATTGTATAGAATAAATTTTTTCCGTAACCCATAATTACTGTCAACGGGCATACTATATTAATTATACCGTTCGACAAATGACGATTTTTTTTGGTTCACTTTTCTTATGGATTTATGCCCAGTGAACACGAATCTGATATAAAAAATGCTGATTGGCTAGAGATTCAAAGATAAGTGTGTTTTTAAAATCGCACGATTTTTATTTTTTTTTGGCACGTGTGGTCGATTTCTCAAAATATATGAAATGTTTTTATGAAATTTCGACGATGCGTTGCGACGGTACAACCTACAAACAGATTACACAGTGTGTTCAACTCCATTCCGTAACTCGCCGTTACCCATCCAACGTGTACAACCGAACGAAGGTTTCATCGGTCAAACCAACAAACAGACTATGTTCATTATGTTCGACTCTATTCCGTGAACCCACGGTTATCCATCTGCCGAATGGTATTTGTGTACGACCGAATGAAGGTTTTGTCGGTGAAACCAATTTTTTACTCAAATTGAATATTGGAATCTCTAGTCAGATATTTTATCTTACATTTGTAACACATTTCAAATTTCAATCAGCATTTTTTTATTACCAGATTAATGGTCAGTGGGCCGTAAATCTACCGATATAAAAAAAAGTGATAAATCGTCGTCTCTGAATCATTTATAGTGTCGAGCAGTGTTGTAAATAAAAATTAATATACCTAAATCCAGCGGCAGAGCTGGAAATTCGTATATGTGTTCACACGTATTACGAGAGTACGGTATGCAGAAGCCAAACTCGAAATCGAAAGTCTTCAACAGCGTGTCTCTGAAAAAGTGTCGTTCGATCATTCGAAAATGGTTGACTGGACGACTACCTACGGTAAACTCCACCCTGAAACAAACAGTAAAATACTGGTTCAGGCACCATCTCCATTGTTAACGTGTACTCTCTAGTGGAAGAGTGTTCAACATTCGACTGTAAATACACATGTTAGTTTGTAACTCACGTAGCTCCGACCGTCTTGAGCTTGAGAAACTGCGGCGTGAACTGATACCGAACAAATCTTCCCGCATTAGGATCGGCAGGCTCTTCAGGCTCGGGCTGCGTCTGCGGCAGAGGCTGACCATCGTCATCACGCTCGATGGGCCGAGCTGCAACACCACCGCCTCCAATGACACCACCTCCGGTACTCTCCGTTGACGGCTTAGCGATCTCGAAGAGCACCGTACCTATGAATATCATATCGGTCAGACATTGAAAGAAAAAAATCATATAAAAAATTCGCAGCAGGCGAAATTTTTATTCAAATAAGCGTATTTTTCTTAGAAATTCGGTCTATCAACAGTGGTTCTATGAACCACTGTTTTTAGTGATTAAGTGAGGTTGTGTAGCGTGAGCGCTTTGCACAACCCATTTCGTGTATTCAAGTGTGTACGTACCGTGCCACGGTATGCAAACGTTTCGCGGCTATCCGCGCCGAGTGTCTAGTGTGAGGTTATGTAGCGTGAGCGTTTCGTATAATCCGTGTTGTATGTGTGAGTGAGTGGGCCTATGTGTACGTTCCGCGGCTATCTGCGCCGAAAGTGTTTTACCGAGTGTGAGGTTATGTAGCGCGAACGCCTCGCGCAACCTGTGTCGTGTGTATACATGTGGGTGAGTGAGTGGCTACTAGGTATAGTGTATACTAGGCTACGCAACCAGTCAAGCAGACTCCCGTATATATGTAGTAAATAGGTCAAAAGAAATAAGAAGGAAACCTGCCACCTTTCAACGGTAAATAATCGAGACAAACGAATTTACTTTTTTTCAATAAATCCACTAAATTTAATCGGCGATATGCTATGGAATTTTTTTTTTGCCTGCAGAGTATGTTTTTTAGAATTTTGTACAAATCTAGTGATTTCCTAGTGAAATTTGAAATATTTTACATATTGTTTGGGTGGGGTGGTGGCCTCATGTGAGGGTCTTGGGAAGAAAGGGTATGGAGGTGTTTCTCTTCAAGGCGGCTTATATATTTTACATACGAAATGTTCTTCAACAGGAAATACTTTCTAACAAATCATAGTCAGTTCCTTCTTTGTCTTATCCCCCCCCAGAAGGCAACGGTTTCACCACTTATTAATTTAATTCGATGCGGTGCATGCATAGATGTATAGAATACTGCCGTCCTAAGCCCACTTAACGTAACTGACAAAACAACAATATCGAGATAAATGGACTTTTGAAAAGAATGAATCTCTAACAATCTTATTTGAAAATAATGAATCTGTAACAATCTTATTTGAAAATAATGAATCTCTAACAATCTTATTTGAAAATAATGAATCTCTAACAATCTTATTTGATTTTTCTTTTCGGAGTCTAAGAGTATAACCTCTTAGATGAGAGTTCTCATTGAACATAATGAGGTTGGTCATTTCACATGAATAATGATTATTTATTATTTTGAATACTTCAATTAAATAACCTCTTAATCTCCTCGTCTCCAATGTGGAGAGATTCAGTCTTTTCAATCTTTCGTGATAAGGTAGTGACCGAAGTAAATATTGGATACGTTATTTTCGCTAAGTATTGGTGATACTATTTCTCTGCGCATGCAGATACTTTAGATTTAATAGCTTAAAAAAGTCACTTTTGGATGAAGATACATTAATTTTGATATGAAAAATCGCAAGAATATACTCCTATAACCCCTAAAACACATCTAACTCATTTTCGTAATTTTTGTCAGTTACGTTAAGTGGGACGGCAGAATAGTCTAGATATGCTTTCACACTCTAACTAAGACACTCAGAAATAAAAATCCTAATTGTGGAAGTGTTGAAAAAAAAAAAAAAGGTCACTTCTTTGTCATTCGAGTCTCGGGTTCTGTCCATTCATACCTACACTTGCGACGATTTCTGTCGACCGAAAAGTATGAAGGGGCATATGTATGTATGTATTCTATATCTATGATGGCAAAGGCATAGTACCCGTGTCCAGGTCTCGGATCTTGAACCGAGTGAAGTCGATGTCGTAGATGTTGGCGTCAGGGGTGCACAAGTAAGAATCTGTGATGCGGCCCAACCTCAGTACATCGTCTGGCGAGATGGTTCGAAGGTTGGCGTT
Organism: Parapsyche elsis; assembly: GCA_022651745.1. Classification (NCBI taxonomy): domain Eukaryota; kingdom Metazoa; phylum Arthropoda; class Insecta; order Trichoptera; family Hydropsychidae; genus Parapsyche; species Parapsyche elsis. Next base: position 1,501,976 of record JAGVSN010000030.1, read on the forward strand.
GGCCTGATCCGCGTGGGCGTGTCCCGCATTTGACCCCGCCCCCTGAACGCAAGGCTCGCTAGGCCCCACCCCCAAAGCGCTCATCGCGGAGCTCTTCCAGCTGTCAGCTTTCCGCTCCCCACTCTCCAATCTCCAATCTCCAATCTCCACAGCCACCAGCTACTGTCAACTGATACGAGCCAATCAGCGAGCTTCTCGCCGTGCAGGGGTGTCAACTTGTTCACCGATGAGCCAAATTCAATGGAAAATTATGATTGGTTTTAAAAGTGGCTTCCGGTGGATTCCGATCATTTTTATTGCCTTTTATTTTTGTTTACAACTTTATGGTGTAGGAATCGCGACTCTCGTCAATGCACGTACATAAAAAAAAAACGGAAAATCTTCCTAAAACATAAAAATGCATCAACTGCGCAGCGTGAGCATAAAACTATAGACACGTTGCGGTCACTAGTTGTAGAAACGGGCGATGGCGAGTGTGTAATCCCCCAAAAACAAATCTAATACAAACGCACAATTGAGGGATATAAAAAGCCTCACAGACATAGTACTCCCAACGCTCTTATATGGCAACAACGGCCCGGCTATTTCACACCAGATGAGACTGGCGCTCGTCAGCTGACACTCAAATCACGTCATCGCCTCATCATATATACAAAATTACATGTATACAGAAGTGTGAGTGACTACGTAGTTGTGTGCAATGAATTAACTGCGTGTGGTACAGAGTATTGCTTCCGCGAGTACGTTTTGATGAGGTGATGCGTGATCGAGTAGTGGTGTGCTATGTAGAGGTAGCTTGTTCTGGGTGGCGTGAGTTCGGCTGACGATCGTCTATCCGTCCAGTTCAAAGCTGGTGTGAGGTAGTTGGGGCCTTGATGCCATGTGAGAGCGTTGTTGGTGCGGTGAGAGCGCGGCGAGTAGTGGCTGTGTGAGTGTAAGCGTATAGTGCTCTATTACGGGTTTGCATGATTTGTTATTGGGGATTATTGCGGCAGGTGGTTGATGTACATGACAACCAACGGCAAAACTGAGGCATTGCCGAAACTGCTGGATTTGAAATGTTTCTTTTTCAATTTCATTCCACACGACGAATTTTCTTAGTATAGCACACATACAACGATACAACCTCGCATGCTTCCATTGACATACCATTTGTGCAACTCTATCCATTTTCTAATACAACCTTTCAAACAAGACCACAAACAGTGACGCCACCTACCCTTTTCTGAAAATAGCAATCAACGTAAGCGCACCATGACAAAAGCTACAAACATCATTTATTATTCGACGAGCGACAGCTAATTACAATAAAATTATGGAGAAGACGGGGGATCACGTACTTAATACCATATTAAAAAAAAATCACACATTACGGTATATGGCCGTTAACTGTGACGTTAAGTCGTGTCGCAGTGTCAGTGGCGAACGGGGGCGCGCGCTCCTCTTCACCGAACATTTCCATACACATTTACGGAACCCGAAAGCCTCACGAGACCCTCTCAAGACCATTTGGGGCCCCATCGCACGGTACGAAGGTCCCCACGAACGTTCCCATACTCGAAAACCACCAATGTCACACACCGGCTATCAAGAAGTACCCCACCATATATGTACATTCAACGAGGAAAAAAAAATTAAAACGTCAATGTTGGATGACTGTAGTTGCGCGATAGTTTGAACGGGTCGGTCGCACTCGATTGATTGTCGGCCATTTCCGTTTTTGATTAATTAATGTGCGATTTGATTTTTTTATGCAATTTTGTCACATTTTTTGTCGGAAATGCGAATTAATCTAATCGTACAGCACGCGCTCGCAAATTCGGCAAAGTTGATAAAAAATTATATTTTTAACCCTGAGTTTTCCCGCTATGGGGAAAATTCGACGAATTCACTCGTGTAATCATTCGTTGCGATTCGTTTGAAAAGTTATGTTTAGTGTTTCGTCGGAATCGTATTGGTATATATATGTATTTTTAAGTTAGATAAAAACTCATCACCAAAATATTTCGATTAAGGGGGTGTAATATACATAGTCGTAATACTAGGGGTAAAAATAAGTATCTTATACAGGGGTGTCGTTGAATACAATGGACTGCCACACAATGTCTTATATATGAAATATAAACCGAATTGATAGATTCCTGGCACCCTTAAAACAACACCTCTGTACAAGTGCTAATAGATGATAAAGTTTATTTTGTAATTTTAGCTAATTTACATCTCGTTTTGGTAATTCAGTAGTATTGGTGGAATCGTTTGGTTTCTTCACCATGATGATGAATATGGTACCGAGCTTTAATCTTGAGAATTTTCTATATTGATGTATCACAAGGAAGAAGGTTCCATGTTTATTTTATATATTTTGCATTTTAGGTGTGTGTGTGTGTAATAATAGATGATAATTAAATTATAGCGAATCTGAGTGCACATTTCACGGTACACTTTAAATATGCAAATGTCTCGAGGTTAAAGTTAAGTACCACAGACGTTGCAAAGAAGAAACCAGACGATTCTGCCAATTTTTATATATACCTTCGTTTTTTGTTTGGTGCTAGAGAACTAGAGTATTGACCGTTGACGATCAATATGGTGTTTGTTATCGATTATAGGTGGGCTAACTATGGGTTATGAGAAAAAAGTTTAATTTGATTTGATATTTATTTATACCTAGGACAATTGGTGAATATTACTGGATGTAAAGAAGAAGGAATGAAACTAGGATGGAGCGCTTTGGAGCGCAATGGACTGGACACAGTGAGAAGAATGGATGGGAGATAGACGCGAGAAATACTGGAATGGTATCCGAGAGGATGTGAAAGAAAGTAAGGCGGACAGAGTGGACGATGGGCAGATGGATTGAGAATCTGGATCCAGTTGATTCCACACATTCTTCACAATTCATAAGTCCATCGTCCACTTGGTCTTCCTTGCTTTCTCTCACATCCTCTCGGACACCATTTCAGTATTTCTCGTGTCCATCTGCCATCCATTCTTCTCGCTATATGTGTCCACTTTCCACTATAACTGCCACTTTGGTCATGCTTCTTACCCATGTATTACTCTTACGATCTCTTGTTATACCGAGCATACATCTTTCCATGCTTCTCCGTATGCACTTGATCTTACGTAACATTCTCGAATTCAGCATCCACGTTTCACATCCATACGTCATAACTGGCATATAGTTAAAAAATTATAATCTTTCATGTGTAGTAGATTCAATGGTACATTTTGCAACCGAGAAAACTGATTCAATAATATTGATAAGAATTGCAAAGCCGTTCCACGATAAATGCAATGTCAATAAAATTCATACACAAAACTGCAAACGTTCTCCTAGCTTCGATAAGCTTTTGCATAAAAAAAATTTAATACTTGAACTAAAAAAATCATTTTCTTATGTATTTCAGAATATATTGATTTTAATTGGCAGCATGGTCAAATAACAACATGACGATGGACGACCGAAGAATAGCCGACTACTTTGTGGTCGCCGGACTGCCGAAGCATCCGGAACTGCTCGAAGAGTCGATTTTTAGCGATTCGGGACATTTGAAAACTAGCGATTCCAAAGCACCCATAACCGACTTAGGTAATTTAACGCGCTAAAGTGATAATATACGCTTTTCAGGGTTGTATCGTGTGATTTATGATTGAAATAAATACACACAGTTTTAACACACATTACCCACGTAGATAAGAAGTGACATGAGACTTACGACAATTTGTTTTCAGGTATTTTGTTTCCGGGCTTGGACGAAACTCTACCCGAAGGCTACGAGTTGTTGGAACAAACGCCGACCGGTTTACCCGCTAATTTGAACCACGGTTCTTTGAGATCCGCAGAATGCTATCTTTGCTTTCGGCGGGGCCGAGATCGTCCGCCTCTCGTCGACATCGGTAATAATTCGAATCCTGGAAAATCTTTTTTTTTTCTAATATACCCTATGTATGTATAATATATAATGTGTTTCAGGTGTGATGTACGACGGGAAAGAGCGTTTGATGGCCGACGCCGAAATGATATTGGAAAGTGTCGGCGGTAGAGTGGGTAATGTTAACAATTCAACGGCCAAAACGTTCATAACGTACAGGAGAGCCCATCTGGCCGCTCCGTGTAACGCATTAGTCGTCACCGACGTTTGCATCGTGATCTCGAGCAAGGATGAGACTCCGCCCCATGCGTTTTGCTTGATATCCAAGAATCTCAACAAAGGACTGATGGGCAGCGATGTGTTTCTTTGCTATAAAAAATCAATGAACAGACCCACTCTTTTATCATATAAGCCCGAAGTTTTATTTAGGTTCGATTATTTATATGTTCTGATTGCGTTTCGGTTTGGCTGCTTTGCTTTTTTGCACAGGTATGCGGCCATCCTAAAACCCACTTAGCGTAGCTGACAAAATTGTGGAAATGAATTGGATGCATTTTGGGGGTGTATTTTTGAGATTTTTCATATCAAAATTAATGTATCTCCATTCAAAAGTGACTATTGTAAGTTCAAACGTATCTGCCTGTGCAGAGAAAAAGTATTACTAATACTTAGCGAAAATAATGTATCTCGCATTTACATAGCAAATTCAACGTTTAGTTACTAACTAGGAAAGTTTAAACTAATTTAATGGTACTACCAAAGTCTATAAATAAAATTTGCTATACTTTAGAAGACATCCTAAGCAAATTTATCGTATATGCTATATCTACTAATATATTAATTTTTCTTTAAATTTCCTTAATATTATCAAGACTTGATAGCAAAGTTTAAATAAATCAGTAATATATGTAGTATGAAGAAAAACGTAAATTTAGAGTAATACTTTAAAGTCCATTTATCTTGATACTGTTGTTGTTACGTTAACTGGGCTTAGGACGGAAGTATGTCTCTATTGCCGTTAAGGTGAAGGTTTGAGCTTGATCGATCAGTTTACATAAGAAGTGGAAATCATGATTAAAGGCTGTGAAACATACATACCACACCCCACGCGACGTGATGTTTACGCGTCAGAGAATCGTGAACATACATACCCCACGCTATTCTATACCGCCACGAGATTTGTGGGTTTTGTGTGGTATGCACATATGTTTCTGCCTTAAACCTTCACTACATACATACATATAATGGGCAAAAAGTAATGCAGCTAACTGGAAATAAACTAAAACAACATTCAATAATAATTATTGACTTGTAATATTATATTGTCTTTATATTTTTATAGATATCCGTCCATAGATTATAATAATTTTTCATTTCCGGAATCGGTACCGTTGTTTTGTCTGCCGATGGGAGCCACGTTAGAAATGTGGCCGAAACAGGCATCTCAACCGAAGCCTGTATTCTCTACGTTTGTCTTAACGGTGTCGGATGCAACTGATAAGGTCATACAAATTATATTAGAACAATATAATTTAATGTGACTAATTAAAAAATACTCATTTTACTTTGTATTTTTATAGGTTTACGGTTCGGCCGTTACGTTTTACGAAGACTATAACTACAGTAATTTAAACGAAGTTCAAATGGAGAGTTTAGGTTGGAGGAAAGACGTATCGCAGTCGGATTATTCAATTCACATTAGTAAAAGTATTTGTTTGCTGTCGCATTGGCCGTTCAGTGATACTTTCGAACGGTGGCTGCTATACATACTCGTACGCTTAAAAATACTTTTAAATATTGATAATCGCTTATTGTACACGCTTTATAAGAAAAAAAATTTGATTTCAGGGTTTGTCGTGTACTAATGAAACGTTAACAATTCCGATCGAACGGTATATTACTCATTTGTTAGAAGAAATTCCCTTTCCCGAGCCGAGAATACTTATACAGGTTCGCCCTTTGAATACTATTCAAATAAAATTACATCAATTTATATGTATAGCCAAGCGTTAGTTTCTTGAGCTTGATCTCTGTATGTCGAAAGGTTCTTTTGACCTTAAATATCGCCGTTGGCAAGATTTGGATATTAATAAATCCAGATCGGCCGTCTCCTGTTAGAATTTGCCAATTTATCTAACTTGGTTGCGAGACGGTACCACAAAAATTGGCACCACCCAAAAAATTCCTTCCAATCCATCAAATCATTGTTAGTTCTTTCTCTCCTTTCCGCCCCTCCGGAAGGCAATGGTTTCACCACTGTAGAGTATCTTTCCCTAGTTACTTTATAACGACGTATGGTAAAATGTATACTAAATAGTGAAGAGGCAACGATTGATATCAAGTACGCCTCCTCCAGAAGAATAAACATAAATAAAAGTCAATTCCTTATTTCCCTTCTGCCCCTCCAGAAAGCAATTGTTTCACTACTGGAGAGTATCTTTCTCCAGTAAGGAAAAATCTTTGTTAAATAGTGATATTATGTATTTTATACATTTTTTTTAGCTATCTACAACAAACATTAGCGATAGGGTAATTTTGACGCAGCGAGAAGATCAGCCGCTCGTTAGAAGCGGAGCAGGATTTCGTCAATTATTGCTAAATTTGGGCACGGAAAATTGTTTACTTCTTTTATTATTAGCATTGACCGAACAAAAAATACTTATTCATTCATTGAGGTATCTATTATTATATAATCATTTTTATTATTATTATTTATTTATTTAATACGACATTTATTCATATAACAGACCGGATACTTTAACGGCAGTATCGGAAGCAGTATCTAGTCTTCTTTTTCCATTCAAGTGGCAATGTCCGTATATACCGTTGTGTCCACTAGGTAATTAATCCAACATATTTATACGTCCAATGAAATGGAATTGAATGATTTTAATGGAATGATTTTATTTTTCAGGATTAGCTGAAGTGTTGCACGCGCCGTTGCCGTATTTGATCGGAGTCGATTCTCGGTTTTTTGATTTGTATGATCCGCCGCCGGACGTATCGTGTATCGATTTAGATACGAACAATATTACCGTTAGTCGTTTTTCAGATGCTAGTCTACATATTTTTTAATATTTATTATGAAGTTGCTTATGATGTTAACGTTTTAGGTGTGCGAGGCTCAACGTCATATATCTGCGAAAATTTTACCGAAAAGGCAAGCTCGTGTGCTTCGTAACACGCTAGAAACGTTGTATAGCAAACTTAGACCCGGAAGTGGTAAGTGAATCCAAAACTAAATTATATACGTACAGGTAAAGTGAGCAATCCCGCATTGCCCAGGGAAATTGCAAAATGTACTATCATATATATAATAGCCCTATTCTGTCAATTTGCAATTTGACAATATTAATCCTCACTAGGTTCGCAACTTTGCTAAATTGTTACGTTGTTGTATTATAACGCGCCATCTATGCAAAAACTATAAAAACAATATAATTTAATATTATTTTTTTTATTATTAGAAATAAATACTAAGCTCAGGACTTTATTCATTTGTTAAGTTTGAAGTATGCATTACTATATACAGTAGCGCAAGGGTCTGCCTGGCTGGATAGCCGCAGATCGCTCGCATACAAACACTCACAGTTTGGTTGATGAGAAACCACTTTGTTGATATTCAACAGGCTTAATAAATTGATACAGAAATTGGTTCAAATTCTTCTTCCGGATCAGATAGATGTTTATATTAGTGAGATTAGAAATGATTCGGACAGTAAAATTTTTATATAATGCGGGGATTTCACACTGCCTGTTATACATTTGATTTTTGGATTTTTTAAAGGTGGAAATCATCACGGGCACGGTTATTATAATGGAGAACCGACTACAAGTCTTGATAGAGATTTTCAACGAAGGCGAAAAGAAGTAAGACAAGTTATATGAAATTACTCTAGTATGCCGATTAAATGAAAGTATTTTTTAAATTTTCGTTATATTGATTTCAGTTGGCACTAGAATTAGAAATCCAAGGAGCGTTTCTCCGTTTTATGGCATCTACATTGAAAGGATATAGAACGTTTTTATTACCGATCACGAAAGCACCGACGATCGGTACAACTGATCCTCAAGCACTGTTTCAACTTCAAGCTTTCCTCCGATCTCGAGATAAAGTTAGTTTAATCAGTTGCTCATGCCCCTTGTCTTTACAAGTTCTTTATTTAATAAAAATACGTACGTATTTCAGATGAATCAAAAATTCTTTGTACTATTGATGAAAACCCAAATGTTCATACGATTCATTGAAGAGAGGTCGTTTGTGTGCGACGGTGATCACGGTTTGACATTCTTCGACGAGTGTACCGAAAAAGTTAGCGGACTCGATGATATAACTTCTCAAATTCGACTTTTGGATATTGATACGGCAGCTCACAGCTCTGAAAGAACGGTCTTTGTACTACCTCCAGACCCTCCGGAAAATGGTTAGTATATAATTTTACCAGATTCGTCGGGTGAATTGGTGGATTTGATAACGATATTATATTTTCATAGGTCGAACGTATACGTATGCAAGATTCGAATTGGATCCGAGTCTGTTAGGAGGTAAGAAGAAAATCCCTCGTGGTGTGCAGATGGTGATTGCGTCTGAAGGTACGGGAGACGGTCAAGATAATTCGCCATTGGCCCGTCGAACTAGACACGAGATAAAAAGTGCTCAAGTTTTGGCGATGAAGCTGTCTGCTAATCCTGAAATGTGGGCGCGTTGCCTTTTAGGCACTTGTTATTCCTTGTATTTTATACTGCTGCCGTGCCATTTAATGTTACAACCTGGTAATTATCCACATGCTACGTTATTCAATGAATTTATTAATTAAGTCGGGCTATAGCTCGGTGGTTAGAGCGTTGGTCTCTCGATTGAAGATCCCATATGTCTAAATTCAGAACTAATGGGAAACCACCAGAGAGATGCTTGATATCAAGTATGCCACAGTTCAGAATAATAATGAAATACATTTTTTGTTACATTGTAGGAAAAGAACATTCGCTACTGCGTTACGCTTACGAGTTGTTAGTTAAGGCTAGTAAACTTAAGGTTCCGTGCGATGAGGTATACTAAATGAAGCAAAATATTCATATATATTTGTATGGTCCGAACATGTATGGTATTATGTTGTTTAAGGTATGCTATCGAGTTATGATGCAAGTGTGCGGAGTACATTCTCTCCCCGTTCTAGCCGTTAAATTATTATTTTTAATGAAAAGAAGTGGCGTACAACCGAACGCTCTCACTTATGGATTTTATAATAAGTGCGTTTTGGAAGCCCAATGGCCGCAAGATATGCCCAGGTATATTTTAACTTGATAGATAATTTTTTTGTCAATGACCGTCGGTTTGACTATCGTATTGATTGTAGCGGATCTCAACTCTTGTGGAACAAACTGCGTGTAGCCGTCCTAGGTGCTGCACTCTTCAGACGGGCTGGAGCTCGTCGAGAAGCTCGACGCCGCGAAGGTGGTCCTGGAGTTCCTTTGCCGCGTACTCTCTATCATTTGAGCCGTCCTTTGAGTATGCCTGCCGATCCTAATGCTAGCAGAACCAGCTTAGATTCAGGTCCTTCTTCGTTTCTTGGAAAATGGATCTTTCTCACCCCTCGAAACTGTTTTAACGGGTGAATTTTGTTTCAGGCACTGGTTTAGGTAGCGGAAGCGAAGGTTTCGAAGAACGTTGGCAACACGCCGGTGGTGCGACTATTTTGAAACCCAGTATTCGTCACCGTGCTCGAATTTCTAATACGGCCGGTTTGCTAATCTCCGGTACGTATCATATATGTTTAAAAGCTAGGCTTACACGGCCAGCTAATTGAAGTGATGCACTGACGCTTGTTTACACGCAATTCAATTGTGTAGCGTTCTAAGAACACTGGCTGTGTAATCGTACCGTAAGCTTTTGTTTAAAATAGTCACCTGAATGATTTCATTTATGTAGGTTTGCCGTCCGATCCTGACTTGACGGAATTAGCTCGCCAACGATCCAACAGCTTAGGACGAACCGAGGCAAATTCATGGCCTAGTAGTATTGCTGAGAAAATACAGGTAAAAAAAATATGTTGCGCCGAATTCGTGAAATTGCTCATTACATGGAATGGGCTAGAAAACTGCCTAATTCGTGAAAAGTGTAAGTCCGTTGCTTCATTCATGAATTAGGCAAATTATTTATCTGCCGAGTGCGTGAATTGGACAGAGTATGGAATTCTTAAACTGTCAAAAAGTAATTTTGATACAGATGTCAAATTTAGCTCGATTATATATTATTAAGATGCGGGACAGTCCCGGATTTAGTTTGTGTCATGGATTGGACATGCAACTGTTTTAGTAAATTTGCTGAATGCGTTTTAGTAAACTTGCAAATTACGATCATATTATATGTAGTTCTAGACTTTTTTGGCATGGTAAATGAAATGAAATGAAAAATTCTAGTTAATGATTGATATACTTTTATATAATCAATTGGTTTACACATTTGGACATTGGGTTTAGTTGCAAAAAATACCACCGGAGCCGCTCAATGCTTGAAATAAGCAAAACAATTCACGCACTCGGCAGATAATTTGCCTAATTCATGAATGAAGCAACAGGCTTGCACTTTTTGTGAATTAGGCAATTTAATTTTTTTAATAGATAGAATTGGTTCATGTCCTCACTAATATAAATAGTGGGAATATTTACAACCGGTATCGAATGTGAACGCTTGGACTATTTTCAGACAATTCACATCACACCTCCTGAAAGTCCTACTGATTGTCTGAGGATATTGACGAAATCGGAGAGCTTCGCCGGCGACGCGCAAATATTGGACAAGTTACAAAACGCCAAAATTGGCATCGTAGACGACCTTCAAAAGCAACGCAAACCGTGCTCCAGAACTCTGAGCTTCCCCGAGGGCACTTCACAAGAGGAAATATCCAAAGAGGACACGATCAAAGTTTCGCCGTTGAGGTACACTATACGCGTGTGCCGTGTCGTATATTTACAGTATTTGTGTGTCGCTTTACTAGTCGTATTCATGTATCCGTTGTTGTCTTGGCACGCGTAAAGGACATCTCCCCGAACGCCCGTGCTCGTTGACGATCCGCTCGGTGCTTTGTGCGAACCCGATCCGACTGTCGTAGTAGAACCTCCAAAAGTCCAAGACGAACCTCCGACCACGCCCAAACACGAGCTCACAGACAATCCTGTGCTGTTCAAGCGGAGCGCCACGTTCGGAGATTCACCGCCGCCCACGATCGACACCACTGCGTTAGTTTTGCTCCTTCACGTACATTATTAATATATATATCCGTAGCTTAGTATTCCATGATGCACACCTGTATTTATCCTCAATTATTGCACTATGTTGTGAATTTCGTATACGAACTTGTCAAAATAGTGCTCTAGAGTTTAGAACACTGTTTTAGGAAACTTCACAGGAGTGAGACGGTGCCCGTAGCCAGCATGTCTTCTAGTCTTGCCAGCATAAGCAATACGCTGAAGCTTAGTTTTGGGTGAGTTTTCTTTTCTTCAATATCGTTTGCATTCATTTTGATTCAGTATTATTATATTCTTTATTAATTTCATTCGATGCGGTGCATGCATAGATGTAGAATAGTCTGGATATGCCTTCTAAACTCTAACTAAACCACTCGGGTATAAAAATACTAGTTGTGGGAGTCGGAAGTGTTGAAAAAAAAAAATGGTCACTTCTTTGTTATTCGAGTCTCGAGTTCTGTCCATTCATCCCTACTCTTGCGACGATTTTTGTCGACCGAAAAGTATGAAGGGGCATATCTATGTGTGTATTCTATATCTATGGGTGCATGTGATGTATTTTCGCATGCCGAGTATGCGCTATGATCGATTGCACTTTTAAGCTTAAATTTTACATATTCGTTTTTATTTTTTTTTGCCTTTTTTTTTTAGTTGATTTTATTGTTTTGTTTTTCGCTACTGTTTTGTAGTCGTTATTCTCCAGCTCGACTGTCTCTGAGAAAGGCAGACATGAAGTTACCTAAGCAAATTTTAGAAAATGCTATCACAAACTTCAGGTGAGTGAAATTGACGATGATCGTCGGCGCTAATTGGATTTAATTTAGTATAATAAATAAAAATGGAAGTCTTGAATAATATTTGTTTTTTCCGTATTCCAATTATTTTCTATCTCAACAGTCAAATTTCTATGACTTTTTCTACTTTTATAATATCTTATTCTGTTCTCTTTCGATCAATATAATAATAGTGATTTTCAAAAAATTAAATGGTACACATAGGTTTTCTTTCAAAATTTACTTTCTCTTTCTTTATTTTGTCAGTAACTTTTCCGATTTTCGGTCAGGTATTTTAACCAAACGGTGAGTAATTTTAATGTAACACACTGGTCAGTACTTAAGTGATCAGTAAATATATTAAATGGTCAGTAATGAATACTAAACGATAAGTAAATTTATATCAACAGTCTGTATTTTACTGTAAAATCATTATTTATTGACTGTTTGTGAATAAGTTATTTATCAAAAACATCAGTGACTGTCAATTTTAATGACCGTTTGTAAAAAGGTTACCAAAAATATATTTTTTACTTACCATTTATTATTTTTACTGGCAGTTTTCTAAATATAACATTGACCATTTCCTTGAAAAGTTACTGACCATTTATTGATTTAAAAATTGACTGATAAATTAGTAACCCTTTCCAAATACATATCATTAATTCACTTTTTAGCTTTTTCGATGGATACTACATATTTATTAACTTATTATTATTTTAAATTTTGTTACTTTGAATAAATGCATGTATTTCTATAATTTTAAAATTATTTTAAATGTATTTTCGTTTTCAATGGGGCATATCACACTATCAATACTATCAGGCGATCCATATTGATGGTATTTACAGGATCATGATTATATTGAGGCGAATCCGGATGTTTTGAAATTCGTGATAATATTGACAATACTATAATATATGTACATATAATATAATATTGTTAATATTGACAATACTAGAATCACGATCCGTATTGATAGTGTAATATTTAAATTGCACGATTCTACATTATATTTGGTTATTTTCTATTTATTGCACGTTAAAAACTACACACAGAATAATTTCAATAGGGTTAAAATGAGATAAAATATAATTCGTATACGGTTAAAGTAAATACAATACGATGACAAATTATGACTAATTTGCAGCCCGGGAGGAATAACCGGAAAAAAGTCAAACGAGATCATCCAAGGCAGCTTGAGTAGTCTCAAATATGCAGCAACCAGTGTTGCTAAAAAGTTCGACGAGATCAAAGAAGCAATCTCTGCTAATTCCACACCCGTTAAAGGCACAGGGAGTTCCTTAATGAGTGGCGAAAAAGATATTTGCGAAGAAGAATCTACCGACGGATCAGGATCGTTCCACGTCGAAGGTACTTAACAATATATACCTATTCTACTATTCTAGGAAGTTCAAAGTTACCATAACGATTTGATTTATACGTTTTTATAGGTAGCGTCGGTAGGATTCCGAGCGATGGAGATTTACTCGGAAGCAACTGCGACACGGCCATAATGAATTTACCGGACAATTTATATCCACCGAATCCTACCTTTGTACGTTATCTTATTATCGATCGTGTATTCAGTTCTATTCGAGAGTTAATTTTTTAATACGTCGATTTCAGATTCGACCCGAGTCAGAGTTTGCCGTCCAAGTTTTGATGACTACATGCTCTCAATGTCACAATTGTATGAATCTGCTGTACGACGAAGAGATTATGGGCGGTTGGAGCGCCGAAGATTCGAATTTGAACACACGGTGTCCAGCTTGCTCCAAATTGACAGTACCTCTTCTCTCCATCACCGTACGTTCTTTTATTAATTTATGTATTACAATTGTGTAAATATTTTTGTTATAGTGGCCATTTTTTTTCAGATCACTCAGAAGGCGTCGAAATCGTCGGAAACGCTCAGCGTGCCGTATTTGAATCCGCTCGTACTGCGAAAGGAATTGGAATCTATTTTAGGTAGCGATTATTTATTCAGTTTGAAACAATGTCAATATTGAATTGTGCAAGGTGGCGAGGCATTCTCTATTCATGTACAAAACGCTCTGGAGAGTAAGAAAACAAGGTTTATGCATACAAACTATGCAATTTTATTATTTATGGCAGATAGTAACAGTTTCAAACTATTCATGGATAGTCCTAGGATTTCTGACTAGCTGCAAACAGAGCAAAGTGGACTACACTTGAAGACAGTGTGAATATCTCAGAACGCACGGTTCCTTGTGAACCATGGGCTTTGTCTGTGTAACAGCATCTTCAAATTTACGTACCAAAGAAAATTAGGTTTTTGAGTGGGTTTTGGGCGTCTCAGTTTTAGTGTTGATAATTCTGGTTTGTGGAAATGATTACTTTCAAATATTTAGTGTATTAGAATGTTGAAATTAGTTTTTTATATCTTGTTTTTAAGATTAAATATTAAGATTAGTCGGTATTTTTCAGCATTTCAGAGATGCTATTAAATTATTTTGGAAAGAATTTTATGTAGAGATAATACCGAATCCTGGTAAAATTAGAATGTAGACTTGTAGAAGTGTTGGTAGAGCGGGGTTTCTCAAACTTTTCCTACAATGGAACACTTCGCAAATTCTATAAAATTTTAATGGAACAACTTGGTTATTTTGTAGGGTAGGTAGTTATAATTTTAGTTAAAATTTAGTTAAAATTTCCAGAAAAGATTCACTTTTATGTGCGATGGAACAAAACCCAGGGCTGGCACAAATTGCATATTAATTTTGATAATTTTTCACGGAACACAAGTTTGAGTTTGAGAAACCCTGTGATAGAGTCTCCGCCAATAATGACTCCAAGAAAATTAATCTTAAACGAACCAAAATAAAAATAAATCACACATTTTGCTGAAACCGAGCAAACCAACCTCAATAAATTAAAATCAAACATTAAACTAATAACACTAAGTATCATAATAATTAATCTCACTTCATAAGAAATTGTCTGAACAAATCTTAGGCATATTCAGGATGAGTTTTGGAACTGAAGGAAATTACCGTACCGATGCTATCTACCATAAATAGTTAAATTGCATGGTTTGTAGGCGTACATGTGATTTTCACACGTACCTTGTTTTCAATCTCTCCGTTATGATTGCAAAAAAAATGATCAATACAATTAAATATCGTGTTCTCTTTTGATTGTCGTTTAACTTTCACCTCTCAGTCAGGAGAGCGTTTTGTAACTGAATGAGCGAAGTAACCGTCGCCACTATACATATGTAATATTTCATGTTTTGCTTCAGCTCGCGAAGGCGACTCTTCTTTGACCGATCCGAGATTCATCGACGAGCATCCGATCATCTATTGGAATTTATTATGGGTATTCGAACGTATCAACGTTTCGACGCATCTGCCCGAGTTGTGCAGTCCCCATTATAAGAAACAATTCTTGCTAAAGAGCAACAGCGGCAACATAACGGAGAATAACAACACGCCGAGCGATGTCGTGTTGGAAAACCATGACAATGTTAAGGATAGCGTGCGAGTCGTCTGTCTGTGGGATAATGCTCGGCTGCACGGAGACTTGGGTCCCGCGCTGAGGTCACTCTGGAGACCAGCTCCGACGCATACGCGATTGTTGAGCGCGCTGCTCACCGACCATCCGACCGCATCTCCTCACAAGTATTATACATTTTAATATTACGTCGAGTTTGAGTGACTGACACATTTCAGAACGCTCTGCCGTACGATGGATGGGATTGGGTGTGATTTGATTGGATTTTTTCAACTATTTTCCAGTCATAGTAGAGCAGGAGAAGTCAAGTTTCTATGCATTGATGATTTGTCTTTAACCAGTAATTGGGTCATAGTGTTGTCAGTTATGCGTATTCAATGGTAGAATTCACTGGTCGTGTAAACCTAGCTTAAGTCTATAGGAACGTTGTCATCACTAGCTATAGGAACGGGTGACGGTGTGTGTAAGTGGAGGTTTGTATTTTATTTATTTTTTGAAGTACGGCAAATTACATGTATACAGAAGTGTGAGTGACAATGTAGTTGTGTGCGATGAATTAACTGTGTGTGGTCCAGAGTACTGCTTCCGCAAGTAGGTCTTGATGAGGCGATGGTGTGATGATGTGATTCGAGTGCCTAGGTCAGGTGCGTAGTGGTGTGCTATGACGAGTATGTTTGTTCTGAGCGGTGTGAGTTCGGCTGACGAGCGCCTATCCCGTCCGGTCAGAAGTATGGTGTGAGGTAGCCAGGGCGTTGTTGTCATGGTGAGAGCGTGATGAGTACCTTCTGTGTGAGTGTGAGAGTGAGGCTTTTATAGCCCTCTATTGCGCGTTTGCATTAGATTTGTTATTGGAGGATCTCCCGTTTTTTTGTGTATTCTCTATGGTTTTTTTTTTGGGGATCTTCCGTTTTAAGACACGCATTTTTTTGTATTTACTCAACATGTCAACATTACTCAACATGTTTTGATGAGAGTCGTGATTCCTACAAGTCATTCTGCTCAAAAGCAACTATGCCTAGTACACACAGAAGGACTAGTTGATGGAAGTTTTGTGTCTGCAACGTTTCTTTTTGTTGTTTCGACTTGTTGATACTTTTTTCCTCTAGGCATATCCAGAAGTTTCAGATACAATTTGCAGGATATTTAACTTCAATCGTACAATGTGACAGTCCATAAGTTTTGTTCTCACAAATGAAATTTTGTAACAATGAAAATGTCAATGTAACATGTCTCGATTGTGACTGAAAAAAGTAACTTAAAAACCAATAACGTGATATTAAATGCACTATTGTTCAGAGTGTAACCGAATGTCTAATCGCCACTACTGGGACAGGAGAGCGTTCTGTAATGTGTTAGTCGGCTTGGCGCCACTGAATATTCACTTTGAAAGTTATAGCCAGATTTTGATACATGTTAATAACAATTTCAGAGTCGTTCAACAAGTTTTGGACGATCTTCGGAATAACGATCTGACAAAGTCGTTGCGGAAACTCGAACAATGGAGGAGTAGCACGTCTCAGGGCAAACATCATTCGTTGTACAGGTAATATAATTGTCGGAACCCGAGGCGGATTTACCATTTTGCCGTCTATAGGCTATAAGATTATTACCCCCCCCCTACCTCCATAATTTTAAATAAACGTTATTTTTATGCAAAACTGGAATAACCCACAAAATATGTATACGATGAGTATATCAACCAGGTTCTAGATGTTTTTTCTTCATTTTTTATTTTCAGTTCAAATACAATTGGTGAAAAATAGCTTACTTGATTATTATTATACATTCGTTTAGACAAACTAAAAATACGTGTCTTTGTTCTGCTTAAATCCATGTATGGAAAAATGGTTTTTGCTTAAATTATTTATGATCCATTTCACGGGGTCCTTGTTTAATAAAATAGAAGTTAATTCTGTTAATAAGTAGTGTCGGATGTAAAATTTTTTCCTTGATACTAGAGGGAGATGTAAATGATTCTCGACTTTCCTCGACATGTGAGACTGGCTCTTTATGGTCAAATTTCAACGAGCCGATATATTATAAGTTGTTCAAGAACAATGGTTTAGTGTAGAATGTGTTTTTTATGACTAACATGTCAAAAGAGCTTCAGTGGACTCGCTGGGTGATTCACGCCTGGAATTTTGTTTTCAAAGAAAAAAAGTTATCAAAATTTTAACGCCTAATCTGCCTATTGGTAAATCCGCCCCAGATTGGACCGCAACAATCGGAAACGTTGACGTAACGTTTAACGTGATTTTGAATTTCAGGGATATATTGTTTTTGTCGATCGATGCGTTGGGACGGCAGAATGTCGACCTGGCCGTTCTATAACGAGAGTTCGCCACGGCCGTAGCGAGATTGGAAAGTTCAGGTGTTCGTCTGAGGCCGCAAGATCATCCGCCGAATGCGGCCGCCATCTACTGCCGCCACTATTTCAATCATCTTCAGTTGCCGCCGTTGCATTGATCGACCGAGGAGTTGTTAAATTATAATGTCGTGAGGAAAATTTTGTTAATAATAAATTATATTTTAAAAGAAAATGAACAAGCTTCACTGTATATGAGTATATATTTTTTTATGATCTGCATTAGGCGCAAAGTGAGTTTTTTTATTAACACGTCGATTGCTGAATATTAACGGTATGCGGATATATTATATCATTAGCGGATAGTATTCAGATGAATTGGTCCTACTTTTTCATTCATAATAATTTTTGTTCCTATTAAAATTTCAGTAGTTTATTCAATGCGAAACAGTTAGCATTTTTTTCCTTAAAGTTAGCATTACAATAATAATAAATAATAAAAAAAAGTATAACGTCGAATATATGCCTTAATTAGTTTGTATAATTGTGTGACGTCGATTGCGAGCTGTTGTTGAAAAAAAAAAATGTTTTCTTTCTATAATGAAAATTGTGATATTTTTATTTTATATGTATCTATTATTATGTATGTATAATCCAATGAACCGGGTCGAAATGTTACGAGTGTACTGTACAATAACTGTATTATATATTTGCTCGAACGTCGTCGTATTTGATTGATTGTTTATTTGTTCTGGATGCTTGTTGGATCAATAAAGTTATTTTTATGACAGAATTTTAGCCTTTAAAAAAAAAAAAAATCTTAATCTTATGTATATAACATTTATTTGTTTTTTTAAGTTATCGAATACGTCAATCAAAACCGCCTCTACAGTAATCAGTTTTGCGTTTAGTTTATATTCTAATATACATAAATAGATTAATCCGCTACCCAAAATTATAACTGTTTTTATTAATGCATTATTTTTTATTATTATATAATATCTTATTCTATTTTAAAATAATCCAATATCACTACTGATCTTATTTGAAATAATTTTCATATCAATTGAATTATATTATATTAATTTGATAAACATATGTACATACGAATATGCCTGGGAACAAATTATTCATAGGAATCGATAAAAAAAAAAAAATTAATAGATTTTTTTGATAAGTAAAGACATCACACTATTATTAATTTTTGTTTTATTTTCACATCGATTTATTTTATTAATTAAATATTGCATTTATTAATACATCAAATGTGACTTTTTATTTATTTTTTTTTTTTAAATTATTTTTAAACCTCATCATTCCACCTTTTGTTTGATTCTTCTTAGGATTATAAAGGTTTATGTTAAGTGTGAAATCCAGTATTGTATTAAACGCTAAAAATAGCACATGTAAAAAATTCAAGTCTGCCAATTATTAAAAAAACTTGCTGGAATTTCATACTTTGCCTGAACTTTTATACAAAATTTATATACATAAATACACAGATGTTTAATTAATCTCTTTATTTCAGCAGTTCAATACACAACTGTTACGAGTTAAATGTTAACAATCATCAATAATAATATAATTACTTGTTTTTTTCAATTATAAAAAAAAAAAACGGTTAAATTAATATTACAAAAGATACGAAGCAATTTATTTACTTTTCAACTATATTGTGAGTCAGTTTGAACTCGATGTTAATCGAAAAAAAAAAATAAGCTTTCGTATTAGACGATATAAAAAAAACAGCACCCAACGAGTAATACGGGATCGGCTAAGCAATATTTTTTTTAAATTTATTACCCAATTCAATTCATTGTAGCATGTCTTAAAACGTTAATGTTATTAAAAAAAAACTTCAATATATAATACATATGTAAAAAAATGAATTTTAAAATTCTACTAATTGTTTTTAACTATCTACGATCATCAAAATTGTGTAATAAAAAAGTATTTTTTTTTATTAATTATTTTATACACGATAACCAAATTTTATATTCAACTTTCAATTTGTATCATTAGAAATCTGATTTATAAATGATCTAATAATTATAATTAACGTATGATTTTTTTTTGAATATTGCATTTGTGCATCTCAAGCTAATGAAAGACAAAAGGACATCGAACGAATGCACGATAAAAGCTATGGAAAAATATCTCACACACCTGTTATCCTTTAAATTCCCGATTTAAACCTTCAATATCCCCTTGCGTTTATAGCTTGTTTATATTTCACTTAAATTCTAAAACAATATTGAACAGTTAAAACGTTAGAAACGAGACGAGTACAGGTATTGAATTCGTCACACTTGCACATTTTAACTTCGAATATTGGCAAACTTGTGTATACATATACAAAAAATATATATTTTGTTATCTGTGTGTCTGTGTATATATAGGAATAAACGACTGATTAAAATAAACGGGAACAAATTTATTACATCGATGAAATTAAACGACAAAAATACAAGTTGACTTAATGAGGAAAAGTAGAATTAACGATGTACGTATTATTAATAATTTATTTACGCAATCTAAGAATATATATTGGAAGGTTCATAAGATTAAAATACGATATGATAAAAAAAAAAACCGAAATTATTTGTTTTAATACAATAAAAATAGTCGTTAAACTGGGGTTGTTTTCAAAATTGTCAAAATCCGAAACCTTCTGATTTTGATTCTGTAAAAGGCACCAGTTTTTTAACGACCACCTCTTATGCGAATTTATGTGTGTTAGATTTGATATTAGTATGTATGTATGTATATAAAAAAAAAAGACAGTAATACTACATCATCTATTATTTTTATATGCATATATGCAAATATTAAAATTTAAATTGCTCACTAAATCGATTTAAAAAAAAAAAATTAAAATATATATTATTTATAATATATACTGAATATAAATTACAGTAAAGCGCTGCTCACTGTTTCATTCGTACTTCGTTTCGCCTATTCGTAGAAAGAATTATTTATATATTAAACAATCGACCGTTTTTTGCGACAATCGAATGATGCAGGATATTATCGTGATCTCGTTGTTTGTTTTTTTTTTTTTAGATTAGATCTTTAGCGAATTTTGACCCGTCCTGCGGTACGTTAAAATTCGTTCAACAAAAACCAAAAAAGAAAAACGATCGATCGATCGAAACTACACGAGTGGGGAAAATTTTGAAAGATAATTCGTCGAATAATAATAAAACGTAATAATATGGCACACTCGACAAAAAAAAATAAAATACATAAACAAAAAATCAAAATACAAAATGACACGTTCGTTAGGATATTTGCTCGGAGTTTTTCTTTGATTCGGCAGTTTAGAAACAATTGCACACAAGGCACACATGCCTTACAACTATATATTATATAATAATAATAAAATAAACGTAATAATTAAACAAACTCGTAACCTCCATTCCGTTTTTTGACATACTTCCATTTTTGACATACTCGGTAGCACCGATTTTACACACGAAACTATTCACGATCGTACACCAGAGCGATCGGTCCAAATCGGAAACCTGTAAATTTTATATTACAATTAACACTCGTACGTGTGGCATCCCTGTTTTTATTCAAATACAGTAGAAACTTTATTGATCTGGATTGCGTACGATTTTTTTTTTTTGACATTAGAAACATTAAGGATTGAAAGAAACACTGGATTACATATTCAAATATTTACTCACGATGTAAGATTTTACAATTTTGTAGCAGTAACCGCCAAAAACATCAAAACGTTCAGTTTCAACATCATATTTGTATTCAGTGGATCATAATAATCGGCAACGTTAGTTGATTTTTAGCTCTGTTTCATAGAAAAGAAACAACACCTGACTAAATAGATATCATAATATTTACAATTAACATACGATTGTACAATTTTGCGGCAGAAACTGCTAAATAAATTTCAACATCATATTCGAGTTCAGTGGATCATAATTAGCTGTCCCAAAAAAAAAAAAAAAAGTATATTTGCTGCCTAGAGTAATCAAAGGGCTTCCCAAATGTTGAATTGTGTACTAAAATAAAATTTTATACAAGAAAAAGTCCATAGAGTTTCTATTGTCCTTGAAACACAGAAAAATGACAATTCATACATGGTTATGATTTAAACCGATCGCTCGATATATTTATTAGTAACATTTAAAAGAAGAAGCATTACTTTGGAGAGGATCGCAGTGTATACAGCTTAAACAATAAAATATCATCTTGATCCACTTACTTAATAAAACCATATTAAACATTATATACTTTTTTTTTTGTTGTTGTCATCGCTTTTTTGTCGTTTTTCTTCTTCTTCTTCATCATCGTCATCGGCAACAACAACAAATCAACAACAACCACTTTTCCACTACGAAAAAGTATCACTTTGAACACACACGATGAAATATATAATTGCAAATTAATAATATAAATCGTTATTTATTTGATATTGCCTCAAAATGTTCTCTCGACCGAGATATTATGCATTTTTTTTTTGTATATTTATTCATTATACCTATTAAAGATTTTTATTTTAAAATAAGGGGAATAAGATTGTTCTTGTTTTTTATGATTTTTTTTTGTTGGTTTGACGGATCCTCGCCTTAGAGGATTTCACACTTGAATCGACGATGAGAGCCGATCTTGTTGAGTTTTCTAGACTTTTTCCCGCGTGATTCCTTATCCTTGCGAATTTCCCGGACCAGGGTGTAGAAAGCGTCGTCTACGCCCATTCTAGTTTTGGCTGAGGTCGACACGAAAGGTACAGCGTACTGTTTGGCAATCTGAAAATATGTACAAAAACAATGAGCATTAGTCATACATTTAATGAAGGAGTCCAATCACAGACAGATCTGTCTGTGCAATTGAGCGATGACTAACGTGTAAGTGAACCTTCTGAGAATTCTTGCTAAGATTAAATGTAATGTAATTGATTGAGTTGTTATTGTAATATATGTATACACATACATATATACATAGATAATAAACAGTGTGTGTTTATCTAAATATATCTCAAATTTGATTCTGAGAATAATGGCCAGTTTTATGATTCTGCCAAAAATGGTTTTCAAGCTTCTAAGAATTTTCCATGTTGAAAATTTTGTTTGTTTGGAGTTTGAATTCCTGCATTAATTTTGAAAATAAGACAATGGTGTCCCGGTTTTTTTTAAATGTATTCATTACAGAATATCTACTAATTGTTGATTTGGTCAATTGTGCGATTCACATATTCAAATGTACATAATACATATGTGTGGGTATCGGATGATTCACAGCTCATAATTGATGAGATCATCGGGAGGAGAAAAGTCATTATGAAATGTTTAATTGTTTGATTTGCCAAGTTTTTTGGCTCATAGAAAAAAAACTTATTAACGTAAAAAGTATTTTTTGCAAAGGCTCAGTTGAATACATAGTAAGTTTACGTTAATTATTTTAGAATCTTAATACAATATCTAGTGATTTTTTTGTGAAATTAAAAAAACAATTTAGATGCAAAATGTTACAAGCGTCCGGCTTGATAGAAAAATAAAACGGGAAGCTTATATAATGTAGTCTGTTTGTCGGTTCGACCGATGTCCGCAAGACCGCCGAAACGCATAGCTGAAATTGAAACCCTCGGCGAGGGCAGGCTACGCGATAAAGTTCAACAAAACGTACTATACAGTCTGTTTGTGTGTTTGACCGTCAAAACGCAACGCTAAAATCGAACCCCGATATATAACAAAGTATATAAAGTTTGACACGGATACTACATAGTCTGTTGAACTGTGAAAACGCATCGTTGAAATCGAATCCTTAATTTGGTCGTACACAAATGCCATTCGACAGATGGGTAACCATGGGTTACGGGATAGAAACAAACAACATCAAACATAAACATAGTCTATTTGTTTGTTTGACCGCCAAACTCTTCATTTGGTCGTATACAAATACCATTCGTCAGATGGGTAACCGTGGCTTAGGGGATAGAGTTTAAACATACTACATAGTCTGTGTGCTGGTTTGACCGACGAAACCTTCATTTGGTTTTACACAAATACCATTCGTCAGACGGGAAAGGGTGATATTACACTGAGCAACCAAACGGCACACCAGATTTTTTTTGAACCTCGACGACCAGATAGATATACAGGTTCCAATGCTACGTATTAGACGATGCGATTCTCAGTTGCATAAAAATTTGTTGGAAGTCAATGTTCGACGAAAATAACCTTCACCAAAAACCCTTTTCTGACCTTTTTTTTTGCATCGTCGTACTCAATTGTCAATGCAACGCAACGTCAACGCAATTGTTTCGAAAACAATGAACTTCAGAAAGAAATATGAGAGGTTGAATTTTATATATTTTCTACGTCTACATAGAGTACCTAGTTTTCGTATAGCTTCCTAGACCTATTTTTTTTCTATGAAGATTATGAGATGAGCAGGTAGCTTGGTGAGTGAAAAGTGGTGCAATGTAATAAGATGCTCGCAACAGTCAAAAAAAAATCTGGTTGTTGGTGTGGTTGCTCAGTGTAATATCGCTCTGTGGGTTACGGAATAGGGTTGAACATTATAATACCTAGTATGTTTGTTGGTTTGACAGACGAAACCTTCATTCGGTTGTACACAAATACCATTCGTCGGATACATAACCGCGGGTTACGAAATAGAGTTGAACATAATATTATAAGTTGTTTGTTGGTTTGATCGACAAAACTTTCATTCGGTCGTGCACAAATACGATTCGGCCGATGGATAACCGTGGGTTACGGAACAGCGTTGAACATCTACTATATAAAATTCAACGTTTGTTTGTCGTTCCGCTATGCAAATTTACAGTTTTCAACTAAGAACCGCCAAACTTGGTATACTATCTCACGATACCCTAACTCGGACCGTAGGTGGGTTTTGGAAGGGGTCGGATCGGGGGGGTCGGCGGGCCCCATATACAACCCCCGCCCGAGCAACGCCGGGCAATTCAGCTAGTTATACATAGTTTGTTTGTTGGTTTGACCGACGAAACCTTCATTCGGTCGTACAGGAATACCATTCGGCGGACGGATAACCGCGGGTTACGGAATAGAGTCAAACGTGAGACATAGTCTGTTTAGTCGGTTCGACCGACGAAACTTTCATTCGGTCGTACACAAATGCCCCTCGTCGGACGGATAACCGCGGGCTACGACATAGAGTTGAACATAATATTATAAGTCTGTTTGTCGGTTCGACCGACAAAACCTTCATTCGGCGGACGGATAACCGCGGGTTACGGAATTGAGTCGAATGCGATACATAAGTCCGTTTGTTTGTTGGCCCATCGAGCGTGATGATGATGGTCAGCCTCTGCCGCAGACGCAGCCCGAGCCTGAAGAGCCTGCCGATCCTAATGCGGGAAGATTTGTTCGGTATCAGTTCACGCCGCAGTTTCTCAAGCTCAAGACGGTCGGAGCTACGTGAGTTACAAACTAACATGTGTATTTACAGTCGAATGTTGAACACTCTTCCACTAGAGAGTACACGTTAACAATGGAGATGGTGCCTGAACCAGTATTTTACTGTTTGTTTCAGGGTGGAGTTTACCGTAGGTAGTCGTCCAGTCAACCATTTTCGAATGATCGAACGACACTTTTTCAGAGACACGCTGTTGAAGACTTTCGATTTCGAGTTTGGCTTCTGCATACCGTACTCTCGTAATACGTGTGAACACATATACGAATTTCCAGCTCTGCCGCTGGATTTAGGTATATTAATTTTTATTTATAACACTGCTCGACACTATAAATGATTCAGAGACGACGATTTATTAATTTTTTTTTTATATCGGTAGATTTACGGCTCACTGACCGTTAATCTGATAATAAAAAAAATGCTGATTGAAATTTGAAATGTGTTACAAATGTAAGATAAAATATCTGACTAGAGATTCCAATATTCAATTTGTTGAAAAAATTTGGTTTCACCGACAAAACCTTCATTCGGTCGTACACAAATACCATTCGGCAGATGGATAACCGTGGGTTCACAGAATAGAGTCGAACATAATGAACATAGTCTGTTTGTTGGTTTGACCGATGAAACCTTCGTTCGGTTGTACACGTTGGATGGGTAACGGCGAGTTACGGAATGGAGTTGAACACACTGTGTAATCTGTTTGTAGGTTGGACCGTCGCAACGCATCGTCGAAATTTCATAAAAACATTTCATATATTTTGAGAAATCGACCACACGCGCCAAAAAAAAATAAAAATCGTGCGATTTTAAACACACACTTATCTTTGAATCTCTAGCCAATCAGCATTTTTTATATCAGATTCGTGTTCACTGGGCATAAATCCACAAGAAAAGTGAACCAAAAAAAATCGTCATTTGTCGAACGGTATAATTAATATAGTATGCCCGTTGACAGTAATTATGGGCTACGGAAAAAATTAATACAAATTTCCAGCTCTGCCGCTGGATTTAGGTATATTAATTTTTATTTACAACACTGCTCGACACTATAAATGATTCAGAGACGACGATTTATCACTTTTTTTTATATCGGTAGATTTACAGCCCACTGGTACAGTTAATCTGGTAATAAAAAATGCCGATTGAAATGTGTGACAAATGTGAGATAAAATATCCGACTAGAGATTCCAATATTCAATTTGAGTAAAAATTTGGTTTCACCGACAAAACCTT
This sequence comes from Parapsyche elsis, assembly GCA_022651745.1. NCBI lineage: Eukaryota > Metazoa > Arthropoda > Insecta > Trichoptera > Hydropsychidae > Parapsyche > Parapsyche elsis. The sequence goes on from JAGVSN010000030.1 coordinate 1,528,312, forward strand.
CATTCGGTCGTACACGAATACCATTAATACGACATAGAGTTGAACATAATATTGTAAGTGTGTTTGTTGGTTCGACTGACGAAACCTTCATTCGGTCGTACACGAATACCATTAATACGACATAGAGTTGAACATAATATTGTAAGTGTGTTTGTTGGTTCTGATGACTGACGAAACCTTCATTGGTCGGTTCGACAGACGAAAATACCATTAATGCGACATAGAGTTGAACATAATATTGTAAGTGTGTTTGTCGGTTCGACAGACGAAACCTTCATTCGGTCGCACACGAATACCATTAATGCGACATAGAGTTGAACATAATATTGTAAGTGTGTTTGTCGGTTCGACAGACGAAACCTTCATTCGGTCGTACACGAATACCATTAATACGACATAGAGTTGAACATAATATTGTAAGTGTGTTTGTCGGTTCGACAGACGAAACCTTCATTCGGTCGTACACGTCGGACGGGTATACCTCTCGAGCTTGCGTCATGTCGACGGCCCACGCCTGCAGATCGCACTTGTTCCCCACCAGCACCATGGGCACCTCCTCGGCGTCCTTGACCCGCTTGATCTGCTCGCGATACGAGCTGATGTCCTCGAAGCTCTTGGCGCTGTTGACGGCGAACACGAGCAGGAATCCCTCGCCGGTGCGCATGTACTGATCGCGCATCGCCGAGTACTCCTCCTGGCCGGCCGTATCCAGGATGTCCAGGAGGCACGTCTCCCCGTCTATCACCACCTGCTTGCGGTACGAGTCCTCGATCGTCGGGTCGTACTCGTCCACGAAGTGGTTCTGGATCAGCTGGATGGTGAGAGCAGATTTGCCGACGCCACCAGCTCCGACCACCACCAGCTTGTATTCCGTCATGGCGACGAGTTGGTCGAGTCGCCCTCCGGCCGTGACGTCACGCCTGAACCACCATTCGTCGTCAGCCTCGCCTCGAAGCCGAGCAGACCAGCTCTTCGCTCTCCTCACACTCTTCGCACACTCGTACACCACACACCATACACTTCGCACTCTCGCACTCTCTAGTGCTAGTCTGTAGTAGCAGTCACGGCTATAGGCGGGTCGCCACTGCTGCCAATTACACCACTGCCAACCTCGACATTCGTTCGTTTGCTTTTATTTCGCACGGTTCAAATTACGCTCACGTCCAGTATTATCAAATGTCAAATTGTAGTCCGGCCGCTTTAGGAAGACATTTGGGAAAAGCGTACACGCTGTCGCTTTCGTGCGTGCGATGTGACATTGTAAAGATGTAAACCAATTTCTTTGTTTTTATTTATTTACTAGTGTAGCCCCGTTGAATTTTAAATTACGTAAAGCGCTTTTTCACTAGCTAATTGATCGAAAAAACAAAAAAAATTCAAAAAGTTTTTTATAGCGTATTGTATGTATTGTAGCAATCCCCACCAATTGAACGCTATCGATACCCACTAAAAAAAAATATACTATAACTAGCTTTATTACCCGGCTTTGCCCGGAGTGTAATTAATATTATTGTAATATAGTGTTTGTTTAGTACATTATTTAATTATTTAAGGCAATGCCGCCCCTTACTACCCCCCAGACCCCCCTCCTGACCCGGCGGACCCCTTTTTGGGCTCCCGAAATAATTTACTAAATAAACACTATATTACATGATATTAATTACACCCCGGGCAAAGCCGGGTAATAAAGGAGGTATGCGGGGATGTGAGGGGTGGGGTCAGGGGTGGGGGGGGGGTGGGGACGTACGTACTTAAATCTGCCGAAAACATCTACTATCGTGTGTACTTCGTCGTTGCTATTAATCGCACCCGAGCAACGCCTGGTAATTGACGAATGACCCATACATACATACATACAACCTTAAGCGTTTTATATACTAGATTATTAATTATTATACGAAGAATGAAACTAGGATGGAGTGCTTTTGGAAGAATGAACATAGTTTTTAAATCCAACATTCCGCTATGCTTAAAAAAGAAGGCATACGACCAATGCGTACTGCTAGTTATGACGTATGGATGTGAAACTTGGACGCTAAATTCAAGAATGCTACGAAAGATCCAGTGCACACAGAGAAGCATGAAAAAATGTATGCTTGGCATAACAAGAAGAGATCGCAAAAGAAATACATGAGTAAGAAGTATGATGGCAGATATAGCAGTAAGGGTGAAAAAGTTGAAATGGCAATGGGCTGAACACATAGCAAGAAGAATGGATGGCAGATGGGCGCGAGAAGTACTAGAATGGTATCCGAGAGGATGTGAAAGAAAGCAAGGTAGACCGAGTGGAAGATGGGTTGATGAATTGAGAAGAATGTGTGGAGTCAAGTGGATGCAGATTGCTCAAGACAGACAAGAATGGAAGAGGATTGGAAAGGCCTTCATCCAGCAGTGGATGGTGAACGGCTGAAAATTATGATGAAATGATGATATATATAATAATTATAATTTTGTAAGTGATCAAAAAAAAAAAAAAAATAATAGTTTCTATAGTGCCATCTATGTATTATTAGCAGAATCACGATCCCTTTTGTAGGTAAAGCCGAATCACGATATGTTTAAAAAAAAAGGACTAAACCGTCCAAGGGCGATAGAGTATAGCGTTAGCGTGATGACTCTCGAGCTTGCGGTCATGGGTTCGATCCCCCACTCGTTCTGGTGTTTTTTTTTTTTTTTATTTTTCCTCAGCGAGCATTATCAGCAGACAGACAGACAGACAGACGGATTTCGGCCTATTATATATATAATAATGTTGTATAGGTCGCGCGGCCAGAGTTGAAGCCAACCACACACAAACACATTTGCATTTTTAGTATACAGGCTTTTTTAATATTTAATTTTAACTTTAACCTTAATAATACCCCACAGTAACTCCATAGGGTTTAGTTCTGGGTGGTAGGTGCAGTACACTATGTCCGTGATCTTCCATTTTGTCAAGTACTTACAAATTTTTGGTAATTTGGCTTATTCTTTAGTATTATGTCATATAAAATGGGTTTTGTGTTTGACCCACTGAAGTCGAATCCGATAATGATTTTTGTTGATATGCTCTCGTTTATGAGATATTCATGATTTAATTCGCTATATAATTAATTATAAGTATTTCAAAGCAATAAAAAATCACCATCAATAGGAAAAATATCTGACTATTGATACTCACTTCGACCACAGCAATACTATATTTTGAGTTATAGACCGCAAAAGCCAAAAAAATGGATATTTTTTACATTTTTTAAATCGCGAATATCTCATAAACGAGAGCATATCAATAAAAATCATATTATAGGATTCGAAATTAGTGGGTCAAACTTAGTAAAGATTTAACAATCTCCGTTTGGGTTTTAAAAAACGTGATTTTTTGTTGCTCAGTGTTATTTATGATAATGTAGATTTGTTAAAATTGTACAGAACATTTTCATCAATGTTATCAACTGTACATAGTTTGCAATGAAACATTTCTGGGTCTCTTATCAACACCTGAATGTAGCCAATGGGATTAAATGACTTTTTCATATGCAGTAAAACAATCACCTCTCGATAAATATCACGAATCGATTCTTGAAGACCACTGTCTAATAAAACATGACGATTACATCCATATTGTATTTAATATGATAAAAAAATTGTTAATCCAGAAATTAAGTAACCCACTCTACTATGTAGCACAGATTTTTTTTATGTAATTAATACCAATCAGATAAGCTTTATTTAGAGTATGATGAAATTCAATGATAAAAGTAGGACTTATGTAGGTACTTAAAAGGTTCAAAGTCTGAACACAATACATATATGCTACCTACAATTGATTGTGTAATACATACATATATGTACATACATATGTATAAATAATAGGAAACTTGGTATTGATGAAAGCGTACATTTTACAACAAAATGCTTTAGTTTCTTTGGATTAAGTAACCGAATCAAGTAATGCAATACAATTTGCAGTGAACAATTTGAATATAATAGTTACATCAGTGGCGGTGAATGTGTCACAGTACAACGACAACAAAAGTTTGTAATCATATGACTAAGATAGCATACCAAATCAGTCAACATACACACACCGTAGAGCTCAGTTGTATTTGATAAGTGCTCGTTGCGTTTTGTACCCCGGATGGTATGTTGCACTCATTCTGTCGCTAGATCTGGAATTGTTTAGATCAGATCCAGAAGAAAATTCAAGATGTTGGGTCTCTACACGTCTAAAATAGCAGCTATGGCGAGTTTGGGAGTGGGTAGTATGTTAGTGGGCTTACTTCCGGCTTGGTTGAGCAGAACGTCCCGTTGGAGTCCCAGGGATTCACTCTTTCGTTCTGTTCTACTATGCTTCGGTGGGGGTGTTCTGCTAGCTACTGCTATTCTACACATGTTAACTGAATCTAGACAAAGTATTGGACAACATGCTGATGTATCCTTCTGTGTCGGCTTCTTTTTTATCTACTTTGTTGACGAGCTGGCGCATTTATTCTACGGGAGACCCGTAGACGAGTTGGGTCGAAGTTACGATACGGCTACCATTGAAGACAATCATCATGGACATTCACACTCTTATGGTGCTACGGAGAGCAATACTTTATTGGCTACGGAGCCAGTGGCTACTGGTTGCCACATCGTCAGAAGTGAACCTTGCACTAGAAGCTCGGCAGGAAAAGGTGGACTTTTGTTCGCTCTGACCATTCACGCTATTCTGGAAGGACTTGCTGTTGGATTGCAAACAAGTCCATTTAAAGTAAGTACATAAGTACATAGTGTGTAGTATCACTGAGCGAGGTGGCTTCGTAATGCGTGTACCATTTTGCCTCGCGAGGCATCCTCGCAACGTGTGTACACGCCTTTATAATGATTTTTTAGAATGCAAAATTTCAGCATTCTGTTCGGCCTTGAACTGATGACACACATGTGCATGTTTTCCTTTATTATAGAGAGTACGAGTGTAAATTGATGACGTATTTAGATAAGCGGAATAGCAAATGTGACCTCGACTCGCCAAAATGCATTTGCATATCTCTAATGTTGTTTGATATTAGCCATTTATCCTATTCCAGGAAGTAAAAGTGTCTTTGTAAGTCTATATGTGTGAAATGTAGATATTAAACGAACGAGTCATATGTATTATATTACGTTGACTTGTAAATGTTACATGTTATACAGAGTAAATACCTATAGAATAATAATCAAGTTATGATAGCAATTGAATACTGTATCAATAGTGATTTTATACGGTCAAATATATTTTTATTGTATAAATGTACATATGTATGTACATACATAAATAGACAGTAACGAGAAACCAGTTTTACAAATATGTATTCAACAATAGAGCAACAAACACAGCTACTAATCATTTCACGCAGTTGTTTAATTACACAATCTGAAATTTAGGCACAGGAAATTGAATGCATCATAAATATGTAATCAAATCTGACAGTAAATTCTTCAATCAAAAATGTTAATCATCCAGTTAACTAAAAGTTACTTGGCGAAAATGATTTTTTTAACCCAACATTATAAATATGGTTCAGAAAGGTTAATCATATGCAATTAAATCATTAAATGTATTATTTCAGGTATACCTATTGCTGGGAGCAATAGCGTGCCACAAATTAGTGGTGGGATTTTGTCTCGGTGCCGAGCTGATATCGATTCACGTTGAGAAAATGTGGATGCATATATTGGCAATTTTCACATTCAGTTTCGGTTCAGCTCTCGGTATAGGATTCGGAATGCTAATCGACAGCACCCACCAGTATTGGACGAAATGGGCTCTCGGTATTATGCAGGTACATATAACTGGTATTCAAGTTATTCGATACAAATTTAATGCAAATAGTTTTGTTGATTGATGATTACTCATGTTCTGAAAAGTCGCTGGCTGGTGGTACGTTGTTATATGTGACGTTGAGCGAAGTTTTGCCGAGGGAACGAGCGAGATGGCACCGTGGACCACACATTGCCGGAAGTCTCCAGTTCGCCGCTACCACTATCGGATTCCTCATCATGTACTATTTGATTACTTACTTGGGTGAGTTCATTTTATAAAATTCCAAGCCACATAGAGGCAATAAGTATCAACATTTGTCATTCATAAGTTTTACATCAATATTAAACATTTGGCAAAAACAAGAAATGTTGTATAAACATATAACAAATGGTGGTACAAGAAGTTCAGAAAATAGTTCGAAGCCTGTTGCAAAGTCAAAATGTTGACGTTTGTTGCCTCTTGGAAGGTTGTTGTTAAACAATGTTCTTTTCGTTGGTATGTCGTACTAGGGTATTGCCCGTTGACGATCAACGGGTGCTTTGACTTATGAGTGGGCTTATAATAGTGGTGACTATGAGTTATTGCATTATGCAATGTGACAAATTTTTAATATAATCAAAAGAAGTAAGCCGGACGGACAGACAGAAATTAGACAAACTTTATATAATTAAATTAAATCTATTCTAGTATTGGTATATACATATGTACATACATATATATAAGTTTTTTTTGGTATTATTTGGGAATGACCTTTTATTAGATTTTAGATTAACAAAGATATTTTATTATTAATGGGCAAAAACGCCACTTTATAATTTAAAATACAGGGTATAAAATTGTAAAATTGCTAAAAATTTATATGGTGGAATGTTCTAAATCTATACCCTAGTTTCGAATTAATAACTAATATTCTATGCATTAGTAGTTTTTCTTGACAGCATGTATTAAAATACATTTTAAGTTATAAGTTGATCTATATTACTTATGCATGTATCTATTTTAATATTATTATTTTATATCTATTATTAATAAAAATGATTTATTTGCAGATGAAGATTACATCGCTATTGTATTTCATTGATGCGACTAGAAACAAAAAGAAAATTAAAAATATATACATATATATAATTATTATTGTAGATCAAATTCTTTTAAATTTTATAAAAATTTCTATATCATACACGTAACGAGCAAACATACGAAACGTTGTGAAAATCTTATCAGCGAGAAAAATAGTCATACAAAGAATTACAGCATGACATTATTATACACACATTTTACAAATTAAATTACATTGTTCAGCAGCTGTATTGATTAGGCATGTTTGGTTTTTTTACACGCTATATACTTCAAATCAGATTATTACACTTCTGGCCATATCCAGATAAGATACAATAAGTACTTAGAGAATTCAAATGAATTTTTTCTTTTATATTATGATATAGTTATGGAAATTATTATAGCATACATATATTCATTATTGACAAATAAATTTAGACATTTATATGTAAGACTGTTATTGTGTATCGTTTATACTGATTCCTGCTGTGCTCGAGTCAGTTTGGGGATGTGTATTCACTGGCTTAAATTCTCAATTAGATTGATTTACTATTGGGGATGTAGCAAGGTATACAATAAGCATATTTTTATTGCAAATCTGTGATTTTAAATTAATCATATTGTATATTTTTATTACGTGTGGACAATTCGGTGTAAAAGTATATTGTGAATTATTATTTTTTTTAATATAAAACCAAAAAAAGTCATAACGATTGAAATTTTCTAAGGGAATAATCAAAAATTTATCGTGAACGGTGTACGGCTTATTCGTACACTATTTAGAATAGTGTACGTAAATAGAGAATGATTTAAGATAAAAATGATAAGTTCAAGGTACAATACAACTATAATACTATATTTATTATACTCGTACTTTGTATTGAGTGTATTGACACTCGTTATGGCTCTTTACGGTTATTTTCTCGAATTCGCTTACAAAACTTTTACGCCGATAGATAGTCAATACAATTAATTAATTACTAAATAAGTGCTGTGAGATTATATATAAAATGTACATCGTTTATTAAATATTATTATACATATATGATCTGAATGAATTATTAACAAAAAAAACTATGGATTGTTTTTATTTATAATAAAATCCGCCGCTCTCTCCGCCATGGCGACTACGAGCGAATTCGTCGAAGATGAAATCGGTGATGGTAAAACGCTGGCATCGACTATTCGAAGACCCGTGACTCCGTGCACTCTACAACAATTAAGATAAAATGTATAAAATATTTTACAGGCACGTGAAATGACTGGTCATAAATAAATGACAAGGTTGGAGCAAAAGGCTTAAGTTACTGAAATTTTTTATTACAGAAAGTCTTTGAAGATATTAACTTTTTATTGCTTTTCACTCAAAACATACATGAATATACACGTGGGCACAAAACAGCCTGATTTATAACTCCAAAATTAACAATAATACCACTACTATGATGAAATAGTTTCTGAAATGTAAACTTTTAGAAACAGGACCAATTTTTAATGTTCTTTTTATTAATCATTTTCAAGTAGAAATTTATTAATCATTTTCACTTAAGCCTTTTTATCCACTGTCAATAGATTACATTATTATTTTTACAGATACATACTGTAGATATTGATCTACTACGGGCCAATCTCCGGCCATACTGCACGTGCCAGCACTGTGATGACCCGTGAGAGCTCCTATTCTTACAATACACTCCAAATAATCATCAGACACTAGTTCAGTCCATAAATGATGACATGCTTTTAATTTTGGCCAATGAATGGCAGCTCCTATATCCTTGAACGCTTGAGTCGAGACGATTTCAACAGCTAATCGGATCGCTGAATTTTAAACATTTTTTTTATACTAGACGTACGATAAGACGTTGGTTTATCTAAATGTAAAAAAAAAAATACCATTTATTGTGCACTTGATATCGGAGTAAATTGATAAATAATTGGGGTCAATCATCGGAGAGCTATGTGGGTCATCGTTGAAAAGTGTCACCGAGCCTCGACTCTTCGGTTGTAAACAATTGGCTAAGAATATGAAACCTTCTTGACTGTTGTTGTGATGCAGTGGAAAAAATGCTTGGAAAGTCTAAAAAAGTAATTTCGATTACGTTAGCAGCAAATCAATCGATTACAGTCAATACTAAACACAATCTTACTTCAGAATCTGTATTAGCAATCTCTCTCAAGATAGTCTCATCAGCCGATCCCAAAGCAAATAAAGTTAAAGATGTACTATTCGGACCTCTTCCGATAGCAGCAATGGCCGAAGAAGATATATAACCTATTAAAAAGTCACCCGCATAATAATAACCACACATATATATGCAATATACTGTATCACATCACCTGAAATCGACTGTTTTATATTTTAGCACATTGTAAGTCCGGTGTAAAATGTCACTGTACAGGTTATGTCAGAAGGCAGTACGTACAGCAAGCGCTGTTATCGCTATTATTAAATTATCTACCATTAAACAAACTTAAAATGCGAATATGTTGTCAAAATCAATTAAGTAAAAAAGCAGTGCAATATGATAACAATGGCCGCCATAGTCACCGTTAAACAGTTCAATTACTGAGCTCAAAACTAACTTAAAACGGTTAATACTCACCGTAATTATACTCCAAATCTTTCAGGGAAAGTTCAGTAGTGTATTAATCGTCACAAAGAAGAAACCAGGTGATTTTGCCAATAAAATAGTCGATTTCAAGGGGCACCAAATACACAGTTAAATTAATATGTACCTTTTCCTGACCATAAATAATCAGTTAGTGTTGTGACGGCTAACATTTTACTCAACGTAACACTCAACGGTTTGTCAATGCTAACGTACAGTGGAAAGTTCAAATGGTCGTGAAGATTTCTACCGACCGATTCTGACTTTACAATAACTTCTATATTGTGCTCCTTTAAATGATTCAACGGTCCGATTCCAGACAGCATGAGGAGCTGTGGCGTTTTAATAGATCCACAAGATATAATAATTTCACTTCTGGCCGTTATTCTTTGAGTTTTGTTGTCGGAGAGAGTTATTTCAACTGATTGAGCTCGTTTTTGTATGAAATGGATCTATATCAATCAAAATTAGCTTTAATTTGGTTTTGTTCAGTAAAAAAAATATTTTGTTAGTTTTGACACATTAGTTGTCATTTACTGTACCGAAAATTAACTATTTCACTGAGTGGTTACAAAAAATTCTTGAAACTTACTATTAATACTGAACAAAAGTTTTTTTATAGGACAAATATACTTAGCAAACGAATAAGTTACTGGGCAACGTGTTTATTGTCTAAAATACCTTAGAAACTATAGTATTAGTCAATACGTGCAAGTTTTTCCTTTGCAGAGCGGGCACTAAATATTTCCCATAAGTTGATTCTCGCACTCCATTGTATATTGTGTTTAAAAACGATGAAACTTTCATTTTAGCATTGACGAGTTGTTTCGCCGCTTCTACAAACACTTTGGTCAGTTCAATCAAAGTATCGTCTATATTTGTGATATGAATAATGGGCCGTTTCTGAATAAGAATCACAAACCAAATAAGAATCAGTATTAATTCATAATTATACTAGAGTATTGCCCGTTGACAAGCAACGGGTGTTCATGATAAGCACTCTCGACGAAAAGACTTTTATATCATCATCATTTTCAGCCGTTCACCATCCACTGCTGGATGAAGGCCTCTCCAATCCTCGTCCATTCCTGTCTATCTTGAGCAATCTGCATCTACTTGACTCCACACATTCTTCTCAATTCATCAGCCCATCTTCCACTCGGTCTACCTTGCTTTCTTTCACATCCTCTCGGATACCAATCCAGTAGTTCTCGCGTTCATCTGCCATCCATTCTTCTCGCTATGTGTCCACTTTAACTTTTTCACACGTTCTGCTATATCTGCCACTTCTTCTTTCTTCTACTTCTTACCCATGTAATAATCTTACGATCTCTTCTTGTTATACAAAGCATACATATTTCCATGCTGTGTGCACTGGATCTTACGTAACATTCTTCGGAATTTTATATTAGTATGATAAATAATACCCGCATATTTTCTTTTTTCACCGTCGTTCTAATACCTCTGGTATGTTTATCCAAAACGAATATTTTTTGAAAGTACGGTTTGATATCGGAATAGTACCATCCCTTTGCACCCAATTTGATCCAGTTATCATAATCGCTCGGCACACCGACATCGTGAAGAAGATAATTGATTTGGCCGGACCCGCCTAAGCCTTTGCCTCTCGGAATGAATTGACACTGCATTGAAACGTTTAATTATTCACAATAATTCAGCACACTTGGGCAAGTCAAATTATATTCTACGAACCTTGTTCTTGAGACCAAACGAGGAATACTTTTGGGGCGTTGACTTAAATGACCAATCGTTGGATCCTCGCTGTATTAGCGTCGGAGTGAGTGGTATCTTTGATAGTATATTAAATTCACCGCCAGCTTCTATCAGCAAAACGTTCACATTGCTCGACTCGGACAACAAAGCGCTGACGACACAGCCGGCAGTTCCTCCTCCGACTGCGAAAAATGCTTTGAATGTATGAATAAACACTCAAAATATTGATTATTTATTTATCAAGTAACATACAGCTCATAAAGTACAATAAAAAATAAAATAAATTCCACATACTACAATACAGCCAAAATAGTTACAAACATAGAACAAATCATAGCAAGAAAGGAACTTGAGTAAAGAAAATCTGAAGGAGGGCAAGGAATAGCAAAAAGTATCAAAATGTGCAGGAATTTCGTTGAATGACAAGTAGAATGTATGAATGAAGGAGTTTTGCGAATAATTAGTAGAATAAAGCTTTAAATGAAACAACGGAGGATTTCTAACAGATCTAGGGGAACAATGGAGAAGGATCCTACTTAGCAAGTAAGGGCTATCCGATAAATTATTTAATAGCTTAAATAAAAATCAGAGATCCGAGACTGTCCTCCTAGATCGCAGAGGGATATAATCATGGGAATTGGAAGAAGAGGAAAGACGAAAAATGGAAATGGAGTACGCATGAAACTTCTTATTAATTTTTTCCAGTTTAGTAATGGAATCTTGGTAAAACGGGTTCCATATAGTACTAGTAAATTCCACGTGACTTCTTACAAATATATTGTATAGCAGAGACACAGTATCAAAGGACTTAAAGGGTTTAGATACTCTCATTATGAATCCCAAGCTCCTATAAGCTTTATTGACAACCGTATCATTGTGGGAATTAAAAGATAATTTACTATCTAATAAAACACCTAGGTCTCTTACACGAACAACTCAAAGTCAAAAAATACAGGGGAAGCAAGTCTGGAGAAAGTGATATGAAAACATTTATCAATATTAACGAATGACTGGTTAGTATCACAGTAGTTTGAAAACGAGTCAAGATCATTTTGAAGATTAAAAGTCTTCAAGGGAAGAAATTTTATTAAAAATTTTAATGTCGTCTGCAAACAAGAGAAAAGATGAGTTCACGAAGCAGGAACCAATATCATTAATATATAAAAGGAATAAGAGAGGACCTAGGTGAGAGTCCCGGGGAACTCCCGAAGATACATTATATGATACAAATTCATACGTTACCAATGATGTAATCGTAATACGGATACAGCGAAGGTGTCGGAACTAGATTTTCAGTACAATATCGATAAACTAACACGCTTGTACACAATAGTATTATGTTGGCAATGAAGTATTTTCCGATGTACGTACTGTAGTTCTTCATTTTGGTTTGAACGATGCCGGTAAAGTGACCGTTGGTGGACGGATATTGGTCAATTATTGATTTTTAAATCTGAAACAAGTGTTGAGTGATAAAGGTTGACGTGTACTCGTAAGTTTAATTGGATTATGCGGTAAGAGGCTCAGTGTGTAAAATATACATGTACGATTTCATTCCAAAAGTCATACGATTATAAATATACTGAAAAGATTAAGGTAATAAAAGGTACTATTGATATTTCAACAGGTGTGTGACTTGGTTGAGTCCATCAGTGTTCCAGATGGAGGATCAACAGACTAGTTACAGGCCTAGTCATTTTATACAATAGCCAAAAAGCAAAATGCACTAAGTTTCATAAATTGAAGTAGAATAGCATGTATCTAAGAAAAATTAAGTTTTAAAAAGACTATGAAAAAAAAAATGGATTAAATTATTCTTCAGAATCAGCTGGTCAGATTGGTGAGACTGCAATATTCATTCATTCTTTATCTAAAACGTTTAGATATTTTACACAATTCGGAATTTCACAAGGGTCTTTCTGGTTGGGCAGCAACGGAACACTTAAATTTTTAACTACCAGGAGTTCATATGTCGTGAGGAGGCATAGAAAGTTTGTAACGTGACCAGAAAATGTAAATATATGAAAAATTAAATGAACAGCAATTTTATTATAGGTATACTGCCGTCCTAAGCCCACTTAACGTAACTGACAAAAATTACGAAAATGAGTTAAAATGTGTTTTAGTGTAGTTTATGGGAGTGTATTCTTGCGATTTTTCATATAAAAAATAATGGTTCATCATAAAAGTGACTTTTTTAAGCTATTAAATCTAACGTATCTGCATGCGCAGAGAAGTAGTATCACCAATACTTAAGCGAAAATAACGTATCCAATATTTACTTCGGTCACTACCTTATCATGAAAGATTGAAAAGACTGAATCTCTCCACATTGGAGACGAGGAGATTAAGAGGTGATTTAATTGAAGTATTCAAAATAATAAATAATCATTATTCATGTGAAATGACCAACCTCATTATGTTCAATGCGAACCCTCATCTAATAGGTCATACTCTTAGACTCCGAAAAGAAAAATCAAATAAGATTGTTAGAGATTCATTCTTTTCAAATAGAGTGGTTGAAGTTTGGAATAGTCATATGTATACATTAATAATGAACAATGAAGTGACGTAACTACTAAAGTATTCATTTTTTTTTTAATTTCTCCTTAGAATTATCAAAACACAATAGAAAATAACCTCATGCACAAAAAAAAAGTTTAAATAAATCAGTAATATATGAAGAAAAACACAAATTTAGAATAAAACTTTCAAGTCCATTTATCTCGATATTGTTGTTTTGTCAGTTACGTTAAGTGGGCTTAGGACGGCAGTACAGATAACCCATATATGTAGAATAGTCTAGATATGCCCTCACACTCTAAAAATTTACTTTAACTTAAGACACTCAGGTATAAAAATCCTAGTTGTGGAAGTCAAAGTGTTGAAAAGAAAAAGGGTAACTTCTTTGTTATTCGAGTCTAGGGTTCTGTCCATTCATCGCTATACTTGCGACGATTTTTATCGACCGATAATTATGAAGGGGCATATCTATGTATGTGATAACCACCCGATGATACTGTCAACAGGCAGTGACTAGTGTATGTATAATGTAAGCATCGTAAAATCAAATGAAAAGAAAAACTCGCAACGTAAACGTATTCTTATGTTTATTATAGATCTTACATTACAACGATTAATTTTCCAACATTTCAATTTCTTCGTGTTGAACGAACGATTCTTCCAATGGTGCTTCGACGATACTTTTACGTCCTTTAGAATCGACAACTTCAATAGTTTCAGTTTCCATCTCGTTGTCTTCGAGTGCTTTACGTTGTTTGAGACCAGCGGCGGGTGATCTGAAAATAAAAACCACTCAGACATGTTTTAAATGTTTCAAATTAAAATATGTATTATAAACATATGTGACGTATCTACTGACCGTATAAGAGACATATTCCTTTGTACTTCTTTGACGTCTTTCTCCATTTCGATCTCTCTGCCCTTTCTGAGTCTCTGCATGATGTGTGTGTTGGTTCTGCGTTGTCTGATGATCTCCACCTTCTTCATGGCCTCGACTGTCTTGTTCCAGATCTCGCGGTTATATGTGACGGGGACGTTGCGTCTCTTTTCGAATTCGAACGTCGGATCGACGGCCAGCTCTTTGCCGGCCGTCTTCCTGTACGCCTTCGTCCATCTGGTTTTACGTGGATTCTTCTTCTTTTTGAATGCTGCGTGGCATTTCGACCGGCAAAATCTGAATATCTGAAATCAACAATATGAAAATTCACCTCACTGGTACTTTAAATGGAATTTAGTACGAAAACAGGGAATAACTAGGGGATACCATATCTGTACCTTCACCTGACCTATAAAGTGAAATTTGTTGTGGTTAAAACTGTAGCGGTAACCATGATAATACTAGAAACTTTACAGGGTTAAAGTTAAGTACCATATTCGTCGTTACAAAGAAGAAACAAGGTGATTTTGTCAACAAAACCATCAATGTTAGGTGGGTATCAAATATTATATTTTCTAAAAAATTGTAAGCAAATGATTCAAAATCGTATTTCCTATTAAAAAAAAGTAAAAACCCAGTAGCTTTCATGCGAAAATGTAAAAAGTATGAGTAAACAATTCCGATGGGTGTAAAATTGTATGAATGATATGGACGAAAACAATACCAAGTATGACTAATGGGGAGATTGTGAGGTTATGTTTAGCGAGTGTTGCAATATGGTGAAATAGCGGCGTATGTTACGTTTTCAGCGGCGTAATATTACGCTTTGACTTACTTTGCAGTCGTTTCTGACGAATTGTATCCCGTGACCGGGATATATGTGCGAAGAGCAAAAATAACACGCTTCTATCCGCATGGCGAAGTGTCAAAAGAACTAGTGACAGCTAATGGCGGACTGGTTTGCGAACGGGTCACGCGTTCGAGATTACAAACGCGCAGGTTTGCGAACGCGCCATTTTATTGATATTTTTCGTGTAAATTTAATTTATAAATCAATAAAGACATTTAAAAACGTGAAAATAAAACAAGTAAGTATCATACTTGAATTTTATTATTTTCTTTTCAAGAGAGAAAAAGTTATGTCGCTATGTTGGTACGACGAAAGTTTGGTTTTGCGAGTGCGTCGGCCTGGCCGACGCCAACCCCGTCGCTTTTTTTTTGTATATAATTTGACAGATGTTAACGCAATTGCAAAACCAAGCCTTTAAGGTGTATGTACACTGATGATAAATGAACCAGCCAACGTGTCACTTTAAAAATATAAATTGACGCGTCATATCGTGCGGATTATTTTATTTACAGTGTGCGCACACGGCCATAGTCACGTTCACGCTCCAGGGCACATTCAAACATTTGCCGTTCGTAAAATAGTAGCCATTATTATTTTTTGCGAACGGGGGAAATGGGAATTTATGGGAACAAAAGAGATGTATGTGGCGGGTCGTGCGTATACGCGATAAAGGGCCATTGTTGTGCGAAAACGCACAGAAAAATTATCAGATAAATTGCGAATTTTACACAATGCTGTTTGCGTGCGTGCGGCTAGGCTAGGGAAATGTTGACTATTCGCAAATGTGCGGGAACAATGTAATTTATCCATGGGTTAAACGCGTCGTTTTCACTTTACACAAACTATTCAGTTCGAAAAATTCTAGTTGTTTGGTATTTTTTGGAAACGCTCATCTCTTAAGCTTTGTACACACGTTGCGAGGCAACGTAGCGAGGAAACCTCGCGAGGTAAAATGGCTGCCATGGCAAGACCGCCTCATAACGTATGTATAGTGCCACCAGTATAACTTAAAAAACGGCAAACACGTGAAGTAAAAGTCCCCTTTCTCCCCAACCTTTCCCACCACAGTCTTCAGACTTTATTTTGTGAACGAAATTCCACCTATTTTTATATATGGTAAAAGTGTCAAAAATATCAAAGACAGTACGCGGAAATGCGAAGTTCAATGTAGCGAACACAGCGCTATTTATTATCAAGATATACTGGTACATGTATACAAGGCTTTAAAGGTACGATTACACGAGCTGTGTTTTTGGTCAGTTATATGTAGACGTTGGAAAGATGGATGCTTTTGATAACGTGCGACCTTTGGACCCTAAACGTTTCTTTGGATATTCCGTTACCCACCCGAACTCACGTTCGTACTCTACCATTAATATATTCACTTCATCCTATACAGAATAATCATTCATAGTAACATATTTTAACTTATAATATATAACATAAATACTCAACAATATTATCCAAAAGCATATGTATATTAAAACAAAAACAAAAAAATATAATTATGTATTGTATTATATGTATTATTGTGTTATATGTTATGTATGTATATTACAATATTATGTATGTTTGTATAATGTTTGCCCTGCATGACAATCTGAATGAAAAATCTGTCATGTCACGCAGGGCGATCTGGTAATTTTTTTTTAATGTACTCTATTTTTTCCCTAATATTACGAAAAATATTATGGCAAATTCTGTGAAATGCTGGCTGTCTGAGATATGAGAGTCTCACCTTGAACATTTTTATTCGATTAAATTGAACATTATTATATCAAACATTAAGCCACAGGTTCCCAACCTTTTTCGAGTGGCGACCCCTTTTATAAAAAGCCAAGGGACCCGCGACCCCAAAATATTTAAAAAGGCAAAAAATATTATTCAAACATCAAGACACGGATTAAAAATGAAAATTGCATTCATCATCATTTTCAGCCGCTCACCATCCACTGCTGGATGAAGACCTCTTCCATTCTTGTCCGTCTTGAGTAACCTGCATCCACTCGACTCCACACATTCTCCTCAATTGATCAGCCCATCGTCCACTCGGTCTAACTTGCTTTCTTTCACATCCTCTCGGATACCATTCCAGTACTTCTCGCTATGTGTCCAATCCAACTTTTTCACACGTTCCGCTATATCTGCCACTTTGGTCATACTTCTTACCGATGTATTCCTCTTACGATCTCCTCTTATACCAAGCATACATCTTTCCATACTTCACTGTGTGCACTGGATCTTACATAGTATTCTTGAACTTAGCATCCACGTTTCACATCCATACGTCATAACTGACATAACTAAAATTGCATTATAGTCAATAGTTTACTGTTTCAGTTGGCGACTTTTTATATATAATTTATTTTATATGTACATGCACGCGTACAACAATGTACATATAAAATTTAATTAATAATGTTCATTATCTCCAACGAAAATTGAGGCGTGCATCGGCAACTCGCAAATATACCTACGGCAAAAGGTTCGAGAATCCGAAATTCCGAGGTCTAGTTATGTATGTATGTATATGCACTGACTACCCGTTAAAAGTGCTCAAATAACTGGCCGTGTACTCGGCCGGTGTAAATGTTCAGTATTTAAAATAAATGTCAAGTATTATATAGCAAACGCCCAGTAAGTGATACTTTCTTGGCAAAATTAGATAATTTCATAGGCACCTGGCAAAGATTGAATTAAACATTGGGTGGTTAGTTATGTTTATGGTCAATATCTAAAGTCGCGTACTCATCGGCGAACATTCGCGTGTAATGTAATGCACGCTAATGTGGACGCCATGTACACACTTGCCGTGCAACCAACTGCGAACCACTGCGAGCCCCTTTGTGTTTATTTTATGTTTTATTTTATTTAGCGAAAAGCACGTTTTATTTTAACGTACTCAACTCGGTACACTCAAATGCGATTTATTTCAATTGCAATACATAGAAAATTTCATTTTCCCTCTACAGCATACATACATGTGTACATATGTATGTATGCGCGTCTCGTTTTCGACGAAATGCTCAAAATACAACGCGAATTTCTGGGTTGTTAACGCTTTGTTATTGAAATTTACGATTGTGCTCCACCACAAAACATATAAAATTGGCGGGAAAGATCGCCGCTGAACACGTATAAACTCACCGTAAAAATTTACAACGACAAGGAAATTGAAACTTATTTATAGGCTTGTAAAAGCGAACCTAGCTCCGAAGGAAAAGTTGCACGAATGTAAAAACCTAACCCGTATTACATATAAAATATGTAATATTGACAGAGTTAATGATATAGGGTGGGGCAGTGCAAACTCACATAATATTAAATGCTCTCCTGTCTGTGGGATAGGGTTTAAGGCGAGGGTGCTCAACCTTTTTCAGTATGGGATCGACTTTTTATTTTAATTTGCATGGCGATTTAGGGGAGGTCCGGATATTATATACTATGTAATAAAATAATCACATTACATATTTACAAAGATATCAATAAAAATATTCAAATAATGGGGTTTATGATTACTTCTATCAAAATGCAAACAGTCATCAAGGTGATCACCAGTCAAATGAGTGCGCATTGCTGAATGCAGTCGTTTAAATATAGTTTCCCACGCGTTTTCGATTTGCAATTTGTGTGCGGTATTGTAATAGAGCTGATGTTAAAAGTTCCAAGACATCCTCTTGACTTCTTTTGACAAATTAGCTAGTGTATCTGAGAACCAATGATTAAAAAAATGCATACCACGAATAACAACAATCCTTTTTGTTAACAGATAAGCACGAGCCCAGGAAGGCCGCTTAGCAATTATTGGTCTAGGCTTGGTAAACAAAATTGAACCATTGTAAGAATTTTGAAAAATGGAACGAAATATCCATTTCTAAATTCACAAAGCAAAATCGTATTCGGGATAGACTAAATATTGGTATAAGCGCAGTGTTTCTCAACCAGTGGTTCGCAGAAATTTTCTGGTGGTCCTATTTTCCTATTTTCAGTGGTTCGCAGGTGTAAAACGGTTGAGAAACACTGGTTTAAAGGATGTAGCTATACACCAATCGAAACAGGACAATGCGTCTGTTTAATTGTGTATATATTTTTTTTTTCATTTGAAATGTAGAGGTGGCAAATATGGTTCAAATTTAGCATGAGTTTTATTTCTTCTTCTGGGTTTTTTTAATCAATTAAAATATATTAATTAGTATTATTGTATGGAAATTAGATGTATCACAAATAGATTATAGTTTAAAGTTATTACAATTTAATTTTGACGTTTAATTGCGCAGTGATACATACATACATACATACGTAGTGATCGTAGATAAAAGTTTTCAGCGCGCGTCTCGTTAACGTTTTCCGTCGTTTTAACCGTGAAAAATAAATCGAATTGGCGGTTTATCGCGCGATTCGAACTTCGAAGGATATTTTCAAATTCAAACTGAGAGCAAATATCAAAATCGCAGTCGAAAAGTCGTATAATCGCGGAAACTATACACAGAACGGCGTGTTTCAGACGTCGTTAAACGCGCGCTCTCTCGCAAAATGGAGTTTTACTGTCGCGCAAACTGCGAAATCCCTCAATTTTAACGAGCCAGCAACAATAATGTATCTCGTTGTAATAGAATTATTTCACTTTAACGACGTAAACCGTTTACGACGACGGCAATCGTTCATTTTACACGTTTATCATACGCATATTCACTTTACAGACCCACCAAAATGATCTAACAGTTATTCGAATGTCATAATTCAATAAGTATGCATGTTTTATTATCATTCTGCACGGTAGATAATACTATATTGCAATTTTCTGTCAGTTATGATGTATGGATGTGAAACGTGGACGTTAAATTCAAGAATGCTACGTAAGATTCAGTGGACACAGAGAAGCATGGAAAGATGTATGCTCGGTATTACAAGAAGAGCTCGTAAGAGGAATACATGGGTAAGAAGTATGACCAAAGTGGCAGATATAGCAGAACGTGTGAAAGAGTTGAAGTGGACACATAGCGAAAATAATGAATGGCAGATGGACGTGAGAAATACTGGAATGGTAACCGAGAGGATGTGAAAGAAACCTAGGTAGGAAAAAATAAGGCTTACGACCAATGCGTACTGCCAGTTATGACGTATGGATGTGTTCAATTCAAGAATGCTACGTAAGATTCAGTGCACACAGAGAAGCATGGAAAGATGTATGCTTGGTATAACAAGAAGATATCGTAAGAGGAATACGTGGGGTAAGAAGTATGAATAAAATGGCAGATATATGTAGCAGTACGTGTGAAAAAATTGAAGTAGAAGCAGATGGACGCGAGAAATACTGGAATGGTATCCGAGAGGATGTGAAAGAAAGCAAAGTAGAACGAGTGGAAGATGGGCTAAGGAATTGAGAAGAATGTGTGGAGTCAAGTGGATGCAGATTGCTCAAGACAGACAGGAATGAAAGAGGATTGGAGAACGGCTGAAAATTATGATGATGAATATAAATAAGCATGGAAAGTTGTATGCTTGGTATAACACGAAGAGATCGTAAGCGGAATACATGGGTAAGAATAAGAAGAATGTGTGCAATCAAGTGGATGCCGAGTGATCAAGACAGATGGATGTGAAACGTGGATGCTGAATTCCAGAATTTTACGTAAGATCCAGTGCATACGGAGAACCATGGAAAGATGTATGCTTGGTGTAACAAGAAGAGATCGTAAGAGGAATACATGTGTAAGAAGTATGACCAAAGTGGCAGATATAGCGGAGCGTGTGAAAAAGTTGGATTGGACACATAGCGAGAAGTACTGGAATGTGAAAGAAAGCAAGGTAGACCGAGTGGAAGATGGGCTGATGAATGGTATGCAGATTGCACAAGATAGACAGCAATGGAAGAGGATTGGAGAGGACTTCATCCAGCAGTGGATGGTGAACGGCTGAAAATGATGATGCAAAAACAGCGCAATAAAATTTAAACATTAATTTTTCCAGACATATGTACAGTCAATTCAATGAATGCATACTATAGTTTCAAAGCTTATTATTATTATTGATCAAATTTGACTTTAATTATGCTACATTTTAAAGTATATGTACATATATAAAATGTAACGTAATAATAATAAAAATTGGCGAAATAGTAAAATAGAAATAACTTTAATGGAAAAATGTAACATTCGTAAGCTCATTTGTAATTCAGTAAGAAATTCGACTATTTTTATTATAAATTAAATAATTAATTCAATTATACTTGTTTTTTTTTATTTATTTTGTTGAATATTTCATAGCTGATACTTTTATCGTTTGGTAAAAAATGCTAGCAATTTTTTGTTAATTGTATTAGGTACATAGGATAAGTCAGTCGAAAATGATGAAAAAAAAAATCATGTTTTCATTATTATTTAAATTTTTTTGAAGCTCAAGGCACATTTAAGTATCTCATTACAGAATACACCGAAAGACAACGAGAAACAATAAGCCATTGTGACATGAAAAAACAGTGCTTAAATGCACGCGCCAGAACTGCATGCATCTGTCACAGAAATAAGCACTCATTTGTATTTGAGCTATTTTCATACTCGGTGGAATATTAAAAAAAAAAAACTGTACACGTATAAAAATCAACACACTGTGCTAATATTTATTATTGTAATTTATACATAAAATATTGACGTGCAAGTGTACATACATACATACATATGTATGTACATATATTTTCCCTTTGATCCGTTAACGACGCTGGCTAACGTGGCACGTTATGTTCAATGTGCTAATTTTCCGCGTACTTCCGGATGAAAATTTTGCACCGGAAGCTTATTGGCAAAATGTCATTACCTGACACCTCATTCACCGTTGCACATGTGAATTTGCATTACACTAACCTTTGTTTGAATTATGTTCACGGATCACGAAACTCTATCAGACGTGACAATGGTCGAGTATCACTTTTTGCGTGTATGTACGTATGTAAATATGAGTCGCCTAGTTCCAAATCCCGATAAGTCCACAATATGTATATAAAAAACGAGGATAAAATATTTTCTGGTTCTAAGAATGTATTCAAACGATGCCTTATACTTGAATTATTCCAAATACCGCCAAGTGTGCCGTAAAAAAATATTGAAAATCAGTGTTAGTTCCAAAAACTGACAATTGCACTATGATAAAAGCTAATGAAAGCCATATTTAGAAACAATAAACGATAAGTCCATGTTTCTAATCTCAATATTTTGTTTAATATCAACAAAATTAAGTTTAAATGAGTTTAAACGCCATCAAGCAAATAAGTCTGTAGCAGAAAAACCGCGTTTGCGAACAAGTGAGTTTTATGGACTTATCGGGATTTGGAACTAGGCGACTCATATGCTATTTTTACTTTACGTAGTATGCATTTCATTATAATAATATTATTTGGTTAACACTAGAGTTCGGACAAGCGGTGGAAATGGCAAATATGAACACCATTTGCGAAACACAAAAGGAGAATGTGTGAAGTAAGCGTTCCTTTATATTGTTCTCTACTGAATGCGAAAAGTGCCATTGTGGGTATATAGAGAGCTTTGTCGCATTCAAAAGCGTTTATTCGCGGCGTCGGGTAGGATAATTTAAATAATTCGCCGCGAGAGTCGAGGGACGGACTCAGGTTAACGTAAACATCAACCCCTATTCGTTCCCTTTCGATCTTCAGCCCTTTATTATGCATAAATTCGAAATGTTTTGTGAGTTTGGATTGTATTTAAAAGTACATTAACCATCACTTTGCTTTTGCAACATTTAGTTTTTTTTCACAATTTTAGAAGTTAAAAATAAATAAGGGAATAAACTTGATATCAATGAGCAACAAAAAATTAGGTTTTTTAAAACCCAGAGCGGAGATTATTAAATCTTTACTAAATTTGACCCACTGAAATCGAATCCGATAATGATTTTTGTTGAAATACTCTCGTTTATGAGATATTCGCGATTAAAAAAATGTAAAAAATATTTTTGGCTTTTGCAGCCTGTAACTCAAAATATAATATTTCTGTGCTCAAAATGAGTATTGAAATCAATAGTCAGATATTTTTTCTATTAATTTTAATTTTTTATTGCTTTGAAATACTTATAATTAATTATCTAAAGAATTTTTAAAGTCAAAAATATATATATTTTTTACACATTTTTTTCCCATGTTATTTGGCGTTTTTTTAGAGAATTTTTTATTTCATCACGTTTATAAAGATTGGTTTTCTATCTCAACATTTTTTTATTTTAATGTAAACGTACTAATTTGAGCGGAAAATGATTTTAAATCTCATAAACGAGAGCATTTCAACAAAAATCATTACCGGATTCAAATTTAGTGGGTCAAACTTAGTAAAGATTGTTTTTTGTTGCTCAGTGTATTTAAAGAGTTCAGTTGGCGAGTCTGTATAAATAAAAAAGCAGATTTTATTTATTTATTTAAGAATTGTGGCTATTTGTTGTTTTTCAGTCACAATGAAGAGACGGATAAAAACATATCGATTAATTTTTATTTATTTATATAATATAGTAGCTTAAGCTAATTAATTATAATCCTCAACAATGTAAGCATATGTACAGAGATGTTTTTTTTAAGACTGCCAGGAATTTTTCAATAGTTTTGGAACTTTTAATTCCATCCGGCAGTCTATTATACTACAAAACACCTCTGTACAAGATGCTTCTCCTATTTCTATTTATTTTAACATTTTTTTTATAATTAACATACATCCATTCCTCTCACAATAAATGTGCCTGTCTGTTTTTCCATTTGCCTGTATTTCTGTCTGTTATTATGGCTAGTTTGTTTATCTACCTATGTACATTGCTGCCTATCCTTCTGTCTGTCTGATTGTATGCTTGTTTATCTATCTGTATATTTGTCTGTCTATTTGCCATTCAGTGTGCTTGTTCACTTGTCTGTGTGTCTACATATGTATGTGTCAATTTGTATATTACAAGTAGAAGTATATTCATGCTGTCAAGTATATTTATTTATTTAATTGCAAACAAACATTAATTAAAAACTAAACTTATTATCTACTAGCACTAGGCATACGACCAATACGTACTGCCAGTTATGACGTATGGAGGTGAAACTTGAGATCCAGTGCACACAGATAAGCATGGAAAGATGTACATATGCTTGGTATAACAAGAAGAGATCGTAAGAGGAATACATGGGTAAGAAGTATGACCAAAGTGGCAGATATAGCAGAACGTGTGCAAAAGTTGAAGTGGACACATAGCGAGAGGAATGGATGGCAGATGGACGCGAGAAATACTGGAATGGTATCAGAGAGGATGTGAACGAAAGCAAGGCAGACCAAGTGGACGATGGGCTGATGAATTGAGAAGAATGTGTGGAGTCAACACTGGATGCAGATTGCTCAAGACAGACAGGAATAGAAGAGGATTGGAGAGGCATTCATGCAGCAGTAGATGTTGAACGGCTGAAAGGATGATGATGAAATATGTAAGAATGGTTTTTTCAAAATCAAATTAAAATCGATTCGCTTTTGAGTGAACGTACATACATTTAAAGCTGACAGTGTGGAAAATCAAATGGTGAAAATTTTCCCAACACGTTTACTATCCCGCGTCTGAAAGGAACGTACGAACTATGTACTTCTAAAGTGCACTCGAGCGCACTTCTGATGCAATTTTATGCGAGAATTTGTCGAGTATGCGCATTTTATCGAGAGATCGATGAAACACATACCATCCTTTTGCCAACACACTGTTGCTAAATTGAATCGTAAAAATGGCACTTTACCACTTTCGTTGGACTTGTGAGCCACTGTGATATTGCGTGTTGGTAACTTTGAGTTTGACACTTATTAACCATTGCGAGAGCGACCTTCCGTTATCAACAAACATCTTCCTTAGAGCGAGGCCTGATTACATGACGTGTGACGTCACGTAGCATTTTTGTTTTGCACATTAAAAATATGTGAACAATTGTTTGTATTTATTTGGCGAAACAATAATTATTATTATGGTTTTTTTTCCGCTCGAGTAAGATCCAAAGGGGAGGAAGATTCTGATCAAAATATTAGCATATCGAATTATTTGAATTAACAACTTTTTAGATAGAGCTCACCATCAATAACCACCAAAAATTCTTAGAGGCCTGGCTAGAATTTAGCCACCCGTATTAGAGGCGAAGTTTAGAAAGGTACAGTGCTAAATAACACCGTAAGTAATTTAGCTCTGTCTCTGTCCCTTTCTTAGCCCGCTGCTATGTAGTATGTACATGCGGCTAGATTATGCCGAATAGAATGCCTCTAAAAATTGTATCGTCACTGGCTGGTGTACTCAAAGATAGTATTAAAAATTATTGACCCTTTATTATTTGCACTGATCGTTAGTCTAATAAAATACCGATTATACAATAAAATAAAATAGTGTGCGGTCTACCATATTTATAATTAGGTTAGGTTGTGTTAGTTTGAATGAGGTTAGGTTAGATCAGTTTTTATCAGGTATCTGTTAGATCAGGTTGAGCCAAATTACGGAAAACCTTGCAAAATTGGTAAGTTTGGGTGCCGCAACACATTATTTTCTAATTACGTTTTACTCATCAATCATTGATGAAATGGATTACAGTTAGAAATAAGCTATACTCGTGATTTTAACGTTCGACAGTTTATTACTAAAAAGTTAAAAGTATTATAAAGTTTAATATGAAAAGCGATCTTAAAGCTTTTTATTGCATGTCATGGCGATAAAAAGTTACAACGCGCTGTGGAAATATGATTCATTTTGAACTTGTATAAATTGTGTATCAATCATAGATATACAATACCATAGATATGCCATTCCAAACAAATTTGCCTGGACAAAGCGTCAGAAGCAACGAGGGGGGGGGTGGGGGGGGTCTAAAGTGCAGGGAATTCTCACAAAAAAAAAGTCAAGTAAAATGCATGCAAGGCATGCATTTTTGCATGCCCTTTTTGTATGTCATTTTTCGGGCGCAAAGGCCAATCTATGTTATTCTACATCTATGGTATCAATATTTTAAGCTTCACGCGAAACGTTGGATGACGGCGAGAGCCGCAGGTTTTCATACAAAGAGGTTATGTTAGATTAGATGATGTTAGGTTAGTTTAGATGGCGTTAGGTTAGATTACGTCAGCTTAGATGACGTTAGGTTGGACGATGCCAGGTAAGATGAGGTTACGTTAGATGTGGTCAGGTTCACATTTGAAGAGTGATCTTGAACAATTTAAATCGCATGCGATTGAATCCATTATTTTCATCTTAACCGCGCATGCCGTTGACGTGAAACGCCAAACTCAATTTGCGTATTCATTTCGCAACATTCGACGTTTCTGTCTAACGTCAGCCGTAATCTCTTTTATTCTACACACTGAGCATATAAATGTAAAATACGTTATTTGACGTGTAATAAATTCACCGTCAACCGGAAATACGGGGAAAATCCCTCGAGTTTTTCCACACTAATGTCACTTCGATCGCACACTCTTCGCGGTTTTACCCAATATGTATATATTTTTGTGACCGAACGAGCTGACTTTTTACGATAAAGCTCTCTCTCTCTCTATTCGCGAGCATATCGTGTCATCACCTCAAAAGTGGATGATAAAGGTGAAAGCTCCGTTCCTGTGGGTTTTGACATGCCAAAAATGAAGAAAAACCCACGTTAAAAACACACACACACACACACGAGCTATAAAGATAACTTCGGCTGCCAAAAAAAAAATCGATTTTGTATTCGTACAAAATTTCACACGTCATATTGAAGAATTTTTTTACACACCTTCCAATTGAAAAATTTAACTTTTTAATACGCCAAATCCTTTTAAAATCTCTCGAATTACACGTACTATTTTTTATTCTCTTGTGTGATGTTCATTAGCGTCGTAAATAATTTATGAATCGATCATTATCGCTGCGGTTGCTTGTGCGTGTTGCGCTCGACGCGCGCTAACCCTTTAGCGCCGCGCCTCTTTTTGCTCATTGAATAAGTGAGTGGGTATGATCGACCGGAAAGATAATTGGCGGGTGTGCGAGACCCTTCCGTATGTGGCAAAACCGTGTTTATACAATATATAATATAATGTCTGTGCGATAGGACGCCATTCAATATTCAAATGTAGGCCGAATTAACAAAAGCGCGGTCGCCGCATATTAGCGACCAAAATTCAAATTAATGTTCGAATAAAGCGTACACCGCTTCGAATAAATTTCGTCGATACATCTTCTCCACTTGTCCGTATACTCCTAAATCCGAAGGGGACACATTGGGCGTGTCAGGAATGTAACGTGCGAATAGCAAAGCTTTAGCCGTTACGAGTAGTTAAAATATTATGATAATTTTATAACCTTAAAGCTCAGTATACATACATCCACCAGGATAACCTGACAATGGAAAGTGCTATCACTATATATAATAGCACTATTCCGTCTGTGTGTGTTTGTCTGCTGATAACGCTCGCTGAGGTAAATGATTAAAAGACACGAACCGTCCACGCGCGATTGGGATTTGAACCCGAGATCACCAGTTTGGAAGAGTGAGCGCTTACGCTGTTATCCAAACTAGATGATGACGAGCCTGCTACAATTTGACAATATTAATCCTCAATAGGTTTGCGACATTCCTTAATTGTTACGTTGTTGTATTGTAAAGCGCCATCTATGCAAAAACTATTAAATACATATATACTCACGCACACAAACACTCACAGTACGGGTGATGAGAAACCACTCCGTTGATATTCAACGGGCTTACACTAGTTCAGTTATATTCACCAATTATCCTAACTACAATATGATTACACTGTTCGACACGAAAAATGCTTCCGAGACGAGATATGACTTTTCTTGTAGATCAATGCCCAGTGAACATGAATCTGGTAATAAAAAATGTTGATTGGCTCGAGATTCGGAGATATACATACATATGTATATGTGTTTTTTAAATCATGCGATTTTTCTATTTCTTGGTGTTGTTCGTTCGATGTCTCAAAATTGGTCAATTTTTTGTTCAAAATGAATATTGAAATCTATAGTCGGGTATTTTATCTTTCATTTGTAGTACTTTTCAGCTTTCAGATCTCCAAGTAGTCGTTCAGTTCAAATCAAAAGTCAAAAGTATGTATTTTCACTTGGGATTTTTTCCCACTGTTAATACTATTTTATATTAAGTATTTTCTATTGAAACACGTTTATTGAGATAGTGTTCTGGCCCCACTATTTTTTGTTTTCGTTTAAAAGGGTTAATTGGAAGTGTGCTGAATTTTTAATCGGTAAAATTGCGAGGTTGAAACTCGTCGCAGGAGAAGAAAAGTTCAGCATGTGTATGCAGCCTTAAGCATCAAATGCGTGTGTTTCTCGTGTGTGTGTGTGTGTGTGTCAGAATACAACGAATAGAGCAGTGCAGTGGTTTGAAACTTTCTTCAATTTGTTTTTAAATAATTTTGTAATGAAGTAATTAGAAGGCTTTGAATTTAATTATATATTTATTAAATACGAATATTTATTGCGTAAAAATAAGTATCAGTACATATTATGCGCCTTAACATTTTGTTTTTTGGCAGCCAATCACTACCCGACCTAGTCTTATTTAACGATCTTTTTTATATGTTTGATTGACTTATGATCAATTTGAACATTATTTCGTGATAATTATAATAAATTAATATTGAATACATTTCAAAAGGAAGTTGATATCAAAAGGCACCCGTAAAGTTACACTCTCGTCTGAAAACTTTTCACCAGCGCGAAATCTCGCTCAAAATTCGCGGCGTGTTTAATATTCGCGAATAGAACTGCAACGACTTC
The DNA here is from genome assembly GCA_022651745.1 of Parapsyche elsis. Taxonomy (NCBI): domain Eukaryota; kingdom Metazoa; phylum Arthropoda; class Insecta; order Trichoptera; family Hydropsychidae; genus Parapsyche; species Parapsyche elsis. The sequence continues at coordinate 1,557,519 of JAGVSN010000030.1, forward strand.
ATTAACTTATATTTCACCGTTGCCGTTGGTTTGTATGAAAGTGTTGATAAATTCGTTACGAAATTGCTTTCTGGAAAAGTAAAGAGATCTCTCTTTTAATAGGGTGCCGTAACGGATTAGCGAACGTCTCTGGAAACTGGAACAGGCACGCTCCCCAAGGAATCTAGGATAATAGCTTTCATTTTTTTTTTTATACCCTTGACTGTAAAAATACACTAATACAATCCACAATATATGTACGTGCGACATTCTGACGTACGTGGGTATTTTTTAAATTGAATTAATTCAATGTATAAGTCAATGTTTGGTGAACGAAACGTTATCTCTCCATCTTTCAAAAATGTTATATCGTTGTACGCGCATATAAATAGAATAAAATCTAGTAACGAGATTGATCGAAAATCGTATTTCATTCTCTCTCTATGTGAAATTGTATAGCGTTCCAACAAATTCAGACCGTATATAATCTTGTTTCAGACAGACAGACAGAGAAAAAAAATATACGCTACATTATACATATGTACATAGTTACAAGTACATACATAAATCCGATGTTGAACGTTTACTTCTCGATAGACTTGCCATTTGTTTACACGAAATAATGGCTTAAATACTCGATATTATTTGTGTGTGCCATTGACACGTTTTCATTGTTGCGTTTGACGCAAAATAAACATTATTATGTTTTTATTCCCTTCGCTGTTTTTTTTTGTCAAAAAAACGCACCCGTAATACTTTCTTGTCGATGTAATGATTCATTACGTATACATATAATATGTAATGAAATTTGTTAATTATACGACGGAAAGCTTTTCCATTTACTAGGTAAATAAATTACTAGGGAAAGATACTCCCTGGTGGTGAAATTATTGCCCTCTGAAGGGGAATAAGGGAGAGAAAATTGACTATAATTTGTTAAGTAGGAAGGAATTTTTAAGTTAGAAAAATTAGCAAATTCTAACAGAGGATGGCCGATTTGTATTTAGTAATATACAGACTTTGACAATGATTATATTTATGTGTATGTATGTACATATGTAAGGTCAAAAACTGTCAAAAAAATCTTTCGAAATACGAGAATTGCTCTAAACCGGTGGTCGGTAACCTTTTTCGAGCTAAGAGCCAAATTACGGAAAACCTTGCAAAATTGTTAAGCTTAAAATATTCAAAATTAAATTAAATATTTCTCATTATTGATTTAAACGTTCGACAGTTTATTATTATTTTCAGCCGTTCTCCATCCACTGCTGGATGAAGGTATCGCCAATCCTCTTCCATTCCTGTCTGTCTTGAGCAATCTGCATCCACTCGACTCGCGCACATTCTTCTCAATTCATCAGCCCATCTTCCACTCGGTCTACCTTGCTTTCTTTCACATCCTCTCGGATACCATTTCAGTATTTCTCGCGTCCATCTGCTTCTGCTTCAATTTTTTCACACGTACTGCTATGTACATACATATATCTGCCATTTTAGTCACACTTTTAGGCACTGAATATTACGTAGCATTCTTGAATTGAACACATCCATACGTCATAACTGGCAGTACGCATTGGTCGTATGCCTTATTTTTTAAGCACAGTTGGATTTAAAAACCAAGTTCATTCTTCCAAAAGCACTCCATCCTATGTAGTTTGGTTCTTCGTTTACTTACAAGTATTATAAAGTTTAATCTGAAAAGCGATCTTAAAGCTTTTTATTGCTCGTCATGACTATAAAAAGTCATGGCCACAACGCGTTATGGAAATACGATTCATTTTGATCTTGTGTAAATTGTGTTATCATTTTATGTTTCACACAAAACGTTGGGTGACAGCGAGAGCCACAGGTTTTCATACAAAGAGCCGCATGCGGCTCCAGAGCCGCCGGTTCCCGACCACTGCTCTAACTGCTGAGCTATCACTGAACTAACCAAACCTAACTTAACTACTGAGCTATTGCTACCACTGAGGTATCACTGAGTTAACCTAACCTAACCTAACCACGGAACTATTGTTACCGCTGAGTTATCACTAGGCTAACCTAACCACCAAGCTATCGCCTGACTTAAGTAATACTATAATATAAATTAATTGATAACTACAATAAGACCGTCAAACGAATTGAATTATTAATATACTTTTATGAAATACGTTCTAAAAACAGTGCGAGATAGCGTTGCGGAAACAAAAGCTCGTTACTTACAGGCGCAAACTTTCGACAACAAATTAAAATTTGAGAAACTTTTCAGCTTGGAGAACAACCTAATTGAATCTTAATAACACTACATAGACCGGAGAGTGTACGCTTTATTTATGTTTAACAGCGTTTGACTTTTTGTTATCGACATTAACGATCTTTTAAAGTTTACTCAGTTTCACTCGGACGCGTCACACTTTCAACTTTAAATTATCGTTGGCGATAATTAAACCGGGACACGCCGTTCAAATTTAAATTAACTCGTGTACATAAATTTATCAAAGAATATAATAATTAAAAACGATACTGTATAGTGTAATTGTTATCAGTGTCGTATATCATATTTATTTAGACCAGCGCGTAATAAATTTGTCGTATAGGGTCATTTTTCAAGGGAAGGCGTTACATTTTTTTACCGTTAGAATGTCTGTTGATCCATAGTGTTATTATATCAATATGTACTATGTAGTGTAAGCCAGTTGAATTCAACGGAGGGTTTTTTCATCACCCGTACTGTGAGTGTTTGTGTGGGTGAGTATATAGGTACATACATATGTGTACGTGCAGTGTCTATGCTAGCAATTCGCGGCTATCCAGCCAGACAGTCGGCCAGGAAGACCCTTGTGCTACTATATATATATATAGTAATAATACATAATTAGAAACTTGACAGATGAATAAAGTACTGAACTTAGAAAAAAAATAAATTTAATAGTTTTTATAGTTTTTGATGGCGCGTTATAATTACCTCGGCGAGCGTTATCAGCAGACAGACAGACGGAATATAGGTCCTATTATATATATATATGTACATAGGGATATTGCTAGACTGTTCTATTTTCATATAGATACTAGTTTTTTTTTTTTTGATTAGTAGCACTGAGAGTTAGCGTATTTTTTGTGAAAGTTGCGTCTGTGATGAAAATTTTCTGTATGTACTTTGAAGACATGGAACAATGTTATATTTTGATTCATTTTAATAATTGTTAGAGGATTCTGTATTTTAATGTTTTTATTAAAATGTTCTAAGTTTTATAATTTCAAACTTATTTGTGATTAAAATTGGCTCTGAAATGCACGACTTTTTCAGTTGCGTCAGTGACGATTGTGTTTTCTTAAATTTTTCGCTTTCAAAATAGCCTTTCGTAACAGTCTTTCTACAAACAATTTAGAGCTATTATAACTGTTTATAATTATCATAATAAAAGTTATCCTTAAGCCTTGTAGTTGAATTTGAATTCACAACAAAAGTGTCAAAATTTTCTTCAAATGTTGCGCGTGTTACACGTTGACTTACCAAATAACGTATACATTTTAAGGTAATGTTTAAATTTAAAGTACCCAAAATCACGCTTAGGTATAAATAGTAGTTTTTGAAGGTTAAATTTGCAACCAGCGCTTCTCAAACGGTGTTAAATGACGCGACGCGAGATAATTCGTTCGTGAGTCGCCGGCTAATGCGCCAGAAGCGATCGTAAATTAAAAACGAAAGAACGAAAATATCTTTATGCTTATATAACATTAGCATAATTCGCAGATCGCATTAGGCTTCTTATCATATCATATCATTAACATAATGTTAATGCTATGCTTCGCAAAAGTGGCCAGGTATGCGCCAGACACACAGTTTGAATTATGCGCAGATCTTTCACTCTTTCCATTTCGCTTAACCGAAAAATTTCTGGATTATTTTACATTAGAGCTCACCATTTCAACAATTGCTATATTATGTATATACATTAACACAACATTACAGCACGGTTTAAATATTTTATTTATATAAAATCTATCTGGCAAAACGTAGTTACTGTAGATGATCATATCGTATTGTAGAGATAGTTGATAGTTATTTATACTTAGGACAATTGTAAAGAACAAGAAATAAAACTAGGATGCGGTGCTTTTGGAAGAATGAACATAGTTTTTAAATCCAACATTCCGCTATGCTTAAAAAAGAAGGCATACGACTCTGTTATTTATTTATTCACAGGCAAAACGACCAAATTAATTTATAAACAAAAATAAATTACAGGATGATACAATTACAGTTAAAAATAAACATTGGATATATGTAAATGATATACACATCCCATGCACAAGTGTATAGGCATATGTACATATTAACACACATACCTGCATATATATATATATATATATATATATATATATAGTGCCCATTAACACATATACCCACATATGTACATATGTATATATGTATAGTACATATCAACACATGCACACATATTATTACATATTATACACATTACGTATTACTACATACTGTACATCATTTGCACATATTACATATTAAATATAATAGTATCAGACTGTATATACAGACGTATGGATGTGTTCAATTCAAGAATGCTACGTATGTAAGATCCAGTGCACACAGAGAAGCATGAATGGATGTATGCTTAGTATAACAAGAAGAGATCGTAAGAGGAATACATGGGTAAGAAGTATGACCAAAGTGGCAGATATAGCAGAACGTGGGTAAAAGTTGAAGTGGACACATAGCGACAAGAATGGATGGCAGATGGACGCGAGAAATACTCAGATGGTATCCGAGAGGATGTGAAAGAAAGCAAGGTAGACTGAGTGAGCGATGGGCTGATGAATTGAGAACAATGTGTGGAGTCAAAGTGGATGCAGATTGCTCAAGACAGACAGAAATGGAAGATGATTAGAGAGGCCTTCATCCAGCAATGGATGGTGAACGGCTGAAAATTATGGTGATGATGATGATATTTACATTAACCATGTGTACATTAATAATATTCCACACGAAAGTCATTACAATTTCAATATCCACAGCGTACGTTTTAATTTACGCAGTGTCACATTCATCGGTATACCAAAACACAATAAAGTAAAAACTCCGAGAAAATAGTAATAAGATGTCCCAATAAAACGAACGGGATTTCGCCATTGTTTGCCAAAGTTGCGGAGATGCGCTATTTTGAAATTCAAATAAGTAAAGTCAAATTAAAAAAAAAAAAAAGGTAATCCAGACGGGCAAGTCGCAGAAGGAAGCTTGGCTTAATTTTATTTTAAATACGTCTCCGCGAAGGTTTTGCACAGAAAATATAGCTCGTGATTTATTATTAGAAATCGAGCCCGAGATTAAGGTCAGCTTTTTGAAGGGACCGCTTCTCTTAATCCACCTGTATGTATATGTGAATTAAATTCACGAAGCTGGCGAGCTTCAACTACTAGCGACGAGCAAATATTACATTGTTATCTTTATGGTTGTTGCCGTAAAAGAAAGTTGTTTTTATGACTTGTACAAACGAAGGTAATAAAAGTCGTTTTTAATATCGAGCGTGATTTAATTGCACTCTCTCTCTCTCCGTTCAAATAAATGAATAGAACAGAAAAATAGAAATCGCTTAAAACCAATACATAGACATTTTTGATTTTTATCTAAAATTGGTGTTTTATTGTAATATCATAGAAAAAGCACCGAGAGTACTGTCAATCTTTTTAAAGTTGTTTATGAGTGAAATTTTGTCAAAGTATATGGTGACTAGATTTAGAACAGTGGTCGGCAACCTTTTTGGAGCCCGGAGCCAAATCAGCGAAAAATCAAAAAAATGGCAAATTTTCGGAGCCGCCACATATTATCTAATAAAAATATATATGTATATATGTATGTATATAAATAAATTTTACTGACTTGCAAGCTGTAGAGTTCATACAATTAGTCGTCTACACGATATTAATTAACGTTATACAATTCAGCGCTAAAAATAAATATTTTGTCTGAAAACGGATTTTAATGTTGTTTTTGAACTTGTTTTTTGATCTTTGAATTTTCGAACAATTTATATAAATTCGGAACGTAATATTGTATAATAATATCTCAATGGTAATATTCAAAATAAGAAACAATATTCTCACTTTTTACACATAATATAATTTTACACCGTAACTAATTTGGTTGAAGCGACTAAATTCAGGGTCAAAAAAATCTAATTTAAAATTGTTTTTATTTTATTTTACGAAAAGTGTTGGATTATAAACGGAGCCGCCAATTTTCGCGCCCGGAGCCGCATGCGGCTCCGGAGCCGCCGGTTCCCGACCACTGATTTAGAACATTAGGTACTTTTTTATATTTTGATTTATTTTAATTATCTCAAGAGTATTTAACTGTTTTTATTACAATGTCGTTAGCTTTATAATTCGTACTGAAATGCATGCCTTCAAAACAACCATGCGTAACAGTTATTCTAAAATAGGGATCAAGATTAACGGAAGACACTTGACGACATAGTTATAGTTGCATGTGACTCAGTAGATTTACAAAATAGATTAACAGAATTAAGCAATGAAAGTATTAAAGTAGAGATAGTTGTAGAGATCATATTGTAGAGATAGTTGATAGTTATTTATACCTAGGACAATTGGTGAATATGACCGGATGTAAAGAAGAAGAAATGGAGAGCTTTTGGAAGAATGAACATAGTTTTTAAATTCAACACTCCGCTATGTTTAAAAAAGAAGGCATACGAGCAATGCGCACTGCCGGTTATGACGTATGGATGTGTTCAATTCAAGAATGTTACGTAATATTCAGTGCACACAGAGAAGCACGGAGGGACGTATGCTCGGTATAACAAGAAGAGATCGTAAGAGGAATACATGGGTAAGGTGTATGAGTGTTTCTTATTGTTATAATAAAAGTTACACAAATAGGCTATGCAAAGTTTTCTTCATAGCAAAATTATCTTGAAATGTTGCGTGTATGACGTGACTTTCCGTAATACCAAAAAAAAAAAAAAATACATCGATTATATTATACCATGTATGTATTATATATGTATGTATGTATAATTTTATTTTGTGAAAGTAAAATTATGTTGCGAATTTTACCGAAATAATATGAATTTTCTCGTTGTCGTGTGCACAACAAGCGTATGTTACCGGAAAATTGGCATATTTATCATTAATTTTGCGTGTGTCGGAAAACCATGAAAATTGTACGACAAACAAGGGCGGGAAAATTCGTGTCCAACCTTTTAACTGTTTACGTGTAAAATGTATATAAATTGTTACCGAATTCGCGACAGTAGCGAAAACCTTACGTTATGAGTGTTTATTATATCACATGTTGATATTTTCAGCGTATTCAGTGAACAGGAAAGTGTAAATTATATCAAGTTCCGGTTCAAAATACTGTAATTATATACGTGTTTTACATTATATGAATATATGTATGTACTAACTGTACAATAACTTTTACTATTCCACAATTTCAATTGAATATATGTACATTTCTGTAACTGGTGATACTTGAAGGGTACAATACAAAAAGTACATACAGTATGTACTTTTTAGCTTTACGGTTACTTATAATTAAGGCGTCCGCACACTGCTGCGGATTTCGTACGAAATTCGTGCGAAATTCGCAAGTCTGTCAATTGTACCGCACACACTGGCACGACTGCAGCGCCATTCCGCACTCTACCGGCCAAATAGCGAACTACCATCTGTCACCTCGCTTTCGGACTGCATGTTGGCCGCATATTTATATGAATGATTTTTTTTTCCGGTTTTCCGGTGGGAAATCCGCAGTGGTGTACGCAACGCCACCTGCGGCTATGCGATACAACTCCCCATCATGTCAAACGTGCAATTTTTCGTGTGTTTCTTTGCAATGTGAATACGAATTCGTAGAGGTGTGCGAACGACTTTAGTTTTCAAGTGTATTCTTATAATGTTTCCAATATGTATGTATGTATGTATACTTTCTTGCACTTAAATATCGATGTTCAAAAAAGTAAATATTGCTTTTTATATCAATACTAGCTTTATTACCCGGGGTGTAATAAATATAATGTAATATAGTGTCGGACTCCCGAAAAGCAATGCCGGCCCCTTACCAACCCCCAAACCCTCCTTCTTACCCCGGCGGCCCCTTTTTTGGACTCCCGAAAAGCAATGCCGGCCCCTTACCGCCCCCCAGACCCCCCTCCTATTCCGGCGACCCTTTTTTGGACTCCCGAAAAGCAATGTCGGCCCCTTACCACCCCACCAGACCACCCTCCTACTCCGGCGGCCCCTTTTGGACTCCCGAAAAACTATGCCGGCCCCTTACCAACCCCCAAACCCTCCTTCTTACCCCGGCGGTCCCTTTTTTGGACTCCCGAAAAGCTATGCCGGCCCCTTACCACCCCCAAACCCTCCATCTTACCCCGCCGGCTTTTTTTTTGGACTCCCGAAAAGCAATGTTGGCCCCCTTACCACCCCACCAGACCACCCTCCTACTCCGGCGGCCCCTTTTTGGACTCCCGAAAAGCAATGCCGGCCCCTAACCACCCCCGAGACCCCCCTCCTTCCCTGGCGGCCCCTTTTTGGGCTCCCGAAACACTATCTGCTTAAATCTACTTAAATCTGCCGAAAACATCTACTATCGTGTGTACTTCGTGGTTTTTATTAATCGCGCCCGAGCAACGCCTGGTAATTGACGAATGACCCATACGTACATAGGTACAAACATTAGTGTTTTATATGTTAGAATCTAAACAGATAAAATATGTAAGGCACATATTTAAGTGCGAATTTTTCCATTAAATCAATTTGGTTGTGTCTTACATACATACATACATACATACATATATTGTAATAATATGAGATTTTATTAAAATGACAGGATGAATGAATGAACTTGGATTCTATTCAGTAAATAATTAATTAGTGATGCGGAATATTGAGTTTTTTTTTTACAAAAGATTTGATAGAAATTGTAATTTTCATTGTCATTGTCAAAATATCTATGTACATATATATACATATACATAGTTGATGAAAGTTTGCAACGCAAATATTTATGTGCTTATTTAATATTGAAAGTTTACAATATTGGAATCCTTCCTTTACAATGAGTTGAATACGTAAATGTTCAAAAGTAGACATTTATAGGATAGCCTATTTACTTAACACAATTAACTCAAAATATAACATTGAGCCACTTTAAAATCAAACCGCAAATAAAATCTGTAATTCATTGAAAGTGCGACTATTTATTTGTTCATTACTTTTTATCGGTATTTTATGTTTCTACAATACATACGAGTGTTATTCCAAAATTTCCAATTAAAACGCCGAATGTGAAAGTTTCATTTTATACACTGAACTAAACTGCTTGTGATTACTTACTCGTTATTAATACAAAATTCAAACCATTACTGAGAAACGTATCGGATTCGAGAGGCTCGAAATTCTTCATTATCTCCGAGCCGATCGTTTCCATGTAAAAGTAAGCCTTAATTGTGACTCCAAATTAAACTTGAATAATGGGAGCTCAATGACGAAAGGGGGACCTTCTTTCATCCCCCTTGAGACTTGTTAGCTGTTATTTGTGCACGTGCGAATATATTAAATTGGAAATATTTCAAACTAAAGGCGCTCGCACACCTCTGTGCATTTCGTGTGAAATGATTTTTGTACTGTGCACACTTGGCACGACTGCAGCGTCATTCGACACAGTAAACTTCACTTAACACTCAACGGGCGAATAGTGAAATACTGTGCGCACACTTGGCATCATGACTGCAGCGCCATTTGACACTCAGCGGTCGAAACGCGAAATACTAACGGTCACCACGCTTTTGGAACGTTTGTATTTCACTCACGATTCTGACATGGACTCCTCAAATGAAGACGAAGCACTTATGTTGCCTGCATATTTATATGAATGGTTAGTTAAATACTTGTAAGAAACCGATGTCCTTTTCAGTGAAGCTAATAACGATATGAAAATGAACAAAAAAACGACTTTAAAGATCATATTGTCATCTTTCTAATGATACTAGTGTAAGCCCGTTGAATATCAACGCCCGCTGAATTTTTAATATCGTAAAACGCTTTTTTAATAGAGATCCCCACTAATTGATCGAAAAAACAAAAAAAAAAATAGTTTTTATCGCGCCATCCATGTATTATAGCAATCCCCACTAATTGAACGCTATCGATACCCACTCAAAAAAAAATTTTTTTTTTTTACTTTACTATTTATATAATAATTATTAATTATTATATATATAATAATTATAATTTTGAAAGTGATTTTGTAAAAATCAAAAAACAAAATAAAATAATAGTTTCTATAGTGTCATCTATGTATTATTAGTAGAATCACGATCCATTTTGTGGGTAAATCCGAGTCACGATATGTTTAAAAAAAAAGGACCCAACCGACAACTGGTTTTAGCAGATTGGTCTAACGACGTTCTTCCCGAGCCTGAGGTCGTAGGTTCGAACCCCACTCGTGCTGCCAAGTTTTCCCCAATTTTTTCCTCAGCAAGCGTTATCAGCAGACAGACAGACAGACAGACAGACAGACGGATTTCGGCTATTATATATATAATAGTGGTTTTTTTACATGAATGCTGAAATTAGCGCTATAAAAAAAATACAAATATATGAAAAATAGCGCCGATTTTTCAACGGCCGTTGTTTATGTTCACATAATATGTTATATATTGTAATTTTGTCGTAGGACATTTTTTTGCGTCTTTATTTTCAGATCGTGTCGTATGTAACCGATGTAAAAAACTTCAATAAGAGCACTTTGGGGTAACCCACGTAAATGTACATCGTTGACCATAACGACCACCGTTAAGTTACGCTATTGGTTACGGCACATCCACTCGCAAATCCTGAAATATCGCATTTAGGGGTAGTTTTCAGATTTTATTACGATGTGTGAGAGCTCTTTAGCAACGCTATATTACATATTATTATTTTATATGCACATATACACGTTTACGTTTATATAATGTATGAAGTCGTTGCACGAAATAGTAAACCAAGTACGTTTGGGAATAAGCAAAATTCGAAAACTCGGACATCTGTCTCTATTACATACATACATACATACATTGCAGTGACTTTATTAAAAACTCATTAAGAGTTTCATTTTAAAAATTTGAATCAACTCGTTAAATTCTATGCATATATTTATGATGTATAAATGTTGAATTAATTTATTCAAAAAGTGTAAATAAATACTATAAAAAAGTAAATATTTTGTATACATATGTATATATTATTTTTTTTAAATAAAGTGGTCAAAGTTTGGAACTTAGTGACTTCTGAAAATATAAATCCATTTAAAAATCATCTCGACTAGTTTTTGAATATAAATGAATTTTTGTAATCCTTCAAATATCAAATATAAATAATTAAAAACTGTATGTACAATTTATATCAAATAAATAAATAAATTATAGGTTGGACAAAAAAAAATAACTGGTCCTGTATTCAAAAATTAATATTTCAGAAGCTAATAACGCTACGGTGATGAAAATGTAAAATTTTTGTAGTTCAGTTTATCTTCTTTCTAATGTTATGTTGATTTTTGCCAAAAAAATAATTATTAATACTTGAAAAATAATACAGAAAAAATAGAGAATGTATAAAGGATCTTAAAATAATATTATATATTTGTTTTGGTTTTTTTTCAACATTACAATCAGTTTTAGAAATTAGATAAACAATTTATCGACGAAAAAATGGTTCAATATATGCCATTATTTGTTCTATAACTTTGAAACAATTAAAAATTAAATTTGTTTTTCTGTATGTTTTTAAGAGTTCAGTATTGATAATTAATTATCCGCTTGGCAGAATCCAACATCATTTGAAAGAAGATATATTGAACTTTAAAATGCGTATACTTTTATTACCGTAGCTGTAGATATTATTAGTGTTTTGAAATGGGGAAATATGTTTATAAATTACTAAATAATTATGCATTTTGTACTATTTTGATTTATGTAGTTTTACGTTAGATGTGAATTTAATTGCATATATTTATAATAAAAAAAAAAAAGTCAATTATATATCACGTGAAACTTATATATTATATAAATTTCACACGAATAAAAAAATTATAACGCTGCAATCTGATCTAAACTTAAAAGCTAAGGGATTCGAAGAAGATTTTTGGAAATATGTTAGCCGGGAAAAGTATCCAAATCAAATCATCGTTCTAAATCACTGATTCGCATACTGAAGATTCATTAAGATTATCCTTGTCAACATACATAGTGCATACATACCCTATTATGGACGATTGATAGCAGATATGAACCCACAGACTTCTCATTGATAAACTTTTAGTTAATAGTTATTTAGTTATAGTTATTGTATTATAATTTTTGGTTTACTTAATAATTTTATTTTAGCGAAGTGAATTTCGCTCATGGCATTAATAATCTTTAATTTATTAGTTATCCTTTTTTTTAGCGTGTGTTATACATATGTTAAATTTTAACAACAAACAAGTTGGCCACCCCTGTTATATGTACTTCGTTCGAGGTAGACAACAAAGGTGTTTTAATTGAAAAACATTTATCTTAACACAAAAGCGCGTACATATATGGTGAAATTGACTAAAGACTAATTGGGATCTATTTTCACAAACAAAAACACTTCGTTTTTATTTGTACGAAAAAAAAAATCCAATTTGAAATTGCAACTCAAAGGAAAACGTGGTAGACTTTTGACTAAATTGAAACGTACATAATAATTATATATACATATGTATGTTTATTTTTAGAATGATATTTTCTTTGTATACGCTATGCTTTGAATGCTAATAATAACGAACGAAAGAATTTCGTATATTTCAAAATGTTAATTTTCGTGTGCAATTTATTCATCAAAAGTCATTTATGATTCAATTGAATTTAAAAAAAAATTGTATATAGATTAGTATTAAATTATTAAATATTATATTAAGGTCGGAAAAAATCAATATTGACGATTTTTTTTATTTGCTATATAAATAATACAAATAATCTAATAATTTTAACACATCAAACTTTAAATGTAAAAAAATAAAAGAAAGTACATGGCAGAACCTTTTTGAGCGAAAAAACGTGTGTGCATTTCGATTTCATTTCGTTTTTTTTTCAGAATTGTACGCGCAATATGTGAAAACTCATCGTTGAAAAATCTGTCAGAAGAAAATGGATAAAAATTGCATCTTAGAATTCCAACACTGCGGAAAAATTCCTTTTCCAGGATTTTCTCCATGACATATCGCATTTCTGCGACGATTCACTCAGGCACGTACTGCTACATACATATGTATGTAGATACGTTTGTATAGTAGTGACAAAGAAGTAAACTGAATTCAAAGTTCCATTCTATTTCACTTCGATAAAGTTGTAAAATATACATATATTACTTAAGACTAAATTAAAAATATTTGAGTATTTGATATTTAATGAATTTTGCACGGAAAGCATAGTCACAGTAGATAATCATATTGTAGAGATATTTGATAGTTATTTATACCTAGGACAATTGGTGAATATGACCGGATATAAAGAAGAAGAAATAAAACGAAGAATTTAACTAGGATGGAGTGTGCTTTTAGAAGAATGAACATAGTTTTTAAATCCAACATTCCGCTATGCTTAAATGGCATATGACCAATGCGCACTGCCAGTTATGACGTATGGATGTGTTCAATTCAAGAATGCTACGTAAGATTCAGTACACACACATGTGTTCGGTATAACAAGAAGAGATCGTTAGAGGAATACATGGGTAAGAACTAAGAAGTATGACCAAAGTGGCAGATATAGCAGAACGTGTGAAAAAGTCGAAGTGGACACATAGCGAGAAGATGTGAAAGAAAGTTCAGTTCAAAATCAATTTTTGTCGTGTCGGGTCGTGCCTTGCGCTAATTTGCCCGTATGTCAAGAACGACAACAATAAATATCACAAAATTTCATCGAATGATTTCTCGAGTCTGTGTTGTGCTACGTTAACTGTTCTAATCCAACAATCTGCATCTGTGGTTATATTCAGCAATCAATACTTGTATAATACCTACAACAATACTCCCGTACTTGCAGTTTGTTGCCATAATTCGTCAACCTTTTTTTCATAACAATGAAGTGTGCTTCATGTAACTCGACCACGAATGACGTTGTGCACTGTAAAAGACTGTAAACACGGATGTAAAAGACACCTAGATTATTCATGTGCCAATATCTCGGAAGTGGGGTATAGAAAGCTCGGAGCCGAACGTAGAGCGACATGGAGATGCCCTCAGTGCAAACTATCATCGCTTAACCCAAGCGTCAGCCATAATGATCCAGCTTCGCTCGAGGTGATCCTAAATGAGATACGAGACCTCAAACTCCAGCTCGCGGGCGTGCCTACCATCGTTGAAGAGATCAAGGCTCTTAAGAGCGAACTCATTGACCTAAAATCGGTATACGAGTTCAACTCCGCCATGATCAACGAGTATGGAGTTAGGCTCACCAAACTCGAACAGAAAATGCCTGAGTTTGAGCAGCTTCGTGACATTGTCATCTCAACCCAGAACGCTGTCGCTGAGATAAAAACGGATCTTGCGGCAAAAGAACAGAGGTCTCGACTTACAAATGTCGAAATCAAGGGAGTACCTTTAAAGAAGGACGAAAACTTATTTTCGATCGTTGAATCCGTTAGCGAAAAAGTAGGCTATAATTTCCCCAAGCAGCAAATTAACTATATAGCAAGGGTGCCAACCTATAACCCTAAAGAAAAATCCATTATTGTTAGTTTTACAAATCGTTACATTAAGGAGGAATTTATTGCCGCAGCACGCCAGTTTAAAAACTTAACGGCTAGTGATATCGGTCTTGAAGGAAATACCCAGAAATTATACATCAATGACCATCTATCCCCCCAAACAAAGACACTTTTAAATAAAACTACAGCTTCGTGTGGGTGAAACACTGCAAGATTCATGTGCGCAAAAATGATACGTCCCAAAAAAGGAAAGTGATTTAAACAAAATAGCCCAATCAATTTTTTTTTCATTTTTAAACAATTTGTCTACAACCACTGGCCCGACGCATTGCTATTGTCCACATGTTTTCTGTATCAGCTCGCTCAATTCTCTTCATTCATTTCGCTTCACGCTACTATCTCCTCTACCAAAGTGGCTATTACGGGTTACTATTGCTTGCTCGCTATCATTTATCGCTCGCTATCATATTTACTATCGCTTGCTCGCCCGAATTTCTCTTTTGGCACCAGTAAAGTTACTCCGGTCCAATCAATTATTGTATCTCCCATCGGCTTGTACAAACTACAGACAAAATGCGTTTCTTTGGCGGGCAAGCAAGAATTTTAATTAGTTGTCTAAAAGCTTCATCGATCTTGACCTCTTCTGTACTAGTGTTGCGTCGGCCAGAGGTTTTTTAAGTCATCGTTTTTTTTCTTCCCCATAGTAGTTCTTGTGACAATTATGGGATGTTTGCATTATTCTGTCTCTGTTATTTTATTTTATTATACATACATACTCTATACTGTTATGCTTAATTAGCTACTGTTACTTTATTTTATTTACTATACCACCTGTGCATTTTACTAGTTGTCGTTATTCTATTCTATTATTCTATACTATATGTTTTCTTACTATACTATTGTTACCTTACTTTAATTTATTTTTTTACTATATTGGTTGTTGTTTTGTGTTCTTCAATTCTGTTGTTTTGTGTTCTTTAACTCTGTTGTTTTGTGTTCTTTTACTCTTTTTTTTTTTTTTATTATTGATTTTGATTTTCTTTTCTTTCTTACATTGTTACTATTTGTGGAGACCTGTTATTGGCTTTCTGTATTTATAAGTTTCTTACTTTTTTCTGTTGTAACATAGCTGTTGGTCTTCCTAAAAAAAAAAAAAAAAAAAAAAAAAAAAAAAAGCAAGGTAGACCGAGTGGAAGATGGGCCGATGAATTGAGAAGAATGCCAGAATAACAGACAGGAATGGAAGAGAATCGGAGAGGCCTTCATCCAGCAGTGGATGTTGAACGGCTAAAAATATGTACATACATACATAGATGGATAGATATTCAGACAAACACGCATGTACATATGTACATTGTACATGCAGACATAAAGCCGGATAAGTGAAATAACCCGCATTGTTCCAATAATGTCTTTCGTTATTTGTATATGTGTGTATGTACATATATAATTTTTGATATTAAACGAATAAATTGCTTAAAGTGAATTTCTGCTACGTTCCGAGAAGTCTTCGGATTTCGTAACGACCCACTAGAATTTCGGAATTATAGCACATTATAGTCTCGCCGTATAAAACAAAGCTTGACCGTGCATTACTATAAATATAATAGTATGAAACGATTTTCAATATTGTAATTACCAGTGCTCGAATAATAATAATTAAACTGATCGATAAACTTTCAATTTCCCATACACATTGAAAAACTTAAGTTGTATGTAATATCAAATATCGGATAAACTTCCGCCATTGGCTTTCCAGTAATGTGTTCATATTATGATTAAACCGACACGTAAAACGTAAAGGGGTTTGAGGGTTGATTTTACAAATGTTTGTTTCGATTTGTTTCGACGATGATGAGGTAAAACGTTTACTTTAACTGCTCCGCAACACGGAAACTTGTGATGGCGCATTCTCCATATTGTATTTTCCGCTGAAATGTCACAATTTTCAAAGTTCATACGCGAAAATAGTAATGGAACAAAATACACAGTAGTTTTCATCAAATTGGATAAACTTTCCCATTAGTTTTCTTTAAATTTTTACATTTTTCACAATTCTTTATTTTTTTCTATAATATAGGTACTATTTTACATGTTTTAACCATATATTACTATAAATACACTGCCAGTTATGACGTATGGATGTGAAACTTGGACGCCAAACTCAAGAATGCTACGTAAGATCCAGTGCACACAGAGAAGCATGAAAGAGATGCATGCTCGGTATAATACACTAGTGTAAGCGCGTTGAATATCAACGGAGCGCTTTCTCATCACCCGTACTGAAAAATAATATTAAATTTAATAGTTTTATAGTTGCATAATAACATCAACGTAACAATTTAGCAAAGTCGCGAGCATTCAAACGATTTATATGTTCAAAATATGAGGGGATCTCGCATTATCAGCGTTGGATCATAGCGTAAGCGGTGAACTCGGGTTCAAATCCCACTCGCGCGACTCATTCTTCTCAATTCATCAGCTCATCTTTCACTCGGTCTACCTTGCTTTCTTTCACATCCTCTCGGATACCATGTCCACTTCAACTTTTTCACACGTTACGATCTTTTCTTGTTACACCAAGCATACATCTTTCCATGCGTCTCTGTGTGCACTGTATCTTACGTAGAATTCTTGAATTTAGCGTACAAGTTTCACATCCATGCGTCATAACTGGCAGTACGCATTGGTCGTATGCATTATTTTTTAAGCATAGCGGAATGTTGGTTTTAAAAAATATGTTCTAGTTTCATTCTTAGTTTTATTTCTTCTTCATTACATCCGATCATATTCACCAATTGTCCTAGGTATAAATAACTATCAACTATCTCTACAATCATATATATAATAGCCCTATTCCGACTGTCTGTCTCTGAGTGTGTCTGTGTGTCTGTCTACTGATAACGCTCGCCGACGTAAATACATATATATAGTATATACCACTTTGGTCATACTTCTTACCCATTATATATGTATATAACAGCCAAAATCCATCTGTCTGTCTGTCTGTGTGTGTCTGTGTGTGTGTGTGTGTGTGTCTGTCTGCTGATAACGCTCGCCTCAATGAATAATTAAAAACCCAAAATCAGAACGTCCCGCGAGTGGGATTTGAACCCGGTATCACCAGTTCGGGACAGTGAGCGCTTACGCTGTGATCCAAACCAGATAATAACGGGCCTGCTTCAATTCGACAATGTAATATCTCAATAGGCTCTATGCAACAACCACAAAAAACTATTAAATTCACATACATACATATACTCACCCACGCAAACGTTCGTTGATATTCAACGGGCTTACACTAGTATTATATAGTAATGAAGGGATAGTTCGTTCGACTTTATATAGCAAAGTTGCGTGACGTGTAATTAAATTAACGAATGGTTGTTCAACGTGACGGATTAATTATGATTGTCGGTTAAGTGAGTTATTGATCCGGTATAGACCGTTTATTAAATTGTCGACGCAAGATTAAATATTTCTACCCCATTAGATATTAATGGCTATTTATAAAACATAGATAATTATATATACACCATTGTAAATTTTATATTGGTATACCTAAATGCATACGTATATATAATGTTTGAGTGGTTTCATATGTACACATGTATACCTATATGTACAATGTGGAGAGAAATTTATTCTGTAACGGAAACGGTTTTTTTCAAAGGACATATTCTGTTTCCTGTATGTGTGTGCGTGGGTTTAAGAAAGAGTCTGGAAAAATTCTCATGAAAGTTCCGAGCGGGAAAAAAGTCTCGAATAAGGAAAGTGAAAGCTTGAAAATGCTCAGATTTTCCGATTACTCGTTTCTACTCTCAGTATACGTACATATAATATATGTATAATGTGCTGAGCGGAAGGAAAACGCCATGCATAATTTATACGATGTTGTTTTGTTACATTCACACATGCGAATTTGATGGGAATTTATTTTCGTCTAAGAGTGAACAAAGTCCTCCGCGTTCCGACGAAAGTCCTATGAAAATTGGCGATACTTTACTCGGTTCACTTTTGCGCTGTATACATAGATAATGCTAAATTTGCTTTTAAATAAATTAATTGGGTTTTAAATAAACTGACTGTATTTTTGATCATGATTTGTCAAAACCGTTAAGTGTTTCATTAAAAAGTATTGATCATTTTTTTTTTTTCTAAATAGGTTTCGGTTATTAATTGAAAAGTTATGATCAATCATCATTTTCAGCCGTTCAACATCCATTGCTGGATGAAGGCCTCTCTGATCCTCTTCCATTCCTGTCTGTCTTGAGAAATCTGCATCCAGTTGACTCGCACACATTCTTCTCAATTCATCAGCCTATCTTCCACTCGGTCTACCTTGCTTTCTTTCACATCCTCTCGGATACCATTACAGTATTTCTCACGTCAATCAGCCATTCATTCTTCTCGCTGTGTCTAATTCAACGTTTTCGTACGTTCCGCTATATCTGCCACCTTGGTCCTACTTCTTACCCATGTATTCCTCTTACGATCTCTTCTCGTTATATCGAGCATACACCTTTCCATGCTTGTGCACTGGATCTTACGTACCATTCTTGAATTGAACAAACATAACCATACGTCATAACTGGCAGTGCGCATTGGTCGTGTGCCTAGTTTTTTAACCATAGCGGAATGTTGGATTTAAAAACTATGTTCATTCTTCCAAAAGCGCTGCATACTTTGGTTGATTAATTATGTTCTCTACATTATGTATTTTACATAAATATTTATCATAGTGATAAAAATCAACACCTATAACAAGGTAAATATTATATTTCATTAATTTGAGTGACATTTATTCTATCGTTCAATTTAAATGTATATTTGACACATTTTCGACAGTGGAATGATCGACGAAAGCGTCGAAAAACGTCAAATAACCGGAAGTATGATTGTCTCGGCGTCGATATTGAATTTTCCTTTGGCAAAATACAGAGCATAAATGTATACTATGCTAAGACGACGACAGCGTCGAATTTTCCGCGGAATCGTTTCGGAAAATCGAGCGAAAATGAAAGTGATATTTCCATTTTTACAACCGCAACAGTCGTACAGTTTGTGTGTTTCGTTTTTTTTTTTTTACGATTTTTTTTACCAACGCACATTTCCCGCAGACGCATACATTTCAATTTATTTTAATGCACGTGAAAGTATCACTAGCACTAGATTATTGCCCGTTGGCTATCAACGGGTAGTTATTATTGACATATACTCGTAAGTTGGCTAGCAAAACCGGTAACTGTAGAAATACGTACAAATTATACTTCTTATGGAAATATATATTACTAGCTTTATTACCCTCCTGCCCCGGCGGCCCCTTTTTTGGACTCCCGAAAAGCAATGCCGGCCCCTTACCCCCCAGACCCCCCAGACCCCCCTCAAGCCCCGGCGGCCCCTTTTTTGGGCTCCCTAAAAGCTATCCCGGCCCCTTACCAACCCCCAAACCCTCCTTCTTACCCCGGCGACAGCTATTTTCAAAAAATTATATCTCCGAAACTAATAATGTTAGGGTGATGAATAAAAAAACATTTTAAAGTTTATATAATTTTATTTTTAGTGATGTAGTAGTTTTAGCCAAATAAATTATTGCTAATGTCAAAAATGAAGGTTTAAAAAAAATACAGAAAAAACGCATTTTATTTAGTACTAGTTTTATTTTTCTTTTGTTTTTAAACAGTATTTGTTCTAAAAATTTGAATCATAAAAAAAATAGCAATAGAAAAAGTCTGTAATTGTATGTATTTTTTGTTCAATCGCTAATTTTGACATTGATAATAATTTATTTGGCAAATATTATAATGTCTTTAGATAAAAGATGATATGAACTTAGAAATGCTTTTTCTTTCATTTAACATAGCGTCATTAGTTTCAGAGATATACATTTTTGAAAACAACGCATGTTTCGTAAATCATGTAAAAATATTACAAAACAAGAAAAACAGCTTTTATGTATTTTTTGAATATAATATACTATTTTAATTATGATTTGACTTGTTTAACTCCCAGAGTGAATTTACTCAAAATAAAACATTACGTCTGTCGTATAATATATCACAATAGATCTTGGTTTTTGTTTTACGATATTTTATGGGCGAAAGAGTGAATGATGAATTTGCGTTATGCTTTGTTGTATGTACTCGTAAAGTTTATTATGAAGTTGTAAAAAAAAAAAACAAAAAACACACAAGTATATAATATATTATACGATACACAATTTTGACGACGACAAATTTTCCGAGTGACCCCATAAAACACTACGAGTGTATAAATAATATCAGGTATAACGATACTTAGAGGTTAAAATTAATCGGAAAACTTTTAACGACGCCACTGAACTTTTTTTTTTTTCGACAAACGCGTAGACGCGATTTTGACATTGGTTTTTTACTCGACAACAGACGTAATGTAATATTCACGATTATTATTTTACTCATGCCGTAAATTAATTGGCTGTGCCAAAAATAGCAAAGTATTGTACATACATATATATCAGGCATGTTTAAACTGCTGCCCACGAGCCACATGCGATTGTTTTTTGACTAAATTATGTAGAGTTATTTTCCATAATATGATAATTTACACAATGATATTTTTATACCAAGATACTGTCAATTTTAGCTTTGCTACATAAAGGCGCTCGTACACCTCTGCGGATTTCGCGCGATATTCGTCGACGAATTTCGCCAGTACTGAGATTTGTACTGCGCACACTTGGGCACGATTGCAGCGCCATTCGACACAGTAAACTTCACTCGACACTCAACGGGCGAATAGCGAAATACTGTGGTGCGCACACTTGGAACGACTGCAGCGCGTTTGGACACAGAAACTTCAGTCAACACTCAACGGGCAAATAGCGAAATACTGTGGTGCGCACACTTGGCACGACTGCAGCGCCATTCGACACAGAAACTTCACTCAACGGGCGAATAGCGAAATACTGTGGTGCGCACACTTGGGCTCGACTGCAGCGCCATTCGACACAGTAAACTTCACTCAACACTCAACGGGCGAATAGCGAAATACTGTGGTGCGCACACTTGGGCACGACTGCAGCGCCATTCGACACAGTAAACTTCACTCAACACTCAACGGGCGAAACGCTAAATACCATCTGTCACCTCGCTTTCGGAACGTTTGTATTTCACTCACAATTCTGACACGGACTCCTCAAATGAGGACGAATATTTATATGAATGGTTAGTAAAATACTTTTTATTGTTGAATGTAATTTATAACGGTGTGTCATCAAGGATCGGCTGACTGTTGACAAAATCGTCTAGTTTCTGTCACTCTGACATAACCTATCAAGTCAGATCGTACAGGATGGGATACTTCTTCACCGTTTCGATCAGCTTTTCAGAAATTGAGCGAATCGCCGAAAGAATAGTGTACGGAGATTCGTGGTGATTCCGCGACGGATTCCGGTACGAAATCGCCAGTGGTGTAAGCAGCGCTACTTGCGGGTATGCGATACAACTCCCCACCACATCAAACGCGCGTTTTCTTCACTAGGCGAATACGAATCCGCAGAGGTGTGCGTGCGCCTTAATAGGATACGTGATTGGGGCTCTTTTGAACTTATAAAATGTTCAGAAAGTTTGACCACCACTGGTATACCATACATATGTATGTATATCTAAATCGTTTACGCATCGTAAAATTGGGCCAAGAGTGAAAATGATGAAAGTGTTAGTACAAATTTATAGATAACGATCAACACTTTATTATGGGTCGTCGTGTTTCGTACATCATTTGTACGTTTGCAATGTCGTACGACCGTGTCAAATGTCTCAGGAAAAGTGTTGACTACAATGTTTGGGCAATATACGCGAAAGGAAAAGCAGATGTTTTTTTTGCGTGCTGTTAAAGTAACGTGGCGCTGTCGAAATTAAATTGTAAAACACATCTCGCGTACAATTTTTCCTCGAATTTTCCCGCAACAGACATAATGGGTGTAATATTGGCGGAAAAATACCACGAACAATCAAGCGGTCGAGACAGAGTGAATTTTCCGCAAAATACCACAATGGAAAAGTGTTGGAAAATTCGACGCTGGAAAACTCACAGTTGCAGAAGTGACGTGCCGTGTCGGTAGAACTCACAACTGACGAATCGAATGTTAACGATATTTGTAATGTGTGATATTAGACGCAATCTATAAAAGATACAGACATTCTATAAAGAGTCTAGGAATTTCGTGCAATACTTGAAACAGCTGAAAGGAGATAATAATACTGGGTAAGTATTAAGTAATGTATGACATTCAGAAACCTATAATTATATATATCAGTAATTATATATACAATAGCCGAAATCCGTCTGTCTGTCTGTCTGCTGATAATGCTCGCTGAGGAAAAATAATTAAAAAACCAGAAAGAGTGGGGGATCGAACCCAGGACCCCAGGCTCGAGAGAACTCGCACTAATGCTATTCGCTATCGCCCTTGGTCAATTTCTATACAAGGGATCGTGACTGCTTTTCCTACAAAAGGGATCGTTACTACATAGACGGCGCTATAAAAACTATTATTTTTTGTCACTTACAACCGTGCGATCTCTATTAAAAAAGCACTTTACGTAATTTAAAATTCAGCGGGCGTTGATATTCAACGGGCTTACACTAGTTATATATATAATGGCGGAAATCCGTCTGTCCGTCTGTCTGAATGAATCGTGCTAACACTATCATCCAACGGAGGCGACGACGTGCCTGCTATGATTTGACAATATTAATTGTCAATAGGCTCGCGACTTTGCTAAATTGTTACGTTGTTGTATTATAACGCGCCATCTATGCAACAACAATAAAACTATCACATTTAATATTATTTTTCATTACGGGTGATGAGAAACCACTCCGTTTATATTCAACGGGCTTACACTAGTAATATGTATAATAGCCGAAATCCGTCAGTCTGTCTGTCTGCTGATAACGCTCACAGAGGTATTTGATTAAAAGACACGAACAGTCTGCGCTCGAATGGGATTTGAACCCGAGATCACCAGTTCGGAAGAGTGAGCGCTTACGCTATTATCCAAACTAGCTAATGACGAGCCTGCTACAATTTGACAATATTAATCCTCAATAGGCTCGCGACTTTGCTAAATTGTTACGTTGTTGTATTGTAAAGCACCATCTATGCAACAACTATAAAAACTATTACCTACACATATACTCACCCACAAAAACATTCACAGTACGGGTGATGAGTAATAACTCCGTTGATATTCAACGGGCTTACACTTGTTACCTACATAATTAATGCAATCATTCAACAAAATGCCTGAAAGCATTAAGCTTATTGTAAACAATGCAATGTTTCATCAATTGCCTAGGATATTTTTTTAAATTCTGAAAATTTAGGCATTCTAAAGAATGTCTGTTACATTTTTCTTTAACTAGACAGTAAAAAATACCTGGGTAAGTTTTGGGCGACGTAATAATTTAATTGAACTTATTTAATTAATAAAAATTGTATAATATTCGGCACAAGACTGTATAGAGTGTATATTTAGAAGTAATAATCGAGAAAATAATATAATATAATTTATATGATAAATATTTGGATGAAAAGTTTTCAGTCTCAAAAAACGCACACTTTTAAACATTGAAATTTTCGACCACTTTGAGACAAAGTTTTTAATTGATATGATGTGTTAGAAAAACTTTTCGATTTGGGAGATACGATTCTGCGAAGCGTTTTCTTCGTGAGATGAATAATTTTCGACAAAAATTTCATTTCAAAAAAAAAAAAAACCGAATAAAATTTACATAAAATTATATCAACACTCTTCAGAGAATCACACCGGAACGCAAACCCAATTATACATACATTCGACTCGTGAAGACACATATCATATTAAATTTACTTCAAAGCAAAAAGCTCTTGATCGAACGTATGTATATAAAAATATTCATATTTTTAAATCGAAAGCACTGGGAGAAAAATCACACCGCAAAATCCGAGTCGAATAAAAGCTGTGACGAAAGAGAGCTTGCGCGTCAGAGGAAAGCTTCAGCAATAGCTTCAGACTAGACTTCAGTTGCACGTTGGCCGCTGAACCGAGAGCAGAGAGCTTCGAGCTTTGACAAAAGCTCTCTCGAAAGTATTCGACAACTCCAAACAAAGCTTATGCTACAAAAATAAAATTAGAATCACACACACATATATGTATTACATAAAGTATATGTAAATTTTTTCGAAAAAAAACTTTGCTTAGTAAAATTTAATAGTCGTATAGTTTCAGTGTAAAATTTCACAGATGTGTAGTCAAATGTTTCAATAGGTATTAAATTAGATTATAATAATTACATTCAAGTGTCGCGTTAATAGCACGAAAGCTCGCTTTGTTAACCGTTGATAACGCTCGAAAGCTTTGTGTGCTTTCGTCGAGATACGAACGATTTCAACCGCGAAAAAGTGCTTAAAGTGTCTACCAGACTATCTGCTATGATTTAAAGGTGAGTTTATGTCCCTTTCGTAATCTATTCGAGTGTTTGCAAACATTTTGCAAGTGACTACGTCTCGTCAAAGTCGATAGATTGCTGTGTCAATGTTCTTTGTATGTAGACTCGGTACGTGACTGAGTTTGATTACGATGGATTTTGACGTATGCTGATGTTTATACAGTGTTACATTTTAGATCAATCCGTGGTATATTGCATTACAACGTTTAAATTAAGTCATTTTTTTTTTAATTCCATAAAAAAACTGCCAAAAAAAAAATTGCTCGAATGTTTCCTACTCAGATTAAGCTATGAAATTAATTTACACGCAGTGAATTTTCCATTGTTGTGTAGATAATGAATGGTTGAATTTGTTATCTTTTAATTATAAAAAACGCTTTATACTTCGTTATAAAGTATGTTATACTATGCATATCATTTTAAATGAAACGTAATATAAATTTGGTTTAACTTTGCGATTTGAACAATTAGTATTTATGTATATGTGCTATTAGAAATTAATCAAAATCAATGAAATGACACCAGATTATGTATTAAAATATGTAATTGATTACAATTTGCGACTTATGTTACATGATTCGGAAAGATGTGTGTTAAAAATACAAATCCTGATTATTAATTGTTTT
This sequence comes from Parapsyche elsis, assembly GCA_022651745.1. Classification (NCBI taxonomy): domain Eukaryota; kingdom Metazoa; phylum Arthropoda; class Insecta; order Trichoptera; family Hydropsychidae; genus Parapsyche; species Parapsyche elsis. The sequence continues at coordinate 1,583,339 of JAGVSN010000030.1, forward strand.
GTTATACATATTATATATGTATAATATATGAAAAGCTTACCAATTTATTTCTCATTATTATATAATATATAAAAAAGAAAGAACCCACTTACAAGGCATTGTCTAAATTAACTTTTTTTTTATATCTATTGGTTCACTGAAATTGAGTATCGGGTATAGAATTTTAGATGTCACTTAATAAATTAAATTTATTTTATCAAAAAAACAAAATTGCTTTAAAAATATAATAGCCTATAATTTGTAACCGTGAAATGATATTAAATTTAATTAACACGGTGAAATTTACCAAATTGAAAATCAAACCACATATAAGACAGTTAGTGGGTCTTGAGCGGAAATTATTAACGGAATAATTGAATTTTGAAATATGCTTCTGCGGAATGTTCGAGTTGACGAATTTGTCAATAATTCAATTCGATTAGCGAACTCTATTCAATTGCAATTAAATTCGCCACGTTCCTGGAAATGTGACTTTACAACGAAATGCTTCTCTTAAATATAGATTTAGTCGTATCGTAATGATACAATAACATTAAACGCATTCTTAATAAGTACTGGTATATTTTATTGTCAAGTTACAAAACGCTTTCTTGTCTGAATGATGCATTTAAGCAGTAATCAAAAGAAAATGTGTATTGTGCAGTTTACATTGTATTGACTATTTTTTTATAGATAGGTGGAAAACATGGTTTATGCATACAAACTATAGTTTATTTGAGTCTCAAACTCATCCTGGATATGGCTAAGATATCTGAACTTAAATGTCTCTGGAGAACGAACGTAAATTATAGTCCACTTCAATCTACTTGGCAATACAGGAATCATTTCTACCACTATATATATTATAGCCCAAATCCGTCTGTCGGTCTGTCTGTCTGTCGCTGATAACGCACGCCTCGGTAAACAATTAAAATACCAGAACGTTGCGCGAGTGGGATTTGAACGCGAGATTACCAGTTCGGAAAAGGGTGCGCTTACGCATTCATCCAAATTAGGCAATGACGGGCCTGCTACAATTTGACAATATTAATTCTCAAAAGGTTTGCGACATTGCTAAACCATTAAGTTGTTGTACGCGCCATCTCCATGCAAAAAATATAAAAACTATTAAATTTAATATAATTTTTTTTTCTAAGCTCAGTACTTATATCATCTGTCAAGTTTGAAGTATGCATTACTATATACATACATATAGTAGCGCAAATGTTTGTCTGGCTGGATATCCGCGGATCGCTCGTATTTTTATTTTATTTTATTTTATTTATTTATTTTAGGAAAATTTACAGCGTTTAAATATAAAATAAAGAATAGGAACAATAGAGAAATCAACGCCAATTACAAATTTTCACATGTAGATACAAAAATAAGCAAAATTTATAAAGAGAAATGAAAAAATGAAAAAAGTATAAAATAGATAAAGTAAAGAAAATAAGGATAAAAAATACTTAAAGATAAAGCATTAACAATATAGGTATAAATATAAAATGAAGAAGACAAGAGAAAAAAGTATCAAAAATAGAATAATAAAATTGGTTAGAATAGTAGGTATGTATGTATATTAGAGTGACGAATAGAATAATAATTTATTTATTTATTACTAAAGAAATAAATGGTAATGGAAATGCATGATATGATGTAAGTGAAGACTTAAGGATTGGAAAAATGTTTGAGTATGGAAATTTTAAATGTTGGGAAGCTGGAGAACAATATGTCGATAGAAATAGGAAGATTATTAAAAGCTTTGCATGCTCTGCAGATAAATGAATTGTGGGAGAACTTTGAGGTTGAGGACTTTAGGTGGAACAGGTTAGGATTTCGAAGCGATCTGGGGGGACAGTTAAAGAAAATTTTAGAGAGGAGATAGGGGCTATCAACTAGGTTATTGAGAATTTTGTATAATAAGCATAGATCAATAATAGTTCGTCTGGTTACTAATGGAATTTTGATATGGGCAAGCATTGGATTAGAATTTATAGGAAGGGAGAATTTATAATGCAAATAAGTTAGGAACCTTTTTTGGATCTTATTTAATCTATTAATGTTATGTTTATAAAATGGATTCCAAACAGTACTTGCAAACTCAAGCTGGCTTCTGACAAAGGAATTATAGAGGAGGATTAGAGTATCAAGGGATTTAAATGGTTTGGATACCCTCATAATAAATCCCAGGTTTCTATAGGCCCTTCTAGCAATTAGGTCAATATGAGTATTGAACGAAAGCTTGGTGTCAAAAATAACGCCAAGATCTCTCACAGTGTTGACTTTAATAATAGGTAAGTTGTCAATATTGTAAGTGAACAGTATGGGAGACCTGAGTCTAGAAAATGATATGTGAGAGACTTAATTATATTAAGGAAGAGTTGATTTGATGAGCAATATTTAGAAAATTTGTCTAAATCGTGTTGGAGCATAAGGCAGTCATCAACAGAAGATATTTTTTTTAAAGAATTTAGTGTCGTCAGCGAATAGAAGAAAGGAGGAATGGGAAAAACATGAGTCGATGTCGTTAATATATAACAAAAATAAAAGGGGACCTAAATGAGATCCCTGGGGTACACCAGAAGGGACAGTTTTAAAACATGAAATTTGGTTATTGATCTTGACTGCTTGGGAGCGGTTGGAAATATAGGATGATAGCCATCTGTAAAGATCACCATGTATTCCTACATTGCGAAGTTTATGAATGAGGATAGAGTGGGAAATTTTATCGAAAGCCTTGGAAAAGTCGGTATAAATGGTGTCAGTTTGACAGTTATCTTCCATGTAGCGTGTGATGAAATCGGTAAAATGGAGTAAATTGGTTTCAACAGATTTTTTAGAAAGGAAACCATGTTGGTTAGGAATTATATATTTACGAAGGAGGGAGGATAATTGATCAGTAACGATTTTTTCAAATACTTTGCCAAAAGAAGATAATTTAGAGATTGGACGATAGTTACAAACATTATGTATATCTCCAGATTTAAAAAAGGGGTAATTATAGTAGTTTTCCATAATGTAGGAAATGTGCCATGGGTTAATGATAATTTAAATAGTTTGAAGATAGGATAACAGAGTTGGGATGCACAAGATTTAATAAATAAGGGATGAATTTTGTCGGGACCTGCACCTTTGTTAGTATCCAAATTATTAAGATATTTAAGAACTAGAGGGGGATCAAGGAAGATATTATTGATGGTGTCCAATGAGGGGAGGTTATCAAAACAGGGATCGGGAGGGGAGGTGTGAATGAAAACAGAGTTAAAATAATCATTAAATAAATTAGATTTGGAGAGATCATCTGATGCAGTTATATTGAAAAAAAATAAAGAGTTTGGTATCTGGTCAGTTTGGCGTTTAGATTTTACATAGTGCCAAAAATTATTTGCGTTGCATACTGCACGTACACATATATGTACACTCCGGATTTTTATTGTCGTGCACGGGGTCACGAGCTTTTTGTGGTGCCGGGGTACAGAACAATGCTTATGGGGTCCAGCCCGGTGGTTACTTCTCTTAAATTATTTAATTCATTGTCGACTGATGTTGACATTTTCAACATCAGCCCGGCGCAGTTTGTAATCCAACTAAAGATTTGTAAATTCTAGTATATTATTTTTTATTGTTGTTTTTTTTTTTTGTTTGATTTTCTTGTTTTTATTATATTATATTATATTCTGTGTAACTTCTATGTAGCTTTTTTGATATTCTTATTATTTTTGTTTTACATACATATGTATGTATGTATATGTAATCTATATTTTGGGCTAAAAACCTGTTAATAAATAAATAAATAAAATATAGATACTCACAAACACTCACAGATTATTATTGATCAATACAATTTAAACTGCATCATACCCTTGTTTGATAGTATGTACAGCGTTTTTTAATGCGTCGATAAAAGCCTCGTCAATCTACATAAAATAATGCGTAATTGTTAAAATACTCAATCAAAATCCAAACAAAACACATGAACGCGTTAGCATTTCACTAATACTAAGGTAATGGGGAACGTAACGTGTCATCGGGCGAATTGAGAGACTTATTAATTTTCAATCCAATAATCGGATTTACTAAAATCTGCTCTGGCTTATACCCACATTCCTACATGTACATACCTATGTATGTACCCAAACATACACACTGGTTCTGAATTAATTATAAAGCTCTAATCCGGAACGAGGGTAGAGCTTTGTCGGGTGATTAACGTACATCCGAGCAGCTACTAACACATAAAACGAATTCCGATGAAGCGAAATAAGCCACCGTTTAGTACAAATCTACAATTAGACTGTATCTAATACTCGTACGTATATATTTTTTAACAATTGTCTGAGATTATACCATTGTAACTAACGACAGTATAGTAAATATTGTGAATGTAGTACAATAGTACTGAATATTTGCATTGAACACGTCATATGTATGTACATACATTGAACGACGTTCGATGTTCAATTAACGTATCTTTAATTTAATATTTTATTGTCATCATCATCATCATATTCTGAAGGCATGTGATGATGATGAAGGCTCAATTCATCAGCCCATCTTCCACTCGGTCTATCTTGCTTTCTTTCACATCCTCTCAGATACTATTCAAGTATTTCTCGCGTCCATCTGCCATCCACTTCAACTTTTTCACACGTTCTGCTATATCTGCCACTTTGGTCATACTTCTTACCCATGTATTCCGCTTACGATCTCTTCTTGTTATACCAAGCATACATCTTTCCATGCTTATTTATATTCATCATCATCATTTTCAGCCGTTCTCCAATCCTCTTTCATTCCTGTCTGTCTTGAGCAATCTGCATCAAGTTGACTCCACACATTCTCAATTCATCAGCCCATCTTCCACTCAGTCTACCTTGCTTTCTTTCACATCTTCTCGGTTACCATTCCAGTATTTCTCACCTCCAATCTGCCATCCATTCTTCTCGCTATGTGTCCACTTAAACTTTTTCACAAGTTCTGCTATATCTGCCACTTTGGTCATACTTCTTTTCTTAACCATGTATTCCGCTTACGATCTCTTCTTGTTATACCAAGCATACATACATCTTTCCATGATTATTTCTATTCATCATCATCACCATCATTTTCAGCCGTTCTCCAATCCTCTTTCATTCCTGTCTATCTTGAGCAATCTGCATCCACTTGACTCCACACGGTCTTCTCAATTCCTTAGCCCATCTTCCACTCAATCTACCTAGCTTTCTTTCACATCCTCTCGGATACCATTCCAGTATTTCTCACGTTCATCTGCCATTCATTCTTCAAAATTTTCACACGTTTCACAGACACACACACAGACACACAGACGTACGGAATAGGGCTATTATAGAAAACAAAAAGGTACCTGACAGAATTGAAGAATTCATGCACTTACAGTAGATATCAATTTTAATCATAAATATACTATCTTGGGACATTATAATAAAAACAGTCATATACAAAACCCACTTGGGATAATTGAAATAAATCAAAAAAAAAAAAAAAACGTTTAAACGAATTGCAGAATATCTTCGTCACACATGCAAGTTTCACATAATTTTATACAAAACCAACTTTCCAAAAAGACTGACAATATAAAATGCCTTGGCATTTTATACAATGCGGAATTAAATAGCGGAATTAATTTAGCGGAGGCGCTAAAATTACTTCAAGTATTATTAAATTGAACTTTAAAATTTCGTATATTAGATTTTTTAACCGGATATTTTAACATTGGCCCCTTTAGAATCAAGCCATAAAGTGTTGGTCGCACTGTGTACTTTCATCAAAAAAATATAAAGTACTCTACAATGTAATGGAGTTTTTCTTTGTTGTTTATGCACGATGGCGACTTTCCTCGGAAGCGATTAAGCGATGATTAAATGTGTCAGTTTCAAAGTTCAAGCTTATGACTCGAACCAGTGCTTCTCAAACTGTACCACGATCTCAAAATGTACCACGATATTTAAATGCGACACAATACAATTCGAGAAACGCTCGTTTTTGACGAGAGATTGAAATCAATTTACCTCGCATTTCTATTGTGATAGAATTTTCACAGATAAAGTTGTGTGTTGTTTGCTCCTATTATTACATATTTTTTTTAGCCGTTTTGGAATCTAATAATTATATTTATGTATATAGCACGTCAACTCGTTCGTAACGTGACATCCCATTTGAATAATTTTACTATACAAATATACGAATAAATGTTTGCTAAGGTATTTAAAAATATGCGTCGAGGAGCAAAGAAATGCCTATATTTAGGTCACAATTTGATCGAGCGTGAAAAGATAGCATTACAAATTAATTATCGTTTTCATTATACATAATGCCGGACAATATATGTACCTATACAATGCAATACGTATAAATTGTAGAGAATATCGTTAGCCCAGTTGGGAAAAATTCTAATCGCGTAATTTGGCCGCTACGCATTAAATAAACCGGTCCCCTTTATAACGAGCTCGTCTCGCTATAGCGAAAGGCTCGATCGAACGTTAATGGATTCGAACACAATTACGTTACGATCCCACTCGAAAGTAATATTGAAAAAAAAAAGATGTATGTACCTGCTGAATACGAGGAATTCAATACGAATTTTCACATTGTTTGAGTTTATTCTATGACCGACGAGAAAATAAAAATATAAAAAATGAGTACATGTGTATATTTACAGGATGGCCCTTTTTTTTTGTTCGGTTACAAAACGCTCTCTTGTCTGAAGGGTAAAAGTTGGAGGATATATTTTCACGAAAATCGAAAGAGGATATGATGTAGTTTAAGTTCTATTCATAATTTTATTTTTCAATCATAGTTGAAAGGTGGAAAATACGACAAGTGAAAATCACGTTTTATGCACACAAACTATGCAATTTTATCATTTATGTTATTTTCCTTCAGTATCAAACTCAACCTGGATATGCTTAAGGCACCTGATTATTGCATCACGTAAACTAATATATATATAATAGGTATATCATCATCATCATTATTAGCCGTTCAGCTTGATTGCACACATTCTTCTCAATTCATCAGCCCATCTTCCACTGTGTCTACCTTGCTTTCTTTCACATCCTCTCAGATACCATTCCAGTATTTCTCGCGACCATCTGCCATCCATTCTTCTCGCTTTGTGTCCACTTCAACGTTTTCACACATTCTGCTATATCTGCCACTTTGGTCATACTTCTTACGATCTCTTATTGTTATCACCATCCACTGCTGGATGAAAGCCTCTCCAATCCTCTTTCATTCCTGTCTGTCTTGAGTAATCTGCATCCACTTGACTCCACACATTCTTCTCAATTCATCAGCCCATCTTCCATTCGGTCTATCTTGCTTTCTTTCACATCCACTTGGATACCATTCCAGTATTTCTCGCGTCCATCTGCCATCCATTCTTCTCGCTATGTGTCCAATTCAACTTTTTCACACGTTCTGCTTTATCAGCCACTTTGGTCATACTTCTTACGATCTCTTATTGTTATACAAAGCATACATCTTTCCATGCTTCTCTGTGTGCACTGGATCTTGCGTAACATTCTTGAATTTAGCATCCACGTTTCACATCCATACGTCATAACTGGCAGTACGCACTGGTCGTATGCCTTTTTTTTTAAGCATAGCGCAGTGTTGTATTTAAAAACTATGTTCATTCTTTCAAAAGCAATCCATTCTAGTTTCATTCTTCGTTTTATGTTCACCAATTGCCTTAGGTATAAATAATTATCAACTACCAATATATTATCAATATGGTTGCTATCATAAATAATAGTATGCAAAAAAATTGTGATTTTCAATTGAGCCTCTTTTTCCAACTCTGCATTAAGATTGAAAAAAAATATTTTTAGCAATAAAATCTGCATCGTATCATATTTATTTTGGCGGAATTAAATATCCCATAATTTCCACCACCTGGATAGGAAACCGTCGTGAAATGCGACGATGAAAGCATCAGCACCCTGTATAAGAGTGGTCATTAGCGCTTTTCATAAAATGTGATAGCTTTTGTATGTCATTTTCGTTTTAAATGTGAAAAACGGAATCGAGTTCCGTTTAAATAAGCTATTATCGTCGAATCGTTCGTGCGAAAAAGATAAATAAAAATAACCGCAAAAACTTTACAACAAATATACGTATGTACATATGTATGTATATATAATGTATGTATATCCTTTATATTATATTCTGAAAGATGTTTTGGCATCGGAAAAAAATTGAACCCGTTCCGCACCGTGTACTCTATTGGATTGTAAAATTCAACGCGTGAAATTGAATACGAAAGTACTGAGATCAATTGTATAAATCCAACATTCTATACATTCGTGTATTTGTTTGTATATTGGCTTGTGGTAATTAGAATAACACATATTTTATTCAATTTAATACGTGATTGGATTAACACAATTAAGCGAACGAAAGTTTGAAAGTAGGCTTAAATTATGTTTAATGAATTTTGCACGCAAATCATAGTCACTGTAGATAATCATATTGTAGACATACATAGTTGATAGTTATTTATATCTAGGACAATTGGTGAATATGACTGGTTGTAAAGAAGAAGAAATGAAGAATGAAACTAGGATGGAGAGCTTTTGGTAGAATGAACATTGTTTTTAAATCCAACATACGACCAATACCAGTAGCTATTAAAATAGATTAAAGATGTATTGTGAATATACATATGTACATAGTATATGAACAATAAAAACATGGATGTGAAACTTGTATGCTAAATTCAAGAATGCTACGTACTGTATGCTTGGTATAACAAGAAGAGATCGTAAGAGGAATACATGGTGTTATGTCTGGCTCACCAGCTCGTAAATATTTGAGCCGAATATAAACAAATGTCGAAGCCATCGAGGTGAATACAAACTTTCCGTGAATATTGCACCGAACTTGAAATGAGTCACACATTGTTGTTTTGACTGGACTCAAGCCGGTCATGAATCGAGTCATACCATACCCTTGGTTCATCTTCGATGACCTCACGCACTAAACACATTTAAAAACAGATTTACACGTGCCAACTTGATCTCGGACAAACCTCTGACCTCTAGACTACCGCATGTACTCCCTTTACTTCTCTTTCCCCTTGTCTGAATTGGCATCGACCAATCAGAGTCCGAAAGTGCATCAGGCCATAGTCATCGACCAATTGAAATTGATCCAGACCTCAACTGCTTTTTCCTAACCCCTCGTCCCTCTTAAAACTATATAACGATGTGAACGACAGGTTTACCTCACTCCTCAAGTCGCATTCACCCAGACTTCTTTAGTCACCCACTACTTCCTTCAGTCACTCTTCCAGACTTCTACTACTTCTACTTCACTCATACGAGCTAAATACGCAAATCTTTTGTAATTTGTTGTGATTGTTCCACCAAATAAAATTGTGAAATAAACAAACTTCATCATCACCGTTCAAGTACTGTGTTTTCATTTTTACTCTGTTATTCCACCTCCAATACATAACAATGGGTAAGAAGTATGACCAAGGTGGCAGATATAGCGGAACGTGTCAAAAAGTTGAAGTGGACACATAGCGAGAAGAATGGATGGCAGATGGACGCGAGAAATACTGGAATGGTTTCTGAGAGGATGTGAAAGAAAGCAAGGTAGACCGAGTGGACGATGGGCTGATGAATTGAGAAGAATTGTGTGCGAGTCAACTGTATGCAGATTGGCCAAGACAGACAGTAATGGAAGAGGATTGGAGAGGCCTTCATCCAGCAGTGGATGGTGAACGGCCGAAAATGATGATGATGAATAGGTGATTGATGATTTTCTCTACAACTTTTTGTATACCTACATACATATACATACATATATAGAGTGTGTCAAAAATTGAATATTGTAATTTTCGCAAGTGTCCTATCGGACAGTTTGCACGGAGTTTGTAATTTATCATATATGCTAATATCACGACACGTTTATCCGAAGTTTTATTGCTTTCATTAGTGCGAGACGCCACTGCTCTATGCGTAAATATACATACATATATATATATATATACATATTGACCAATAAAATATATACATATTGACCAATAAAACGTTAAATATTACGTTGAAAATTAAAATATAGTATATTTTACGTTCATTGTTAATTCGTCGTTGTTTTTATTTTTACTACAAACAATAAAATTGTCGTTCACCGGTATTGTGAATTTATTTTATATTTATGTATATTAATATTACGTGTATGATAAAAGCAGTCGATTTTGTATAGGGCACCTTATACGGTCAATATTATTGACGCGAATGTTTGAAAATTCGAATCCGTGTTAATTCAATCCATAAAAATCTCAAACCTTCAATATTTCAAACCTTATTTTCAATATCGTCAATATGATAAGGTATTGTCAAAAGTTTTAAATCCAATTTCCGCTATACAAACAATAAGGCAGACGACCAATGCGTTCTGCCGGTATTGTGTAAATTTATGCACACAGATTTATGCATTTATGTATAATAAGAGATCGTAAGAGGAATACATGGGTAAGAAGCATGACCAAGGTGGCAGATATAGCGGAACGTGTGAAAAAGTTGCAGTAGCAATGGACTGGACATAGTGAGAGGAATGGATGGTATCCGAGAGGATGTGAAAGAAAGCACGATAGACCGAGTGGACATGACCAGATGAAAAGAAGAAGAAATAAATTGAAGAATGGAACGATCTAAGATGGAGTGCTTTCGGAAGAATGAACATACATGTGTAGTTTTTAAATCCAACATCCCACTATGCTTAGAAAAGATGTATGGATCTACATAAAACGCTGAATTCAAGAATGGTACGTAAGATTCAGTGCACACAGAGAAGATATCCTAAGAGGAATACATGGGTGAGAAGCATGACCAATAGTGGACACATAGCGAGAAGAATGAATGGCAGATGGGATGTATATATGTATGTACATAGTTTTTAAATCCAACATTCCGCTATGTTTAAAAAAAAAGGCATACGACCAATGCGTACTGCCAGTTATGACGTATGGATGTGTTCAATTCAAGAATGTTACGTAAGATTCAGTGCACACGGAGTTGCATGGAAAGATGTATGCTCGGTATAACGAGAAGAGATCGTAAGAGGTATACACGGGTAAAAAGTATGACCAAAGTGGCAGATATAGCAGAACGTGTCAAATTTTGCATGCATTTTGCTTGACTTCTTTTTTGTGGGAATTCCCCGCACTTTAGACCCCCCGCACACACCCGTTACTTCTGACGCTATCTCCAGGCAAATCCTATCCATGGTATTGTACATATATCTATGATTGAGATGAATGTGTGGAGTCAAGTGGATGCAGATTGCTCAAGACAGACAGAAATGGAAGAGGATTGGAGAGGCCTTCATCCAGCAGTGGCCAGAACCACTGGCCTAAAGTCTTATATATATAAGTTGCGAAGCAACGGGAGCCAGGTTACCTCGCTCGGCGTACCTCGTAATATGTGTACTATTTTGCCTCGCGAGGCTTCCTCGCTGCGTTGCTTCGCAGCTTGTGTACATACATGGCTTAATATGCACGGATGCATAAGGGAAACGTTACCGATAGACTAAACAGATTCAAACTATGTACTAGTTATACAATAATGATACTGAATAACAGTTTGTGCGGGGTGGCACGTCGACATTAGCCCGTCTGAAACAAACCCAACCCTACTCAAAGCAATCATAAAAACACTCGTGACATAATTCACCTTTGGCGATAATAATAATTCGGACCAAAGACAAAAACGACACGGGGTAGTTGTAACACAAAAACGACACGTGTTGCTCGAGGCGCACTTTCGCGGACGATTGACCGTATCGATCGAACATACAGAGACACGAGGAGAGACAGGGAGTTATGTAGTTACATACAATTGTCGGCGAGAGTAGCACCGTGAAATTGCCAACGTTTGATTTACGATCACACGGTTGTTTAACATGAATATGGTACACACTTGCTGTATAAACACAGTGGTATAGTACCAGGGAGCGTTGTCTGTATTGAAACGTAAAACTGTTTATCCTCGTGTAGAGAGTGGCGACGTATTCGAAAACTATTTCCAGGATGAGGGGTGTAGGGGTTAAGGGATGCATTTAATAAGTTGGCTGAATAGCAACAAATTAAAATTAAATGTAGAAAAAATCAAAACAATGGTAATTAATTATAATAAGATTAATAAAACTGATTTTAGGTTAAAAGTTGGTGACAGTAATATTGAATTAGTTAATAATTTCAAATATTTATGTATAATATTGGATGATAAGTTAGATTTTAAGCTACACGCTCAATTTTTAATAAAAAAAGTAGCTAAAAAAGTAGGAATATTATATCGGCTAAGAAAATTATTATCTAAAGAAACTAAAATAAAAATTTATAATGTAATTGTCAGACCTCATTTTATGTATTGTGATTAATTATTAAATATGTTACATAAGTCAAATAGAGATAGATTATATGTAGATTAGATATAGAGAAAAAATATTGACTACATATGTAGGTATATGTAATTCAGTCAGTTATGACGTATGAATGTGAAACTTGAATGCTAAATTCAAGAATGCTACGTAAGATCCAGTGCACACAGAGAAGCATGGAAAGATGTATGTATGCTTGGTATAATAATAGGTGGTCGTAAGAGGAATACATGGGTAAGAAGTATGACCAAAGTGGCAGATATAACGGAATGTGTGCAAAAGTTGGATTGGACACGTAGCGAGAAGAATGGATGCAGATGGACGCGAGAAATACTGGAATGGTATCCGAGAGGATGTGAAAGAAAGCAAGTTAGACCGAGTGGAAGATGGGCTGATGAATTGATAAGAATGTGCTTTCAAAAGAATGTACATAGCTTTTAAATCCAACATTCCGCCATGCTTAAAAAATAAGGCATACGACCAAAGCGTTTAAATCCAACATTCCGCCATGCTTAAAAAAAATAAGGCATACGACCAAAGCCAGTACGTATGGGTGTGATACGTGGATGCAAGAATGTTACGCAAGATGAGCGTGAAAAGATGTATGCTCGGTGTAACGAGAAGAGATCGCAAGAGGAATACACGGGTGGATGATAAATTCAATGAATGTTACTGCAATGGTATCCGAGAGGATGTGCATACAGTGGAAGAAGCGTGAAAAAGATGTATGCTCGGTATAACGAGAAGAGATCGTGAAGAGGAATACATGTGTTAAGATCCAGTGCATGAATAAATGCTCGGTATAACGAGAAGGATCAGGATATAAGAAGTATGAATAAACAGTGTGAAAAAAGTTGGATTGGACACCTAGCGAGAAGTACTGGAATGGTATCCGAGAGGATGGAGCTGATGAATATTGAGAAGAGTGTGTGGAGTCAAGTGAATGCAGATTGCTCATGCAATAATTGCCTCCATCCAGCAATGGATGGTGAACGGCTGAAAATTATTATAATTAAGTGGACACATAGCGAGAAATACTGGAATGGTATCCGAGTGGGAGATGGGCTGAAGAATGTGCGGAGTCAAGTGGATGCAGATTGCTCAAGACAGACAGTAGTGGAATGCAATTTTCATTTTTAATCATCGCGGATCACTTGGCTTTTATTAAAAGGGGTCGCCACTCGAAAAAGGTTGGGAACCTGTGCGCATAAGACATAACTATGTAAATTTTGATCGCGACTAGTCAAACGAAACGAGACGCGACGGAGAAATTTCAATTTGAACACATTTTTGGAACACATTTTTTTTTTGTTTTAACGAAATCGAAGCGTGATAGTATTTCGGAATTCGGACAACGCGATAACGGGAATAATTCAGTGTGTTAAAGTCACCTCCCCCATTAACCTTATTGAGATTCATATCGTACTGTAGAGATAACGTCAATCTCAAAGGCGTTAAGTTTGATGTGAGATATTCTGTCGTCGACTACTGATTTTTCCACGTGCGGTGTGTAATAATGGTATAAAAAGGACGTGTTGGAAAATCGGTTTAATACTTACGGGGTCCCCGTTAAGGGGTCACCTGTCACGTCGCATCAGCGGCAGTCAAAGGGTTTTTTTCCGCCGTGTATGCAAGGGAATTTACAAAAGGGAAACGAGATGTGAAAGAGGGAAAACGAGCGTAATGGAAAAGCGGACCCCTTATTGTAAAAGTAACGGATCGTGACGGAAAAGGAAATGCGTGTCACGTGTAATGCAGTTCCCGTTAGTGAACCTGTCGAAATTGACGGGAAGTGACTCGATCGTTTTTACTTTTTTTTTTTTTTTTTTTTTTTTTTTTTAATTTACTTTTTGTACCCGTTACCACACGGCTTTTGTCAGTGCTTTGTCGCTCTCAGATCGGACTAATAGAGATTTGGAATAGAGGAGCGTTTTCCAAATTGTGGGTCGCGAGCCGATTTTTAGTGGGTCGCGAAAAATTCAAAGTAAAAAAAAAAACCAGAGAATAGGATGCGTCCAAGCAAATTGTATTGGCATTTTGTGACGAAGCATCCGAATTTTAAAAACAAGCCACTAGAATTTTTTAAGTAAAACTTCTATTGGCACGGTAGTGGAAATCGTTTCGTGTCGTTTCTATACAAACTGACCGAACGGACGGGTGAAACGATATTGCCGTCTCTCTTGCTCTTCCGCGTTGATGCGAGACAGAGATAGCTACCCGCGGCCCGTACCGCCCCTCGCCCTCAAAATTTAATCGCTTTTATCGCTCCATTGTTTGAGCAAAATGTGTGCGATGTTTTGAAGTCATTCTCACATAACCTATCCTCCGCTTGCTTTACACTGCAAATAAGTTTTACTTCTACAGTGAGTAGCGGCTACACACTGTGATTTTTTGAAAGACAGCTTGAGTCGTCATAATCGAATCTTTCGCATTACACCAGCATTAATGAAAAATCACTCCACGCCTCGCACCTGATTAGTTTGCGCAAGCTAGTAAGCCGCACACAATTGGCAAGACTTTAGTGCTACCACCAATAAAATACACGGTTGGAATTATTATGTTTGATGATGAGAGCAAGAAAGAAGTATAGAAGTCGAAACGATTTCGCTTATAATACGATTGCACGCAGAATCGATGAAATGACCCAGTGGGCAGAAGATGAGCTGATCATTTGAGCTGAGCATTTTCAGCGTTAGGGAGTTAGTAATTTCGGGTTCAAATCCCACTCGCGTGACGTTCTGGTTTTTTAAATTATTTACCGAAGTGAGCGTTATCAGCAAACAGACAGACAGACAGCCAGACGGATTTGGGCTATTATATATGTACTAGTGTAAACCCGTTGAATATCAACGGAGCGTTCTCATCACCCGTACTAAAAAATAATATTAAATTAAATAGTTTTTATACATAGTTGTTGCCCATGCAACAATATGTTGCGCCATCTATGGCGCGTTATAATAACACCGTAACAATTTAGCAAAGTCGCGAGCCATATTATATTCGGCTATAAATAGTCACGTTGAAGCCTGCCCTACATCATCTGGTTTGGCTCACCGCGTAAGCGCGCTCTGTTCCGAATCAGTGGTACTGGGTTCAAATCCCACTCGTGCGACGTTCTGGTTGTTTTTAATTATTAACCGAGGCGAGCGTTATCAGCAGACAGACAGACAGACGGAATAGGCCTATTAAATATATAATAATGGCAGAAAATCGAATTTTAAGTAAACAAAACCTCTTAACACATTTTAATTATGCCATCCGTGAATATACATATGTATGTACATATGAAATAATATGTATGTACATATGTACATTGTAAGTTTACCGTATCGAAAAGTAATTTAGTCTCATAACAGAGTCGCCTTTCGTGCGATATTTGACAAACGCTTCTCTGGCCTCACAAACGGAACCGTATTTATTCTCATCTTAACTTTTACGATTTATGGAGAGCTATATTTTGTTTCCTCTGCGGTCTCTTTTTCGGAGTCCTCGAGGCGCTTTTCCAGGATTGATTTCCACTGGAGTTTTTCTTCCCCTTTCCATTTTCCGGAGTCTCTTCAGACCGCATCAAACGCTTCCATTTCCCATTGACACTTTTCGATACGCTTAAAGACCCCTCATTTCTCACCACTTTCATTTGACACACATATATGCCGTTGCCAAAGTGAACCAACACCATTTATTTATGAGAATAGAGTGGTTCTAATCACCGGATTACAGTGCCTGGAAGATTCTACGAGGCTTTGTTACCTAAGACTTGGTTCACCTAACGTTGAAAATTATCCACAATTCGGCATAAACGTAAACCACGCGTAGATATTGTACTCGTACAAATTAACATATGCTAAACAATGCGTTCGCACGAACGTCTAAGAATCGAGCAGTGTTTCTCAAAATGTTTGAAGATGTACATACGTACGTGGCAGTGCATAGTTTGCTGCGAATTACAATGATAATTTAATTAAACGTAACACGGAGGTTGACCGCAAAGGGTTAACTTTTTTTTTTGTTTGGTTTATTTTGTTTTTCATCGGGACGAGTGAATTTTTTGTCGTAGTGAAAAATTTGTGAAAATTTTTTGCGCCATGTTTCTGGAAAAAATTTCCTACATTTTTCGTATTTCTATACATTTTTTCTTATGATCAAAGTATTGGAAAATTCTCGGCGTGTGTGAATTTTCAGGGAGAGAGAAAATATTTTGCAATTTGAAAAAATACGTTGGAAATATTTATAAATAGATACGTATAAACATAATTTATAAGCAATTGCATTACTTTAATTATATATTTTAGATTTTTAATGTAACAATAAATATAAAGAGCAAATTGAAATTTAAGATTTTCACTTATTTTATAATTTTTATTCAATTCAAATACTTCATTATAATTATAATTATACTACTAGTGTAAGCCCGTTGAATATCGACGGACGTGTTTGACTATACTAGGGATTAAGGATTAAGGTGATCTTGGGTTCAAATCCCACTCGCGCGCAGACGGTTCGGGTTTTTTTTTATTAATTATTTACCGAGGCGAGCGTTATCAGCAGACAGACAGACAGACATATGGATCTGGGCTATTATATATAACTAGTGTAAGCCCGTTGGATATCAACGGATGTTTGTGTGGGTGAATATATGTGTATTTAATAGTTTTTTATACATAGTTGTTGCATAGATGACGCGTTATAATACAACACGTAACAATTTAGCAAAGTCGCGAACCTATTAAGAATTTATATTGTCAAATTGTAACAGGCTCGTAATCGCCTCCGTTTGGATCATAGCGTAAGCGCCCAACGTTCCGAATTGGTGATCTCCGGTTCAAATCCCGCTCGCGCGACGTTCTGGTTTTTAAATTATTTACTTGGGCGAGCGTTATCAGCAGACAGACACACACACACACACACACACACACACACACACAGACAGACAGATGGAATTGGGCTATTGTATATTTATATGATATGATTAGAATGTTGTTAAATTTTTCTGAAGTTTGAAAAAAAATCATATCAAATTTGATGAAAAACTATTGAAATTTGTCAAATTTTGAATGAAAACTGTTGTAAAATAGGTTGATTTTAACATTTGACGTATAACTTTAATGTAATTTGTCAAATTTGACTGGAAAATGTATCAAAATAAATCATCTAAGTCTAGAAACTTCTAACATTATTGAAAAATTGTATCAAAATTCGACAATTTCAACTGAAAACTGTATTAATCATTTTAAAAGTCACTCTGTATTAGTCATTTTAAAAATACACTTCAATTTACATAGACTTTTGTGAGTGAAGAGTAAACGGGCCGTGCTTTCAAAGCGTAACTAGCGCCCCCACACCATTTTCAGACACAGTGTAAACACCTCAATCAAAACCATTCAACTGCTACCGAACGTCTCATACAAGCAAAACCGCAATTTTCGATCACATAAAGCGGCAGCGGATCACAAAAAATCACGCAAACATTTTTTTGGCGCCACAATTGGTGAATGTGACAGGATGTAAAGAAGAAGAAATAAAACCAAGAATGAAACTAGGATGGAGTGCTTTTGGAAGAATGAATATTGGTTTTAAATCCAACATTTCGCTATGCTTAAAAAAATAAGGCATACGACCAATGCGTACTGCCGGTTATGACGTATGGATGTGAAACGTGGATGTTAAATTCAAGAATGCTACGTAAGATCCAGTGCATACAGAGAAGCATGGAAAGATATGAGTAAGATACAGATATAGCGGAACGTGTGAAAATAGCGAAAAGAATGGATGGCAAATGGACTTGAGAAATACTGGAATGGTATCCGAGAGGATGTGAAAGAAAGCAAGGTAGGCGTGTCAAGGTAGAACGTGTGGAGTCCTCAAATCCAGCAGTTGATGGTGAACGGCTGAAAATGACGACGATGATGATATAATTACTAGTCACTGCCCGTCGACAGTGTCCACGGGTGGTTATCGCGTATATCATCATGTTATGTATCAGGTTATCATGTTGTGTGTGTGTGTGTGTGTGTATACACGGCGTATTCTCGCTGCGCTAGTACTTAGCCGTGCATTGTACAAGTATTTAAAAAAATAGCGTTTCAAGAGTTGTTTATCCGTCGATATGGTTTTCGCTCCGTCATGTCAGAGAGTAAACTTTCGCATTTATTGTATAGTAAAATGATTTTTGTTAACCAACTAGCTGACCCGGCATGCGTTGCAATGCCCGATACCGTTCCCGTTCCAGATCCCGATCCCGTTCCCGTTCCCGATTCCGTTCCCGTTCCTAGTACGTTATCTGACGCATGAGCAGGCCCGTTCCTGTTCCCGTTCCCGTTTTTTCCCGATTCCAGATCCCGTTTCCGTTCCCGTTCCCGATCCCGATCCCGTTCCCGTTCCTAGTACGTTATCTGACGCGTGAGCAGGCCCGTTCCCGTTCCCGTTCCGTTTTTTTCACAATTTTTTTTCACAGGAACCATCCCCGGCATGATCACAATAAGTACTGAAAGTTTCATCGCGATCGGTTGAGTGGTTTAGGAGCCTATAAGAGACAGACAGACAGACAGACAGACAAACAGACATTCATTTTTATATACATATATAGATGTATGTACATATGTACGTATTAAAATAGTTTTCAATTTACTATATATAAATATATAAAAGTATAATTACTGGTCACTGCTCGTTGACAGTGTCATCGGTTGGTTATCACGTATATATGTAGTGTATTTTACAAAGTATACCCGTGTCGTATGTGTGTGTGAGTGAATGTATGCGAGCGTTCCGCGGCTACCCAGCCAGGCAGACCTTTGCGCTATTATTTATTGTAATATGCAAACTGTCATTGAATTTCATAACCTTGTGACATTGGCTATTTCAAATTAATTAAAGAAAATAGGAGTTATCGATTCAAGTGCTAAAATAAAATTATTTTTTTTTTTAATTCGGTCTGTTTATCTGTCGGGAATGTTTGAATGCAGGAATGGAAGAGGATTGGAGAGGCCTTCATCCAGCGGTGGATGGTGAACGGCCGAAAATGACGATGATATACATATTTAATATTTGAATGCAGGAATGGAAGAGGATTGTAGAGGCCTTCATCCGGCAGTGGATGGTGATGATGATGATGATATACATACATATTTAATATTTAATCTTGAAATTTAGCCCGGGGAACGCTTGTTCCGTTTCCTGGCTGCCGATAACGCAACGGTGCGTGCGTCACCAAAACGATTTTAACCCTTTCGTGTCCGCTCGAGTGTGCTCGAAAAATTGCCTCGCGATACGAACTCGTCGCTCTTTAGCTATATAATTACATCTAATGGCCCATTTATAACGAAGTACATGTACGCGAAACATTGTTCCTAATATCGGTGTATTATGTCTCGAGGGGAGAGTGGGGTTTGCTATTTTGCAGTCTATGAACCCCAAAGGGGTCCTTCAAACGAGCGTAAAATTTGTTAAAGATATCTTGAGAAAATTGGCTGGCTTCTGCCGTGCTATTCGGAATGTACTATACGAAAATTTGATAATGATCCGCAATATGAAAGTGGCGTATTTGATATCAAGCGTTCACTTTTTAACTATTTATACACTATTTATAGATATATATATTCGGCTATTATATATATAACTAGTGTAAGCCCGTTGAATATCAACGGACGTGTTTTTTGTGAAAATGCATTATAATGATGTGTACAATTTAGCAAAGTCACGAGCCTACTAAAGATTAATATTTTCAAATTATAGGAGGTCTTTCATCACCCGTGTTGGGTGAACACGTTAGCGCTAACTCACCCAACCTGGTGATCACGGGTTCAAATCCCACTCGCGACGTTCGTGTTTTTGCAATTAAATTTGAATTTAAGTCTTTACCGCGGCGAGTGTTATCAGGAGACGGACAGACAGGCGGAATTGGGCTATTATATACATATATATGTACATATACTAGTGTAAGCCCGTTGAATATCAACGGATGTGTGGGTGAATATGTATATGTGTATTTAATAGTTTTATAGTTGTTGCATAGATGGCGCGTTATAATACAACACGTAACAATTTAGCAAAGTCGCGAACACTTTAAGAATTAATATTGGCCAATTATAGCGCGTCCGTCATCGCCTCCGTTTGGATCATAGCGTAAGCGCCCAACGTGATACCGGGTTCAAATTCCACTCGCGCGACGTTCTGGTTTTTTAATAATTTACCGAGGCGTGCGTTATCAGCAGACAGACTGTTTTAGTTGGCGACCCCACAAAAAACCTTCGCAATCCCATTAGGTTGGGAACCCATGTTTTAGAGTATTCGTGTGCTACGTTACGTCGTGATCGATGACGTAGCGTGACTGCAGTTGCTTATCCGTCGTTATATGTAATAGCATGACAGCATTATTACACACATATGTATGTACAAAGTAATATGAAATCTAGGCACAGTGTAAAAATACAACGCTTTATCAATTGTCTAGGCATTTTATGCATTACATATTTTTCTTCATATGAAGTATTGCGGCATTTTCACATAATTATGTACATATGTAGATCTTCAACGTTGCTAAATTAAATTTGTATTTTATTCACTTTGTAGTACTAGTTATATTTTATACACGTATGTATACATATGTATATACTGTTTATACTTTGTATTGGTTGTTTTTTATACACTTTATATACTTTGTACTAGTTGTATTTTATACACTTTGAAAAGTCGAACGGCCAAGTAAATATCACGCTAACAACACAATAACTGGCCTACCAAGTTCAAACTTTAAATTAAAACTATTAAATTAAAGCTTTTATTAATGAAATAGTGAATCGAACTTGTTGATACCAATGTATGTATGTAAGAAATTCAAAGTTCAATCAAACACCCAAAAGCACTCAATAGCAATATGAGAATAAAAAAATAAAAAAAATGCGCCCAATTTCAAAGTTGGATTGGAGAGTGTTAACGAGCCGCGAATTGTTACGAAGAGCATAAATTTCCCCTGTATAAGATTGTTCGTTAGATTGAAATTAAATTAAACCAAGTGCTCTTTCAATACAACACACATATGTATGTTTATAATACAAGTTATGCCATTTTGTCGACTTGGCAATATATCAAACAACATGAAAACCATTTTGTATGTTTTTTTTTTTTTTTGTCTCGTTTCTAACTCGAAAATCGTTAACACTACATAAAACTACAAATGCCTACCAACGAATGAAAAAAGAAGAAAATGTCGAGTTGACGACTAGACTGGAAGATATATAGATTAGCCAAGTTTCGGACGTGCTACAGAACATTTTTGCAAAACTTGAACTTTCTCAGTGTCTTCGGGGAGTTTTGTTTTAATGTTTCGTTTAGATTATTCAGCGGAAATTTTCCGCCTATCGAAAATATATAGATTTCTTAGTGCGAGGAAAAAAAGGAAATATTCGATATTTCTTACAATACTACATATGTATCAACAAATAAATAATAACACTGTGCAACAAAAAAAACTACCGGAGCTGAGACTAGTCAATCTTTACTAAGTTTGACCCACTGAATCTGAATATGATAATGGAATTGTTGGTTAGCTCTTGTTTATGAAAAAATCTAAAAGAAATAATAACCACATTAAAACCCATTGAGTCGCAATAATTTGGCTGAACCGAAAACAAAATTATAGGCTTGTACTTATTTGAACAGTATTCCAAATAAATTATCAATATTTCAAATAAATTATCAATATTTCAAATAAATTATCAGTACATATTTCAAATAAATTGTTAATATTTTATATGGTCAGTCGATGGATAGTATTGATTACACTGTGCAACAAAAAAAAACTACCGGAGCTGAGACTAGTCAATCTTTACTAAGTTTGACCCACTGAATCTGAATATGATAATGGAATGGTTGGTTAGCTGTTTTTTATGAAAAATTCCAAAAAAAAAAAAAATATTTTGACGTTTAAAATTTGCTAGACGATTACGTATAAGTATTTTTAAACTTTCAAATATCACAATTAATAGTAAAAACATCTGACTATTGCTTTCAATACTCATTTTTAACATAAAAATACTAAATTTTGGTTTACAGACCGCAAAGATCAAAAAAATATAAAAATTGTCCATTTTTTTTAAACGCTCATATCTCACAAACGAAAGCTAACCAAAAAATTTCATTATCATATTCGGATTCAGTGGGTCAGAATTGATAATAATTTTTGGATCTCCGCTCCGGTAACTCAAAAACGTGATTTTTGTTGCTCAGTCTAATTTGAGCCATTGATTTATGTGAAGTAAGTTTAGTAAACATACATACGAATATATTAATTCCGATGTCCGATCATTACTGACCGTTTATTATTTTGACTGACCAGATGCGTGAAAAAGTCTTTTATCTTTCGTTGATAAAAATTTTGACTAAATAAATGGTTAGCCTAAATCTTACTATTTAATGATTTTGTGTATTTATACACATACAAGTGTGAAAATTTGAATAAACCGGAAACTAAACTTTTATCATGTTAATTTTCAGCCAAATTATGCCATGCATTAATTCATTCAAACATACATATTATGTAACAAATTTACCGGAATAAATCTGACACAAAACTCATTTAGCAGAAACGTATTAGTCGACCTTTACACGGACGCTATAATTAACTTCTAATATTTTTTTAATTATTTTCACACATTTTCACTGAAAAGTAGCATTTGCCAACAAAATTAACTAGCCGAAAAAAGCGTAACATTTTACACGTAATCTAATTTTACATCAAAATATAATTTACGGTTATTTACGATGTGCACTTAAAGTGAACATTCTTGTTACACTAACTGAGTACAATTTTTTTTTTTTAAATTAAAACGTGCTCTATTTCAGTAGAGCAGTAGAAAAAGTCGTTTCAATTCACAATATTAATACGTGTAAGTAGAGATAGAAAGATAACTGTTTTTTACTTCAAAGAATAATTTCAACAGTCATTTATACATACATATGTACATTCATATTATACATATATATAATAGCCCTATTCCGTCTGTTTGTGTATGTGTGTGTGTGTGTGTGTGTGTCTGTCAGCTGATAACGCTCGCCACGGTAAATAATTAAAAAACCAGAACGTCACGCGAGTGGGATTTGAACCCGAGATCACCAGTTCGGGACAGTGAGCGTTTACGCTATGATCCAAACGGAGGTGATGACGAGCCTGCTACGATTTGACAATATAAACTGTCAATAGGCTCGCAAATTTTGCTAAATTGTTACGTTGGTGTATAATAACGCGCCATCTATGCAACAACTACAAAAACTATTAAATACACATACATATACTCACCCACATAAACATCCGTTGATATTCAACGGGCTTACACTAGTACCTATATATGTACATATTTCCGGATGTAAAGAATGATGAATAAAATGAAGAATGAAACTAGGATGGAGTGCTTTTGATAGAATGAACATGCTTAAAAAATAAGGCATACGACCAACTCGAGAATTCTACGTATGATTCAGTGCACACAGTGAAGCATGACCGATAGCGGAACGTGTGAAAAAGTTAACGTGGACACAGAGCGAGAAGAATGGATGGCATATGGACGCAATAAATACTGGAATGGTATCCGAGAGGATGTGAAAGAAAGCAAGGTAGACCGAGTGTACTTAGGGCTGATGAATTGAGAAGACTGTGTGGAGTCAAGTGGATGCAGATTGCTCAAGACAGACAGGAATTGAGAGGCTTTCATCCAGCAGTGGATGGGGAACGGCTGAAAATGATGATGATACCTATACATATATCTACATATCTATGTATATATATAAAAATGAATGTCTGTTTGTCTGTCTGTCTGTCTGTTTGTCTCTTATAGGCTCCTAAACCGCTCAACCGATCGCGATGAAACTTTCAGGACTTATTGTGATCATGCCGGGGATGGTTCCTGTGAAAAAAAATCGGGAAAAAACGGGAACGGGTACTAGAACGGGCCTGCTCTCGCATCAGATAACGTACTAGGAACGGGAACGGGATCGGGAACGAGAACGGGATCTAAAACGGGAACGGGATCTGGAACGGGAACGGGAACGGGATCGGGAACGGCCTGCTCACGCGTCAGAAAACGTACTAGGAACGGGAACGGGAACGGGATCGGGCATTGCAACGCATGCCGGGTCAGCTAGTATATATATAAAAATGAATGTCTGTTTGTCTGTCTGTCTGTCTGTTTGTCTCTTATAGCTTCTAAACCGCTCAACCGATCGCGATGAAACTTTCAGGACTTATTGTGATCATGCCGGGGATGGTTCCTGTGAAAAAAAATTGTGAAAAAACGGGAACGGGAACGGGCCTGCTCACGCGTCAGATAACGTACTAGGAACGGGAACGGGATCGGGAACGAGAACGGGAACGGGATCTGGAACGGAACGGGAACGGATCGGGAACGGGCCTGCTCACGCGTCAGAAAACGTACTAGGAACGGGAACGGGAACGGGATCGGGCATTGCAACGCATGCCGGGTCAGCTAGTATATATATAAAAATGAATGTCTGTTTGTCTGTCTGTCTGTCTGTCTGTTTGTCTCTTATAGCTTCTTATAGCTTATATAGTTCTTTTCTTATTTTAATCTGTCGTTCGTTTGCAAACTATTTTGGCTGTAGTGTATTGTGTGATATTAATATTATTTTGTATTTATATTCTATTGTACATATACTATAAGCTGTTTGTTGCATGATTAATTAAATAAATAAATAAACCGCTCAACCGATCGCGATGAAACTTTCAGGACTTATTGTGATCATGCCGGGGATGGTTCCTGTGAAAAAAAATCGGGAAAACGGGATCGGGATCTGGAACGGGAACGGTATCGGGCATTGCAACGCATGCCGGGTCAGCTAGTATATTTATAAATAAATTAAATTGAATTAGATTTAGCGTAGTGCGTATGAGTACAATGTGCCATGTGAAAATTCACGTATCTCACAATTCATATATACATATGTACATATATAGGTAAATAAGTTTGAAAAATGTATTCCCGATATATAGAAAGTTTCGTAATTGTGTTTCGAGTACTTTATACCGTCGTCTCGAGCGGCTTAAAAGAAAATGTGTCGGGGGAAAGGTCGAAAGATACTCAAAGTGTGGGACGAGAGGTGTTCGCAGAATAATGTTCTGGGATTATTGTAACCTCGTCCCTTGTCACGGAATTTATTTACCTGTTAAAATTTTCACATTTGAGCGAGTGGAGCCATTGTTGAAAAGTGTCACGCGCAAAACACTCACACTGTACATACATACATACATATTACATACGTTTCAAGTGAAAAATCAAATTAAATATCAGAGTTTTCCACTTTGGGGTATATATGTATATATGTATATGCTCGATCAAAATGAGGCTTTCCTGATATTATTTCAAATGAAAGTTTTGTGGAAAAGTGCTCAGTGGCTATAGCGTATGTCACTTGAACGAAGGTCTGGGGTTTGATCTCAATTTGGTGGAAAAGTTTTCCTCTCGTTTTTCGACATTAAATATCGTCATTTATTTATTTATTTATTTATTTAGAGTAGCTTAAAAAGCTAATTACACACAAAAAGTATCTTAAAGTTAAAATTACAAAATAAACTTACCTATCTATTAGTACTTGTACAGAGGTGCCGTTTTAAGGCTGCCAGGAATTTAATTTAATTTAATAACGTTTCACTTACATTCATCCAATTCAATTCTTTCAACATATTTCTTACACTAGTTAATCTATTCACATTCAAAATACTTCGCATAGCTCTATTTTGCAATATTTGCATTCTATCTTTAATTGACTTATTTACTAAATTTAAAAAAGAGCCACAATACATAAAATGAAGACGAACTATTGCATTATATACTAATATCTTTGTTTTTTTCCTAATCTACACAATAATCCTACTTTTTTTTATAATCATATCCCCGTGTAATTTAAAATCCAACTTATAACTCCTAAATATTTAAAACTATTAACTATTTCTAATCTTCTATCATTTAATTTCTAATCTTCTGTCATTGGCAAAATATTATTAAAACTATGTACATAGATATGTCGTCTCCTGTAATAATTTTCCAATTTATCTAAATTAGTTTTGAGTCCGCACCTTCTCTCCTTTCCTCGTCTTCAGAAGGCAGCGGTAAACTACTGGAGAATATCGTTCCCTTGTTACTAAAGTATGACGTAATTTTTTAAATGAACAATTATAACATATCATCATCATTTTCAGTCGTTTACCATCCACTGCTGGACGAAGACCTCTCCAATCCTCTTCCATTCCTGTCTGTCTTGAGCAATCTGCATTCACTTAACTCCACACATTCTTCTCAATTCATCAGCCCATCGTCCACTCGGTCTACCTTGCTTTCTTTCACATCCTCTCGCATACCATTCCAGTATTTCTTGCGATCCATTCTTCCCGCTATGTGTCCAATCACCTTTTTCGCACGTTCTGCTATATCTGCCACTTTGGTCATACTTCTTACCCATGTATTATACCAAGCATACATCTTTCCATGCTTTTCTGTGTGCACTAGATCTTACGTAGCATTCTTGAATGTAGCATCCACGTTTCACATCCACACGTCATAACTGGCAGTACGCATTGGTCGTATGCCTTATTTTTTAAGCATAGCGGAATGTTGGATATAAAAACTATGTTCATTCTTCCAAAAGCACTCCATCCTAGTATCATTCTTTTTCTTTACAACCAATCATATTCACCTTTTGTTCTAGGTATAAATAACTATCAACTACAATATGATTATCTACAGTGACTACGTTTTGCGTGCAAAATTCATTACAAAACATAATTTTAGTTTTATTAAAATTAATTTTTAATCCTACTTTTATACTTTCGTTGCTTAGTTGTGTTAATCTTCTTGGAATAATTAAAATAAATCAAAACATACAATTTTTTTTGATGTAAAATATCTTCGTCACACACGCAACTTTCAACAAAATTTAACAAAAACAACTTTTCAAAAGACTGCCAGTACTTTCAGCCTTACATATTCTAACATAAGTTAAGTAAACCGTAAAATAATAATACTTTAATAATACTGTAGCAATATTTTAATAAAATAATAATACCTACATAAAAACAACAATTTTAATGAGAAACAAAAATGTCTGTTTTGCGTAAAATCGCCTATTTCGCTTGAAACTTGCTTATATAGAAAATATGTATACTAACTACATATGTATGTATGTATGTATATATATCGATATTGAGTTTCGTATTCTGTTTTGCATATTTTAACTATTTTAATTTTAAACTCGAAAAGGAATCGTTTTGTTGTAAAAGTGAGTATGAAAAATATTTAAACGTAACGAATTCAGGGTTGAGCTTTCACGTAATTGAACATTTGCATTTTTTTGCCGTAACAAAAAAAAAAGGTAAATTCCCTTATTTCGCTAGCGATAGGATGATTCCAAAGTTTATGCGTAATGGTAAAATTTTAAATTTGAAACCTGATGAAAAATCGATTCGAATTACTGTACAAAATAACTTTCTGAACTTTACGTCAATGGAATAATTTATAATTTTGTGCTTCGAAATTTCTACTTTATTTACAAATTTAATACAGCTTATTAACTATTAAAAATAATTGAATTAAATAATTGAAAGTTTTATATACGAACGATTTTTAATTAAAAAACATAAATTTGTAGATTTTATAGACATGAATATATTTTTTTGGCACACGACGGTTATTAGTAACCTTTTTTATATTAAAAAAAAAAACATTAGCCAAAACGTACGTTCGTGACCAAAATTATAGCGCTAATGCGTATCCTTTATTCGGGTTTGTAAGCATTAGAAAAAGTACAAATACGTATACATATATACAATAAAATAAGAAATAGTATCTACTTACATCCGAACATATATTTTAAATTAAATAATTGAATATTCACGAAACTCTAGAACTAATTTATTTAAGCACTAATGCAAATCGTAATTCAATGAATGGACTCCATTATTCATATAAATCACTGAAAAAAAATTCAAACAAGATATTATTTAATAACAATACTGATAAATTAATTTTAATAAGACTAAAATTACGTTAAATGAATTTTGCACGCAAAGCGTAGTCACAGTAGATAATCATATTGTAGAGATAATTGATAGTTATTTATACCTAGGACAAAAGAGGGCATACGACCAATGTGTACTGCCAGTTATGACGTATGGATGTGTTCAATTCAAGAATGCTTCGCAAGATCCAGTGCACACATGCTTAATATAAGAGGAATACATGGGTAAGAAGTATGACCAAATTGGGAGATATAGCAGAACGTGTGAAAAAGTTGAAGTGGATGGCAGATGGAAGCGAGAAATACTTGAATAGTATCCGAGAGGATGTGAAAGAAAGCAAGGTAGACCGAATAGAAGATGGGATGATGAATTCAGAAGAATGTGTGGAGTCAAGTGGATGCAGATTGCTCAAGACAGACAGGAATGGAAGAGGATTAGAGAGGCCTTCACCCAGCAGTGGATGGTGATTCCAAGAAAATACTGTATTTATTACAATGTTTTATGTTATGTAGTTTGAAAGATATTTCAATTGGAACTGAAATGCATGACTTTTTTAGATGCGTCAGTGACGAATTTTTTCTCTTTCTACATATAATTAATATAGTGCCATTATGTGATTATAATTATAATAAAATTTATCTACATACTTAGCTGTGTATCTAAATTTTTATTCAAAACAAAAGCGAATGTTGCATGAAACTTCCTTATAACATAAAAGCATTTCAACACAACTTCAATGGGTATGAAAAAACATGTTACGTAAACTTCCTTAGCAAATTTGCAGAATTTGCAAAGATATTTTCATACAAGGCTGAATTGCTTTACGAGCATAAAACCGTGTACAAGTCAGATTTAAAACATGACACTAAAATATATCATAGAACTGTGTAAATTTTACCTTGAAAATAATAAAAATAAAGTATAGAGCGTAACGCACGATCAATCAACTCGCGAAGCGTGAATTTTGCAAAAAAGTACTCTTCGCTGAAAAAAAAATTCACTGAAAATTCTTCAGTGTAAAATATGTGTATTTTTTACATCGCTAACTGTCAACGCTATACCGAATGGCCACTTTGGACCTCAACATGACTTTTGACATGAGAAAACCCTTTCAGCGCGGCTTTTCATTCATTTTTTTCGCTCGTGTACCCAGATAAGCCACCATTTTTTTTCCTCTCCTTATAGTCTAGTATTAAATCGTTTCACCGACGGACGTTCATTATTATATTCTAGGCTTGACGTTAACCTCAGTGGTGAAATATTATTTCTCATCTTTTGACATGTAAGTAAAGTTGAAAGCATAAATTTACGTACGGGCTTACATTCGCGAAAAATATGAAATACGTACGAAATGAAGATAATACATTTACAGGAAAAAAATATATATCAAAGAAATGCAATTACTTATGACTCTTATGAGGGCATACATATACTAAACGTACCCACGTCAAATTCAATATAATTATACATATACATACTTACGGCTCGCTTCTATAATGTCCAATGTCAAACTTTGAATTAATTGAACTGCCTATGTACTAAAATAAATGACAGCTTATGTGTGTACACGGCGTCTTCTCGCTACGCTCGTACATAGCCGTGCATTGTGAAGAATTTCAACCCGGAGCGTTTCAAGAGTTGTTTATCCGTCGATATGGTTTACGTTCCGTCTGATATGTATAGTAATATAATTTTTATTTAACTATGTATGTACGTATTAAAATAATTTTCAATAGCTAAAAATTAATGCTGACGGACGCATAGACAGATTTTAGCCAATTATAAAATTAGTCTAGTTATGACGTATAGATGTGAAACTTGGATGCTAAATTCAAGAATGCTACGTAAGATCCAGTGCACTCAGAGAAGCATGGAAAGATGTATGCTCGGTATAACAAGAAGATATCGTAAGAGGAATACATGGGTAGGAAGTATAACCAAAGTGGCAGATATGGCAGAACGTGTGAAAAAAATGGATGGAAAATGGACGCGAGAAATACTGGACTGGTATTCGAGAGGATGTGAAAGAAAGCGAGGTACAAGTGGACCAACTGTGTGGAGTCAAGTGGATGCAGATTGCTCAAGACAGACAGGAATGGAAGGGGATTTGAGAGGCCTTCATCCAGCGCAGACAGAGTATCGTGAAAAGATGAATGCTCGGTATAACAAGAAGAGATCGTAAGAGGTACACATGGGTGAGAAGTATGACCAAAGTGGTAGATATAGCGGAACGTGTGAAAAAGTTGAAGTGGACTAACAAGTGGAATACTGGAATGGTATCCGAGAGGATGTGAAAGAAAGCAAGGTAGACCAAGTGGACGATGGGCTGATGAATTAAGAAGAATGTGTGAAGTTTAGTGGATGCAGATTGCTCAAGACAGACAGGAATTCATCCATCTTCAGTGGTGAACGGCTGAAAATGATGATGATGATGATGATATAATTACTAGTGGTTATCATGTATATGTGGTAATCATATATAGTGTATTTTACAAAGTATACCCGTGCCGTATTTGTATGTATGTATGTGTGTGTGTGTGTGTGTGTGTGTCACTAAACTGAACTGTCACTAAATTTCGTAACCTTAAATTCATCAAAACTTGATATTGTGACTTTGGCCCCTTTAAAAACCCTAGCCATAGATTTATATTTCAAATTAATTCAAGAAAATACAAGCAATCGATTCAAGTGCTATAATAAAATTATTTTTTCTTTTAAATTCGGTCTATTTATTGGTATTTGTTTTGTATTGATTTTTTTCCCCTATACCCAATTACCGCATATTCAAAAATAAGCATAAGTTGATCGTCAACGGGCAAATACACTACTTTATTATACTCTACAATCGACATCACTATGAAAAATGTATTCCATACATTTTAATCCGTCTTAATAACTCAATTGAGTATTTTAATTTAAAACCAATAATTGTAGTATCCTTTTATTAGAAATAATAAGAGAAATTCTGACGTTGGTTTTTTAACAATCAAGTCACACACTTAAGTACATAACTATGGTTTAAATATACATATGTAAGTTAGCCTGACACATTGAAACGTTGACAAATTGATGAAAATAATCATACATCGTTAGGCGAATCTTCAAACACAATACGAGGCATCGAATAGCAGAAAAAAACAACGCAAAAATTTCGCGCACGGTTAAATGAATAAAAGATGTAAAGGCAACGAAACCGAATAAACCGATAAAGTGTCCAGTTTCAGCCGTATCTGCTTTGCTCCGAAAGCAATTTGAAGCGGAGAAGAAAAACCAAATAAAAAAAATACAAAAAAACAACAAAAGTTGTAGTGTAGAAAATACCGCAACTTTTCCTTGACTTTTACCGAAGCTTTTGTATTACGATTCGAGCTTAAGTCGTGTTTCTGTAAAATTTATTTGTATCGCCCGTCACTTTTTATTTTGATCTTTTGCTCCTTTCTGATTTTTATTTGCTACCTCAACGAAACACAGAAGTGGGAGTTTATCGCTTTCAGGATTTTTAAGTGGCTTTCAGCCATTGATTTTTATTTCGACGTAAATTCAAAGACACGCAGGCAAAGGGCAAAAATTCAATTTTTCACAAACCTTTCAATTCAACGCGTTAAATTGAATACGCGCACTTAAGAAAAAGCCATACGTTTCTATGGGAACCTTCTACTTTGTCTGAACGTGAAATTTTCTTAATTAAAAACCAAGAATAGGTCGAGCCGTGCCCTACAAGTTCTACAGTTTTAGTGCAAGCTGCAACTTTGCTACTTTAAATCGTTTTTCTTGTTAGTACAAGCTCGTGAAGCACGTTCAAATTAATTGTCAACTTTTAACGAGTTCCATTCTTGTTGAAAATTCCATCACGTGTTGGTTGGATAATTGTTTACGGCCAAAAAAAAAAATACATTTAAGCCACGTTGTTTGCATAATTATCACGTTATTTTCACAACGAGGCAGTTCACTTTATGTAATTTAATAATTGAAAAGTCGACAGGCGGGTTGATGTGCCTTTTGTGATTTTTGTCGTTAAATGAAACCAATTAGAGTCTGGAAAAATGGCAATGTTTGATTTTTTCGCAGTGAAATTCGATCGTTTGAATGTCTGAATTGAAATGAAGAGTCGTTATTGATTGAGGCTAGAATGAAAAAGTGAAATTAAATTATTCATAGGCGATTATTCCAGTCCTTTGATACGGTGTCTCTACTGTGTAATGTATTTGTACCCGTTTTACCAAGATTCTATTGCTAAATTGGAAAAAATTAATAAGAAGTTCCATACGTACTCCATTTCCAGGTTTCGTATTTCTTATTCTTCTGAAAATTCCTGTGATTACGTTCCTCTGCAGTTCAGGAGGATGGTCTTTGTATTTAAGCTTTTAAATAATCAATCAAATAGCCCTTACCTACTAAGTAGGATCCTTCTGCATCGTCCTTCTAGATCTCCATTGTTTCATTTGAATTTTTGTTCCACTAATTATTCGCAAAACTCCTTCATTCATAGATCCTGCTAGTTATTTAACGAAATTCTTGCACATTTTGATCCTTTTCACTATTCTTTGCCCTCCTTTAGATTATCTTTACTTAAGTTCCTTTCCAGCCCTAACTTCAAAGTTCCTTTCTTGATATAATCTGTTGTTTGTTTGTGTGAGCTTTTGTTACCGAATATTAAATAAATAAATAAATAGTTCAGTAGTTAGAGCGTTGCTCTCTTGAGCAAAGGTTCGTGGTTCAATTTCAGTACGTTGAATGGTTTTAACAAAGATTTTCGACCACAAATATCATCATTGGTAAGATCTGGGTCTGTGTTATAATTTGCCAATTTATCTAACTTAGTTGTGAGACGGTTCCACAAAATTGGCACAATCTAAAAACATTCCTCTCTACACACTAAATCCTCGTTACTTCCTACCCCATAGAAGGCAATGGTTTCACCACACCATAAGAGATTATATTCTTTATCTTCTTCGCTATGACATATGTTAAAATGTATAGTAAATAAATCAAAAGTACGCTGTTAACAATATCTAATTTTAAATTATTTCGCATTATTGTGTAAAAGATTATCATTGGCAGCAAGGTATACACTTTTTTTATAATATAAAATTGACGAATCTCTCCCCAGACACGATACCGTAAAAAAAGACCCTTTTGAAGTATCATTTATCATTACGGTCGTTAATTGTGATTGATGTCTCCATTCATAGAGCGAACGCAAAGTATTTAATTATGATACAAATTCAACAGGACACCAAACTTATTTATACCTATAGTGTGCGATATAAGAAAAGTACGAATGTTTTTTTTATGGATACGAATAAATCTACAATCTCTGGGTGTAAAATGTATTTATGTACCTAGACCACAGTGCTCGAATTCAGCGGGAGCGGCAGGGAGCGGGCGTTCCCTTTCGTGAGATTTGAAAACGTAGCGTACCTTTTGTGAAATTTGTAAATTTAGCGCTCCCTTTCGTAAAAAACCAAAATTTCCGTGCTCTTTCAATAATTATTGCCGAAAAAATGTTAGAAGGTGAATTTTTTTACATTTACGACTCCTAAATCACAATCTTTGACTGAAAGTTAAATTCTTTACACTTCAATTCCGACAAAGCATCTTATCTGTAGCCAAAAGCCATTTAAAATATTATTATGTTTTGAAAAAGCTGGATGCACTTGTGTTACTTGAAGATAACATTTAGAATTCGAGGGTTTTTATGCGCAAAAAGTTTCATTGCTTTATGGTCGGCGCTGTCTGTCACACTATGGTCGAACTGCAACGGGTCCCTCTCGGGGAATCGGTCATTTAGATGATTTACGATATCTTTCTTTGAATTGTCGGCTTTCTTATTTTAACAAAATTTCTAAAGTAGCTGTACCGCTACCATTATATTAAAGAAACCAAAATTTCAAAATACTCCAGTCTTGCCTGTCCCTCTGATGAGAGAACTTGAAATTACCGAACCTATTTGCAATTTCAATCTATCAACCGGGAATCGCTTGATTATTTTTTTTATTTATATTTTATTACTGCACTTCATCACCAACAAACACTTTTCTAGCAACATTTTTTAAGTTGTCTGAATTATAATTACTGCACGTGACTTAACTAAATAGTGATATTAACAATTATTCAAATTTAAAAAAAATTAACCGTGTAAATTGTGCATGTATGTATGTATGTAATACAGTTTCTATAATAATAATACTAATAACCTAATATATACAACCATAAATTCATTTATATTGGTGTACATATGTTACGTAAGTGTTTTGGTGTTATAATATATGTATGTATGTACATTTTCTATACATATAGTTAACAAAAAAAGGTCGTTTGATATTTTTTGAAAATTATCGAGCGCTCCCATTCGTGAAAATTTCCATTTCGAGCACTGCTAGACCACCTTTGAATACATCCGACGAATCGTAAACGGGAAAAAAAATAAGCATTGTAACAAATAAATCCCGCGAGACCGGGAACAATAGATGAAAAAGCCGAGGTATTTGCACAATAGAGCAACAGTGGCAGGCTCTTAATTCGTCGGTTAAATTCAACAACCTAAAATAAATCCAGCTTCCAACGAGATGGCAAGTATCGCCATCATCATTAAGCAGTCGAAAATGCCACTTGGGCGAATCTAATAAGGGAGTTTCTGGAGCGGATGATAACCTTTGCTATCAACAAGCGAAATAGTTGGTTTGACTGATAAGTTTCGAATACAAAGGAAGGCTTCGAGGGTCAAAGGATTTATAACGAGCAGACATTTTCCTTAGTATACAATCTGCTTTATGTATACTCGTGCTTTTATAACATCGTAGTCTCTCAAAGTGAGACTTCTGATACACTACGAAGTTGTTTGGAATCGATGAATTATCCAGGGACTAATTTCTCATGTGGTTTTAATGTACTTTTGTTGGGTATTGTTTTGTTCAAACATTGCTACGTACAGTATTCTATTTTTATAATTCATCAGCCCATCGTCCACTCGGTGTACCTTGCTTTCTTTCACATCCTCTCGGATACCATTCCAGCATTTCTCGCGTCCATCTGCCATTTATTCCAACTTTTTCACACGTTCCAACTTGGTCATACTTCTTATCCACGTATCTCTTCTTGTTATGCCGAGCATACATCTTTACATGCTTCTCTGTGTGCACTGGATCTCACGTAACATTCTTTAATTCAGCATTTACGTTTCACATCCATACGTCATAACTGGCAGTATGCATTGGTCGTATGTTCATAATTCCAAAAACGCTCCATTTTAGTTTAATTATTGTATTTATCTACCGAATTATGGAAACCGAGTGCGGTTTCCACAATTCAACTTTCCATGGTTCTCTGTGCGCAATGGATCTTGCGTAACATTCTTGAATTTAGCATCCACGTTTAACATCCATACGTAATAACTGGCATTGGTCGTATGCCTTATTTTTTAAGCATAACGGAATGTTGGATTTTAAAACTATGTTCATTCTTTCAAAAGCAGATTCTTCTCAATTCATCAGCCCATCATCCACTCGGTCTACCTTGCTTTCTTTCACATCCTCTCGGATACCATTCCAGTATTTCTCGCGTCCGTCTGCCATCCATTCAACTTTTTCACACGTTCCGCTTCTCACCCATGTATTCCTATTACGATATCTTCTTTCCATGCTTACGTAACATTCTTAAATTCAGCGTCCACGTTTCAGATCCATACATCTTTTCTAAGCATAGTGGAAAGTTGGATTTAAAACTACATGTGTATGTTCATTCTTGCGAAAGCACTCCACCCCAGTTCGGTCCATTCTTCTTTACATCCGGTCGTGTCCACTCGGTCTACCGTGCTTTCTTTCACATCCTCTCGGATACCATCCATACTTATCGCTATGTCCAGTCCATTGCTACTTCAACTTTTTCACACGTTCCGCTATATCTGCCACTTTGGTCATACTTCTTACCCATGTATTCCTCTTACGATCTCTTCTCATTATACCGAGCATACATCTTTCCATCTGTGTGCACTGGATCTTGCGTAACATTCTTGAATGTAGCATCCACGTTTCACATCCACACGTCATAACTGGCAGTACGCATTGGTCGTATGCCTTATTTTTTAAGCATAGCGGAATGTTGGATTTAAAAACTATGTTCATTCTTCCAAAAGCTCTCCATTTCTTCTTCTTTACATCCGGTCATATTCACCAATTGCCCTAGGTATAAATAACTATCAACTATCCCTACAATACATATGCCTATCTACAGTGACTACGTTCTGCGTGCAAAATTCATTAAACAACATAATTTTAGTTTTATTAAATTTAATTTTTAAGCCTACTTTCCATACTTTCGTTGCTTAATTGTGTTAATCTACTGAGTCGCATGCAACTATGACTATTTGGTCAGCGAACCTTATGTTAGTGCTTTCCGTTAATTTTAAATTAGTAAAGCTGAAAGTACTGTCAGTATATTTGAAGAGTTGTTTTTAAGTGAATTTTTTAAATCAACGTTAGATTAAATAAAACAAGAGACTTAATATAGCGCGAGAGAGTAAAACAGCACATCCGGTTGGTGAAAATTGACCAAAATCTAATTAACGTCGAAAAATTATGAATATTAATTTTCAGCTCAGTACACAAAGTGTTTTTGACAATGTTGCCTATTTATATTCACAACACTCCATGTAAATTTTCCAGTATAAAAATAATCATATCGTATGTATATAATTTTAGATTAAAATGAAATATTCAATGAAGCATACATAATATACATAGCACTATAATACCTATACATATTATATCGTATTGTATTTGAACAAGCACGCGGTATTATGTATCAATAATTCCCTCACAATGTGATAATAACTTACAATGCTAACCAGCTCAAATCTTCAATCGTACAATAATGATATTAGATTATGTTGCGAAAGCGTCTTAACTGAAGATTTTCCCTTTAGAAATGTATTATACATACATGGTATCGTTATCCGTAAGCGAGTGGTAACTGTGAGTCTGTAGGCAAACGTTAAATACCCAATATCGGCCACTTTAATACCCTATCATTTTGCGATTTATTTTCTGCGGAAACTGTGATGAACTGTGTAAATAGGATGATTCACAACTCGCGAATTATTGAAATAATATCTTGTCTGAAATAATTGATACACTGCAAAAGTAACGTATAAAATGTATGTACATATGTATATTCAAAATTATAGGTCGTTAAAGTAAAAGGGTATAAGGGCTATTATATATATAATAGCCGAAATCCGTCTGTCTGTCTGTCTGCCTGTCTGCTGATAACGCTCGCTGAGGAAAAATTATTAAAAAACCACTAGAACGAGTGGGGGATCGAACCCACGGACCTTAGGCTCGAGAGTCATCACGCTAACGCTATACTCTATCGCCCTTGGTCGGTTTGGTCCTTTTTTTTTAAACATTGTATCGTGACTCGGCTTTATTTACAAAAGGGATCGTGATTCTGCTAATAATACATAGATGGCACTATAGAAACTATTATTTTTTTTGTTTTTGATTTTTACAAAATCATTTACAAAATTATAATTATTATATATATAATAATTAATAATTATAATATAAATAGTAAAATAAAATTTTTTTTTTTTTGAGTGGGTATCGAAAGCGTTCAATTAGTGTGGATTGCTATAATACATAGATGGTGCTATAAAAACAATTTTTTATTGTTTTTGTTTTTTCGATCAATTAGTAGGGATCTCTATTAAAAAAGCGCTTTACGATATTTAAAATTCAGCGGGCGTTGATATTCAACGGGCTTATACTAGTGTATGTATAAATGTATATGCCCAAATCTGTCTGTCTGCTGATAGCGCTCGCCGAGGTAAATAATTAAGAGACACGAACAGTCCACGCGCGAGTGGGATTTGAACCCGTGATCACCAGTTCGGAAGAGGGTGCGCTTACGCATTCAACCAAACTAGATAATGACGGGCCTGCTACAATTTGATGATTTTAATTCTCAAAAGGTGCGCGACTTTGCTAAATTGTTACGATTTTGTATTATAAAGCGCCATCTATACAACAACTATTAAATTTAATATTATTTTTCAGTACGGGTGATGAAATATTTAACGGGCTTACACTAGTACTAAAATATTTTCACAGTAATTATGGAATAGTGAGTATGAATATGACAATAGAATTTTCAGATTATTTTTTTGCCTTTCACAGTTTCCAATTCAAAATCTGACAATTCGATGTTGAAATTGAAATTGAAATTTAAATTTAGATGTTTTTTCGTTTCTTTTTTAATACCATTGAACTATTAAATCTCTATAATTGATCGTACAACTAATTTTAAACCAAAAAATTTTTTTTTTCACTTTTGCTATTAAGCTTTTCGGCCTGTTTCTTATGTCAACATTTTTACGATGATTAGCTCGTTACCATTTTATTTTCACTCTATCCATATATGCAGTACAGATACGGTGACCATACGTCCTTTATTATACAGGACGGTCCTTTATTTTAGAGTATTGTCCCATTGTTGTCCCTTATTATTTGTTTTGCCATTTAAAGTATACCTATAGAATATGTGATAAAAAAAATTAAAACTATTTACGCCACTAAAATTGTACTTTGTATAGGTAAATTGTATTTTTAATAATCCGTTAGTTGAATCACGGTTATTTTTCGTTCACAGCCAAGCTTCAACTTTTCAAAAACATATTCTTACAATCGAATCACAAGATGTGTGAACTATGTACATATGTGTGAAGCATATATTATTTATATAATTATAATCGATATATGTACATATGTACATACACACTAGACTCATAAATTCTGCCAAAATAATTATCTATTTATTTTCCTATATTAAGTAATTATTTTTCATTAAATTATAATCCTAGAATTTTCAGTTGAGAAGAGGTTTGCTTTCATTCGTAGAAGATTCCTAGAGTTAGAATGATGATGAATGTGGATGATGTGAGGAATTACACTCATTATTATCCCTATTTATTTTAATTAATCCCCTTTTAGTATTAAACCAAAACATTTAAAATCTTTAAAATCAAACCTAGATCAACCTGAATTCAATTAATTTCCTTAACAACTATGTACATACATATAAAATAAACCGAATAACTTTTCAATTCCAGTTAACTATTTCATGTAAATAAATAAATAATTAAATTAAATTAAAGTTGATTGATCGAAAACATCAACTGTTTTTACCGATGAATGTTTTATTCTCGAGTCTTTAAAAATACAATAATAATAAACACAAACTGATTTTTTTTCTTCTTATGAAATTTTTTTTTGGATTTGTCCTTTATATTTTCCAAGGTCACCGTATCGTTTATTTTTGGTATTGACCAGTTACTTCAAACTACATATGGGAAGGATGGCCTTTAGAACCTTGCGAACCACTACAACATTACGCGTAGCGTATTAGTCGTTTGCCTTTGATTGTGAATTTTCCCACCGTGTTAAATTGCCGTTTTGAATTTGGATTTTCCAATTTCGAAAAAGCCTTAATTACCGTGCAACTTTCGCGATTGAACCGGCGCCACTTTCTTTCTCGTTTGAGACGAACGTCAAACTCACGCGCGACCGCAACAACACACGTTGCCAAAGTTTCGCCAAATTTCTCATTGTGTTTCGCCAGACGAAAGTTTTAGCAAACCTTAACCTCCCCGCTAACTATTGAGATGCCTAATGTCTCCTATGAGGTTGTGTTTCTTGTCTGCGAGTTCGTTGTTGGGCGATAAGCGAAAATTCCGCGGTGTAACTCGAGGTTTTCTTTGTTGCGAAATGATTTTCGCTTTGTGTCGCGAACATACAAAATTTTCCCGGCAATAATAATAACATAATAATTATCGAGCGAAAATTTGTGTCAAAAACCCCTGAAGGCTTTGTATTGTAAATCTATTAAAATTGATTTATATTCTTTGCGCTGTCGTGTTGAGAATTGAATTTGTACAAAATTTACGAGCGTCGTATTTTCATATTATGTACATACAATAGATATTGTACTTGCGAACAAAAAGTGTACGGTTTTAAATTTAAATTTTATTACTGCCGTCAGAAATGACGGCAATTGTGTCATTGCCAAGTACTATTATGTAACTCAAATCATTTACAAATATTTGACTTTAGTAGTAAAATTTCCATCGAATACATACATATGTATGTATGTATGTACATATGTATAATAAATTTGACTCACACAAACGCAAATAAGTTATGTATTTTGTGCATCAATAGCACTGAGCAATCTTTACTACATAAGTTTGACCCACTGAATTCGAATCCGATTATGATTTTTGTTGATAAGCTTTCGTTTATGAGATATTCGCGATTTTTGCGGTCTACATATAACTCAAAATATAGTATTGCTGTGCTCAAATTGAGTATTAAAATCAATAGTCAGATATTTTTCCTATTGATTGTGATTTTTATTGTTTTGAAAAACTTATAAATTATTATCTACCGAATTTTTAAAGTCAAATATTTTTTTATACATTTATTTGGCCAGTTTTTTTTATTTCACCACGTTTATAAGGATTGGTTTTTTAATATATATTTATTTTATCTAAACGTACTAATTCGAGTGGCAAATGATTTTAAATTACGTTATGAGATGTTGGAATGGTATCTGAGAGGATGTAAAAGAAAGCAAGGTAGATGGGCTGATGAATTGAGAATAATATGTGGAATCAAGTGGATGCAGATTGCTCAAGGCAAAATAATGATGATGATCATCTTATTTTAAATGACATGGTTGTTTTTTCCAAAAAAAATAATTACAAATTCCAAAATTAACGCCTTTTAACGACTTCTGTGCAAAAACTTTCAAACACTCCTTGTTTGATTATTATAAAATTTATATTTATATTAAATACATAAATTGTTATCAATTATATAAATTGAACTTTAAACAAACTTTATCTTTCGTTTCCAGAATTATTGAAATTTCCTTGAAAATATGACAAACACGTTAACATTTATTATTAACGATGTAGTTGATTATATATTGAAAGTTTTGCAACTCGACTTTTAATTATTATTAAAAAGTTCTATCCAACATAATTGACATACATATATTAAATAAAAATAAATTTAAACTGATTAAAAAAACAGAAAAATATGATACTACATACAAGGACTTCCGGCAGGGTGCGTTTCACTGGGAAAGTTTGACATTTTATTTAGGTCGACCTAGAACTTTTCCAGGAAAATTTTCATTCGTTTATTATACACCCATACGTCCACAATAAAAATATGTACACATAAAAAAATAATTATAATTATAACGTAACGAATAAACAAGATTTTGGGTCACCCATGGCTAACTGCGTGTGTGTCCATTATATCGCCCCGTTTTACTTTATTTATGAAATACACATATTTATACTGCGAAGCGTGAAAATTCAGAAAAGCAAAGCGGATCATCTAGAAAATACATTGTTGGGCCTTTTTTTTTTTTTTGGTACACTCAAACGCGTTCGCATTCATCATGCAAATTTATGTAGCGAATTTAACGCCGTGTGTCGTTTTTATGCGCTCTATGAATA
This sequence comes from Parapsyche elsis, assembly GCA_022651745.1. Taxonomy (NCBI): domain Eukaryota; kingdom Metazoa; phylum Arthropoda; class Insecta; order Trichoptera; family Hydropsychidae; genus Parapsyche; species Parapsyche elsis. Next base: position 1,625,278 of record JAGVSN010000030.1, read on the forward strand.
TTAAAATTGTACGAGAAAGGGTAAATAAGAGAACACTGGAGTTTCACTCTGTCGGGAATAAGTGCAATACCCTTATTATTCCGAGTGGAATGTATTCATTTATGTACAAAGTGGGTTTTATCAAATCAGTGCTGTTTTTAAAAAAAATTTTATCTCCGAAATTAATGATGGTACAGTAGTGAAAAATAAAATAATTTTATAGTTCACATTTTCTTCTTTCTAATATCATACTTTTTTATCCAAATTGATGGTTATTAATGCTAAAATTAGCATTTAGCTCTTATCAATGCTTAGTACAATTATTTTGCACTTGAATTTAATTGATCAAAAACCATATGTGAAAATTAAGAGTTTTTATTCATAGTAAGCAGTTAGTGATAAAACCCTTTTTATTATTGATATTTATGTATATAATAATGTAATATTTTTATATTATATCAAATCATTTAAAAAAAATTTAGGTGTGGCCAACGCGTGACTTCATCCATATATTTGATGAATACAAAGAGTAATGAAATTTTTTTGAAACTTGAAAATGGCGAGCAACAAACGAACGCATATGTAACAGACAATTTTCAACGCATACTGAAACACGATATACCGTCACTTTTAGTACATACATATATCGATTATGATGAGTTTTTTCTTTTAAACTCACCATTGCTATAATAATTCTCGATACTAAATATTTAAAAGGCCGAAAAAAAAAAAAAATCGTTCCTTTTCCTTATCTTTTACACCTTACGTAAAAATAATAGATATATAAATTTCAGCTTGATACATTTGATAGTTTCGTTGAAAAAATTAAAAACACTGAAAACCAAGAATAAAAGTATTACTTCCGGTTGGAAAAAAAATGTTTAAAAATTATATTATTTTAAAGATCGTTACACATACCATGTATGTAGTATAAAATTACACAAAAATTAGTTGACTTTCCAAGGGAAGTACCACTTTCGGTTGATGAAAATTTTTGAAAGCCTTATGGATTGTAATGGCCGGCAAAAAAACATATAAATATGAAGTTTAAGTGTAATAAAATAAACGGTTCTTGAGTTATTAGCGATTCTACACACAGATCCACAGACATACACACAGACAGAGTAAAAAAGCACCAAATTTACATAATTTTCATTGTTTGCGTACGAGTTTACTCAAGCCTGATATTACAAAGTATTAGGGGACCAAGGACTGATTTTACAATGTATTAAATTCGTACAAAATACATCATGATAATATGTATACCTTTCATTGCTTTATTTCCTTCACGTTCTGATGTCCCCTTGGGGGAATTATAAACGGAAAGAAATGAAATTGTTAGCGTGTATGTGAAAATTTCACAAGCAATAACTCTCTTTCGTAAATATATACATTAAGGGAAATGCCAGTTGGGTCACGGTCAACGGTTGATTGTTTTCATATATTATATTAAATTTTTATATAATTACTAGCTTTATTATCCGGCTTTGCCCGGGGTGTAATTAATATAATGTAATGTAGTGTTTGTTTAGTAAATTATTTCGGGAGCCCAAAAAAGGGGCCGCCGGGGCAGGAGGGGGGAAAAGCAATGCCGGCCCCTTACCACCCCCTCGACCTCCCTCAAGCCCCGGCGGCCCTTTTTTTGGGCTCCCTAAAAGCTATGCCGGCCCCTTACCAACCCCCCAAACCCTCCTTCTTACCCCGGCGGCCCTTTTTTTGGACTCCCGAAAAGCAATGCCGGCCCCATACCACCCCCCCCCCAGACCCCCCCTCCTGCCCCGGCGGCCCCTTTTTGGGCTCCCGAAACACTATCTGCTTAAATCTACTTAAATCTGCCGAAAACATCTACTATCGTGTGTACTTCGTCGTTTCTATTAATCGCGCCCGAGCAACGCCTGGTAACTGACGAATGACCCATGCGTACATACAAACTTTAGTGTTTTATATATTAGATTTATATATTAAAAAATAAATAAATGATAATTTTATATACGTACATATGTACATATATAATTGTATAATACTTTCGGATTATCCTTTTAATTAATTCCCAATGGATTTTCGTTAACTTAAAAACTACGCTGCTAAATTTTGTACTAATGCGACTTAATATTTTACGAGAATGAATATTAAACCTCTGACGCTAATCTATGTAATACTACAAGTGTAATCGGGCGTATAAATAAAGGATTAGTCGTACGAAAAGAAACAACAACAACAACAATGGTTATTTTGCGGCTTTTTAACTGATAATTAATTTAACCGGAAAGCGAATCTTCTTGACGAACAACTCGACCGCCTAAATTAAGGATAACTAATCTGTCCAAAGCAAGACTCTTTACCGTTTAATTATATTAAGCGACCAACCTCCATTGTGGTGTTGCCCGTTATTTTATTTAATATTTTTCCTTTCTTATTATTATCGGGCTTCGACCCAACGTCGACAGTTACTTAGACTCGCCGGGAACCAGTATTGCATAATTTAATTATGCAAATTGAATCGATGCTGACGCAAGATTGGAAGCTCTTGGTCTTCGAAAGGGTCCACACAGTGTGGTGGGACTTTGTGGTCTTGTTGTTAATTTACGTGTCAGATCGTTGATTTCGAGCCACGAATAGCTCGAGTAATACGCAATAGTCGTTCGACGTGTTGCAAATACGTGAAAGGACCTCGCTCATCTACATATACAATGTATAACACTTTCACATACATATGTGTGTTACACATACAGGAAATGAGATTTCTTCCTGTTTGGACCCTCAGGTAGATGGGATCTCATTTCCCGAGCGAAACCACACGAGCTGAGGACAAACACGTGTACTTATGCAAAAATGAAATATGAATATTATATATTATATATTTAAAAGTTATTTATACCTAGGACAATTGGTGAATATGACTGGTTGTAAAGAAGAAGAAATAAAACGAAGAATGAAACTAGGATGGGGTAATTTTGGAAGAATGAACATTGTTTTTATATCCAACATTCCGCTATGCTAAAAAAATAAGGCATACGACCAATGCGTACTGCCAGTTATGCCGTATGGATGTGTTGAATTGAAGAATGCTACGTAAGATCCAATGCACACAGCCGTTCATCATCCACTACTGAATGAAGGCTTCTCCAATCCTCTTCCATTTCTGTCTGTTTTGAGCAAGCTGCATCCACTTGACTCCACACATTCTTCTCAATTCATCAGCCCATCTTCCATTCGGTCTACATTGCTTTCTTTCACATCCTCTCGGATACCATTCCAGTATTTCTCGCGTCCATGTGTCCATGTGTCAACTTTTTCACACATTCCGCTATATCTGTCACTTTGTTCTTGCCTCTCACCCGTGTATTCCTCTAATGCCGGCTCTTCATATAGTACGAGCGCTGACGAGCGGTGCCGAGCGCCTAGGTGTAGGTAAACATTCGCGCGATGGCCAACGTTTTCGTAAACATTCCGAGCGTATCCGCAAAAATGGAGCATTCACCGTGCTCGTCCGTCGCGAGCGCAACGATCGTGTTTGCTAGTGACGCCACTCTGGTGTCAACTAGCAAACGGCAGCGAAAGAAGTGTCGCATCACTGCCTACAAAAATGTCAATAGCAGCAGGTCCCATATAGGTCAATAGCAGCAATAATAGGTACCCTATAGGAGGTTCTTGTTCAAGAAGTTCAACAAAGTTTAGACTGTTTAGAGTAACAGAATTGGTCCACATGTTTCCGCGGGAAACTCATAAACGACACTGAATGTGGAGGGGGAAGGGTTCGTAAATTGATATACAATGGTTCGTCACCTTGCTAAATGTCTTGGAAGCTTGGCATTTTTGTAGGCAGAGACTCGACACTTCGTTCGCTGCCGCTTGCTATTTGACACCAGAGTGGCGCCACTAGCGATACGATCGTTGCGCACTCGCGACGCACGAGCAGCGGCAGCTGCTCGAAACACTACGGCCAATATTTCACGAACATTCCACGAACATTCGCGCGACCAGTGAAGAGGCGGCATTACGATTTCTTCTTGTTATACCGAGCATACATCTTACAATGCTTCTCTGTATGCACTGGATCATACGTCATAACTGGCAGTACGCATTGGTCACATGCCTTCTTTTTTAAGCATAGCGAAATGTTGGATTTAAAAAGTAACACTACTTACAGCGTGTTTGATTTTCATTACTGTTTATATTAAGTGCGATTAAAAATTTATAACATTTTACAATCCTAGAAGTCATATATATGTAGGTATATTCGCACAGTTCAGAAAGAAACGGTACACAACAAACGAAGTTTGATCGAAACACGTCACATACGTATTGTATGTATGTACATACATATGTATGTACAATACGTTAGTTGTTTGAGCAATCTGGTAGGGGGAAAAATTGTTTTCGACGATTTTCCCCAAACGAATCAAACGTTGCGAACTTTGTCGCCAAAGTTTCAAAACGGTTAGAATTTTCCGCGAAAGCTTTTCGACCGAACGAAAACGTGTGAATGGCATTTTTTGCAAAAACGTTTTCCTACTCTGAAAATGCAATCAATCCCAACGAACCGGTAAAATAACCATATAGATACAATTTTCGTTTCGAATACGCGGAAAGCATTACAGCTCATAACGCGGACACGTACACGTCGTGTTTTGTTTTATGTACATATTTATCTTTTTTGCATTTTTATTTCAAGCGGCACGAAATTGAAATGTGTCACGTGCAAACGATTTTATAATGTTTTGATACATGGACGACATATTTCTGCGGTTGTATTACTTTCAGTAATTCCTGTATACGCATAGGGATGGTATTCCACATAGAAAGTATCACAATTTGTATAGCAGTCAGCTTTATATCACTATTATAGTACACGACTACTGAAATTGTAGTGCCAAGCGTTACCCGGCTGCAAATATCATTTGTTTGAATACGTAAAGTTGTTATTATACATTGTGTGTTTCGGAATGGGCAATATTTGATTTGTCATAGGCCACAAGGCATGTATGTACATACATATACTGCCGTCGTAAGCCCACTTAACGTAACTGACAAAACAACAATATCGAGATAAATGGACTTGAAAGTTTTATTCTAAATTTGTGTTTTTCTTCATATATTACTGATTTATTTAAACTTTTTTTTAGTGCATGAGGTTATTTTCTATTGTGTTTTGATAATTCTAAGGAAAAATAAAAAAGAAAAGAATACTTTAGTAGTTACGTCACTTCATTATTCATTATTAAATGTATACATATGACTATTCCAAACTTCAACCAATCTATTTTTAAAGAATGAATCTCTAACAATCTTATTTGATTTTTCTTTTCGGAGTCTAAGAGTATGACCTCTTACATAGATGAGGGTTCTCATTGAACATAATGAGGTTGGTCATTTCACATGAATAATGATTATTTATTATTTTGAATACTTCAATTAAATCACCTCTTAATCTTCTCGTCTCCAATGTGGAGAGATTCAGTCTTTTCAATCTTTCGTGATAAGGTAGTGACCGAAGTAAATATTGGATACGTTATTTTCGCCAAGTATTGGTGATACTATTTCTCTGCGCATGCAGATACGTTAGATTTAATAGCTTAAAAAAGTCACTTTTGGATGAAGATACATTAATTTTGATATGAAAAATCGCAAGAATACACTCTCATAACCCCTAAAACACATCTAACTCATTTTCGTAATTTTTGTCAGTTACGTTAAGTGGGCGTAGGACGGCAGTATATGTATGTCGTATATCAAATCCTCGTACGTCGAAAGGTTTTCTTGACGGTTTTCGACCTTAAATATAGTTATTGGCAAGATTTGGCTATTTCTAAATCCAGTCTCAATTTATCTAATTTGGTATCATTCCTTAGTTACTTCACTGTGACATACATTAAAATGTTTGTCGAATACTGAAGATGCAACGCTTCAACAACGTTACCTTCAGAAGAATAGTGTATTGCCAGTTGACAATTTCAAAGGATATTTTGTTTATTATTTACATAGAATAAATGACAGCTTTTAGTGTACGTTGGCTCTAGCAGACGGCTGCCAGCGAACTGATCTGATCGCGTTTTTCTGACTTTGAGTAATATTGACAGATAGACAGACAGGCTTTTGGCTATTATAATAAACGGTCAATAATAATTAATAAGAGATACTGATCATTTACATAATAATAAAAATACCGTCTATTTAAAATATGGACCATCTAATAATACTGTCCCTTTATGAAAACACTGTGCAACAAAAAATCACGTTTTTGAGTTAGCGGAGTGAAGATCCAGAAATTATTATTAAATCTGACCCACTGAATGCGAATATGATAATTAAATTTGTCGGTTAGCTCTCGTTTGTGAGATTTTTTTTTAAACACTCATACCTCATAAACGAGAGCTAACCGACAATTTTCATTATCATATTCGGATTCAGTGGATCAAACTTTGTAAAGATTGACTAATCTCTAGTTTTTTTTTATTGCACAGTGTAATCAATACTATCCATCGACTGACCATATAAAATATTAACAATTTATTTGAAATACTGATAATGTATTTGAAATATTGATAATTTATTTGGAATACTGTTCAAATAAGTACAAGCCTATAATTTTGTTTTCGGTTCAGCCAAATTATTACGACTCATTGGTTTTAATGTGATTATTTATTTCGTTGATGGATTATTCAGTACAATAAACATAAATGCGTATTACTGCTACTGTGCATAATTTAATAGTGAAAGTTTTGACTGATTCAAAAACTTTTAAAGAATTTTATTCCGTTTGGAAATAATGTGGATATGCTTTGTATATATTATTTAAAACGGGAATTTTTACGTGAAGAAAATTTTTCAAACGCTTTGAATCAGAGATGTAAAATGCAAATTTCACTTTACGAGCGTAATAATTTTACACACAGAATTTACTAAAGGAATGTAATTATGCTAACCAGTCACGGTTTACACGTCGGAATTGATAAAATTTCAAATTCCTGAAAGTCTTGCGGCTGCCTTCCATGGTAAACCGGATATTCAAAATACGAGTCAAATTCTCTCACACATTATCCTAACCACACATAAAAATATATTAAACGGAATATGAAAATCAATACTGTATATTTAATTTTGGTGAAATCCACGGACATATGTATGTACCACTCGTAATGTTTGACACTTTTGTTGTAAATAAAAATTTAACTACTTAGAAATATAAGTGGATTACTTTTATTATAATAATAAACACTTACAATAGCTCTATGTATATTAATTGTAGAAAGACTGTAACGAAAGGCTAATTTGACAATATGAAATTTAATAAAACAAAGTCGTCACGGATATTTTTCAAATTACATAACTATAACAAAATTATAATAAAAGCAATCAAATACAGAATCCTCTTGCAATTATTCTAATAAATCAAAAAATAAACAGTTTTGGTTATATTCAAAATTAAATGCAAAATGTCTTCGTTACATCGTACCTTTTTGAGTTACCCGAAGGGAGACTTAAAAATTATTATTAATTCTGACCCGCTAAGTCCGAATATGAATATGATTTTTTTTTGGTTAGCTCTCGTTTATGAGATTTTAATAAAAATGGACAATTGTTACATTTTTTTGATCTTTGCGGCCTGTAACTCAAAATTTAGTACTTTTGCGTTCAAAATGAGTATTGGAAGCAATAGTCAGATGTTTTTGATATTAATTGTGATATTTGAAAGTTTTAAAATTACAAAAATAAATGGTCGTCAATTTTTTGATATTTTAGACTTTTAAAATTTGCTTGATAAATAATTATGAATATTTTGAAGCAATGAAATATCACATTCAATAAAAAAAAACATCTGACTATTGATTCCAATACTAACTTTGAGCACAGCAATACTAGATTTTGAGTTAAAGACTACAAAAGTCAAAATGTACAAATTGACCATTTTTTAAGCGCTCATATCTCATTTATATTTTGTTTTATATGTATTTAATTAATAAATTGATACGACATATCGAAATACGACAAAAATAAATATTCTATTTTCCCACTGTTCTGTTTTGACACTCTTTTATCATGTTCTCTTTTGTCAGGTAAATAAGAGCTAACCAATTAGTGGGTCAAAATTAGTAAAGAATGTCTCCGCTCCGGTAGTTTTTTTTGTTGCACAGTGTTATCATTCAAAACAATTTTTAAAAAAGACAGTATTCTCAGTGCTACTAAATAATCAATACAAATTAGTAACCATACACAAATAAAACAATGTAGCTATGTATATTGTAATAAAACAACACCCCACGACCATACATTAAAACAGCAATTTTAACGAAAACCAAAAATGTCTGTTTTACCCTTAATTAACTGAGTCAATAGTACGGTTTTTCAGTTTCGACCGTTTTAATAGCATAGGGATATTTTGTTTACTGGGGAAATTTATATGCCACATTCAAAAATACCAACCCTGTCACATTTGAATATAACTTACAAGCGTGTGTATATTATTGCGAACCCTTTTCGGGAATACATCAAATGGTTTTTGCGCGTAGTTACCATTCCTTTTAGAATAACGGGTCGACCTATGTATGTATGAATTGCTAGTTTTAGCGGTGCGTAAGCGAAAAAATGAACCATTGAATATTGAACCATTTGGTACCACTGAATGTATGTGTGTGTTTGACCTTTAATTATTTTTTATTACATATACTTCTCATTCAAATTAGCTATTGATGTTTAAAAAAGAAGGCATACGACCAATGCGTACTGCCAGTTATGACGGATGGATGTGTTCAATTCAATAATGATACGCAAGATCTAGTGCACGCAGAGAAGCATAGACATGTGTATGCTCGGTATAACAAAAATAGATCGTAAGAGGAATACATGGTTAAGAAGTATGACCAAAGTGGCAGACATAGCAGAACGTGAAAAAAAGTTGAAGTGGAAACATATCGAGAAGAATGGATTGGTATCCGAGAGGATGTGAAAGAAAGCAAGGTAGACCGAGTGTAAGATGGGCTGATGAATCGAGAAGAATGTGTGGAGTCAAGTGGATGCAGATTGCTCAAGACAGACAGGAATGGAAGAGGATTGGAGATACCTTCATCTAGCAGTGGATGGTGAACGGGTGAAAATGAAGATGATGATGATGTATAGTGAGATGGATGTGAAACGTGGATGCCGAATTCCAGAATGTTACGTAAGATCCAGTGCACGCAGAGAAGCATAGACATGTGTATGCTCGGTATAACAAAAAGAGATCGTAAGAGGAATACATAGTTAAGAAGTATGACCAAAGTGGCAGACATAGCAGAACGTGTGAAAAAGTTCAAGTGGAAACATAGCGAGAAGAATGGATTGGTATCCGAGAGGATGTGAAAGAAAGCAAAGTAGACCGAGTGGAAGATGAGCTGACGAATCGAGAAGAATGTGTGGAGTCAAGTGGATGCAGATTGCTCAAGACAGACAGGAATGGAAGAGGATTTGAGAGGCCTTCATCTAGCAGTGGATGGTGAACGGCTGAAAATGAAGATGATGATGATGTATAGTGAGATGGATGTGAAACGTGGATGCTGAATTCCAGAATGTTACGTAAGATCCAGTGCACACAGAGAATCTTGGAAAGATGTATGCTTGGTATAACAAGAAGAGATCGTAAGAGGAATACATGGGTAAGAAGTATGACCAAAGTGGCAGATGTAGCAGTACGTGTGAAAAAGTTGAAGTGGACACAGCGAGAAGAATGGATGGCAGATGGACGCGAGAAATACTGGAATCGTATCCGAGAGGATGTGAAAGAAAGCAAGGTAGACCGAGTGGAAGAAGTGGAAGATAAACAGGCATTACTCAAACTCATCGTATGAAAAGTTTGTATGGCAGATGCTTTATAAAATTCGCAGGATCATCGGAAATACCTGTGCAAAGTTTGGTTCTGATTACTCAAACGGTGTTGGAATGTATTTATAAGATATAAACGGGCTTGTTTTCAAAGTAGAATTACTTTACTCTTTGAAAAAATTAGAATTGCTAGTTAAAAATTAAAAGTTAAATTGCTCTCGCCATATTTTGTACAAAAAGTGAAATTATTCAACGTACTTTCTCATTAACTCAACAAAAAAAAAAAATGTAAAGCTTCTACTGTATCAATATATAAAAATATGTTTGTCAAACCCAAGGTTTTCATATTTTACATTTTTTAAGGCAATATAGATTTATTTGACGTTTTTTCAGCTAATACCTACATACATTAATATTGGACTTTGTTTACTGTTGTGCTTAAAAATTCGACTTATTTGAGTAAAATCATCAATTTCTCTTGTCGAACGAATTTTGGGTACACAAACAAGAGCTTTTCATCATTTTTTTATATGTACATACATATAACATATAACAAAATATTTATACTGATCTTATATAAATGTATATACGTAGTGGAATAATTTAGCTTATTGTTCGTTTGGTCAATTGTTAAATATTCCTACCTATTTCGCATTATCCCTACCCTCTTATTATTCTTAAGTTCTCTTTGCACTCGAAATATACGAAATGTATACAGAGTTTAATATTATTATACATTCAGCTTTCGCTACATAAACTACTTTAATATCCTCTCGGATTTTCCGTTTTCCGTAAAAGAAAATTAAAGCAAAAAATAGTGGCCGTATATTTTAGTTGCCAACTTTCAATTAAGCTAATTTTTTTCTGAAATATATTTACGAGCAGTTAATTAAATTGGCAGACAGCGAATGAGTGAACGATTGAAATGAAAAAGGAGACGAAAGACAGGGTAAATTTATTGATTAAATATGGCCATGCTTAAATACTATACGATGAGCTTAAAATCAATAGTTCAAATATCAATATTTGTTATAAAATTATCACTTCACGTAAGCTTCCAAGTAATTTCGATACTACATATATAATTATACTACATGTATAATTCTGTATATGATACAAAAACGACAATACCTCTTTTTTTCACCCTACAAAGATATTAAAGGAATAAAGATCATACGTGAACTGAGAGCATACTTTCTTCGGTACGTGACATGCGTAAATTTTTCGAGGTGAAATTTAAAGAAAAAAAATATACAGATGTCACCATCGCACAAATATCTGTCTTTTAACATGGACCAATATTGAAAAATGAAAATTTTGTACATTTCTCCAATATCTCCGAGGATATTATGTTGATAATTTTAATATACATCTGCAAGTATACGTAGAAAATGAATGAGTAAAATTTTCCAGCAGCGGAAATTAATCAACTCGGTAGAGTTTCTAAAAGCAACGGTATGTTATTTTTTAAATTTAAAATTTATTTAGTACGTTATTTTTTTAAAGTTTGTACACGTAGAATTCAAGAACTTTGAACTTTGACCATGCTTTAACTTGTAATGAAAAATTGTTGCGATTAAACACTCCTAGACTAAGTTAAAAACATTACAGTGTAAAAGTGTATACGGTCGAGTAGTTATGTAGCTTTAAAATGGCCTTAAAATAATAACATCACATTTTATACAATCTAATTAAAAAGTACTTTTCTGAATTCGTATTCATTAAAGTAGAAAATCATCTTATACATACCTACGTATAACTTTCTCACAATATCAACGAATTGATTACGTAGTAATATAGCAAAGTCGTGAACCTACTAAGGATTAATATATTTTCAAATTATAGGAGGTCTCCCATCACCGGTGTTGGGTGAACGCGTTAGCGTTAGACAGATACAGACAGACGTTATACATATATGTATATAATAATGTAAACATAATCAGAAACTATTATACCTACTAGTGTAAGCCCGTTGAATATCAACGTATGTTTGTGTGGCTGAGTATATGTGTATGTAATAGTTTTTATAGTTGTTTGCATAGATGGCACATTATAAAAAAATACGTAACAATTTAGCAAAGTCGCGAGCCTATTAATATATTAATACTGTCAAATAGTACCAGGTTCGTCATCGCCTCGTTGGATGATAGTGTTAGCACGATTCATCCCAACCTGGTGATCACGGGTTGAAATCCCACTCGCGCAACCTTTTGGTTTTTCCTTTACCGAGGCGAGCGTTATCAGCAGACATACAGACAGACAGACGGAATAAGGTATACATATATAATAATATGTATGTATATTAGGTAAGTTTGCCAGTTTTTTGCACAGGATCCACTTGAGCTTATGTTTCGGTGTGTCCTTAAGCATTGAAGCATTAAGTTCTAGTGTAGATTTAAAATTAAATCCATCGAACCTGTGCATATATGTACATATGTATGTACATATTATTATTAATACTCCATATAAATATTAGTTTAGCGTGTGAGCTTTTCGATCACACGCAACACCATTGTGAATACTATCACGAATCCCATCTATGAATCCAAGTCGACGATAATAGCCCGAAGGGAAAAAGGACCAAGATAACAACACGTAAATCGTTGAGGATTTTCTTTTGCTATTCACGACGGATAGCCGCGATAGTTTTAGGCACTATTGGGCATTTTCAATAAAGCGATAGATAATTCGCACCAATAAGTTTCCTCGGGGCGAAGCCTCAATCATAACCCGAAAAAGGTTCTAAACCATTTCGGAAAGGTACATTCTGTGTGTGTGTGTGTGTGTGTGTGTTTCACTTGGTTTGTACATATGTATGTACAATGTACATAAATATGTATGTAAAATTGAATTCCTTTATATTTCTTACTTACATATATAATATATGTACATACATATGTATTTATGTAGGTATAATATAAATCCCATACCGTTTCATTAATTTAACAGACTAAACTTTGCAGACCTACGTACATATGTATGTATGTCTATACCTTACGCGTCATTACTATTATATACATATATACATACTAGCTGACCCGGCATGCGTTGCAATGCCTGATACCGTTCCCGTTCCCGTTCCCGTTCCTGTTCCCGTTCCCGTTCTTAGTACGTTATCTGACACGTGAGCAGGCCCGTTCCCGTTCCCGATCCCGTTCCCGTTCCAGATCCCGTTCCCGATCCCGATCCGATCCCTGTCCCGATCCCGTTCCTGTTCCTAGTACGTTATCTGACGCGTGAGTAGGTCCGTTCCTGTTCCCGTTCCTGTTTTTTCCCGATTTCAGATCCCGTCCCGTTCCCGATCCTGATCCCGTTCCCGATTCCGATCCCGATCCCGATCCCGATCCCGATCCCGATCCCGGTCCCGATCCCGTTCTCGATCCCGTTCCCGTTCCTAGTACGTTATCTGACGCGTGAGTAGGCCCGTTCCTGTTCCTGTTCCCGTTTTTCTTGATTCCAGATCCCGATCCCGTTCCCGATCCCGATCCCATTCCCGTTCCTAGTACGTTATCTGACGCATGAGCAGGCCCGTTCCCGTTCCCATTCCCGTTTTATCCCGATTTTTGCTCAATTGTTACGTTGTTGTATTATAACGCGCCATCTATGCAACAACTGTAAAAACTATTAAATTTAATATTATTTTTCAGTCCGGGTGATGAGAACGCTCCGTTGATATTCAACGGGCTTACACTAGTTATCTATATATATATATATAAATCAATGTCTGTCTGTCTGTCTGTCTGTCTGTCTGTCTCTTATAGGCTCCTAAACCACTCAACCGATCGCGATGAAACTTTCAGGACTTATTGTGATCATCCCGGGGATGGTTCCTGTGAAAAAAAAATCGGGAACGGGAACGGGCCTGCTCACGCGTCAGATAACGTACTAGGAACGGGAACGGGATCGGGAACGGGATCAGGATCGGGAACGGGACCGGGATCGGGAATCGGGAAAAAACGGGAACGGGAACAGGAACGGGCCTGCTCACGCGTCAGATAACGTACTAGGAACGGGAACGGGAACGGTATCGGGCATTGCAACGCATGCCGGGTCAGCTAGTATATATATATAAATAAAATAACTCGAATTAGATTTAGCATAGTGCGTATGAGTACAATGTGCCATGTGAAAATTTATACAACAACTATAAAAACTATTAAATTTAATATTATTTTTCAGTGCGCGTGATGAGAACGCTCCGTTGATATTCAACGGGCGTACACTAGTTTTATTATAATATTACGAATATATTATCAATTCCTTTGAGGACCAGCGTATGTATGTACAAACCCTTTTGGAGTTAATAAGACAGTTAACCCGAAGCGATGGTCCCACCGGAGATTTCCTGAAACGAGTCAAATTCAATTGTCCGAGTTAGCACTATCATACCGGTAGCCATAGACATTGTACAGTGCTTTCAAAGCGCTCGCCTAAATATCAAAATTATTATTGAATTACAAAGCGGGAAACATTGCAGTTGGCACTCGTGTATATATGTCCGTTTTCCGAAATAGTAGAGACCGATTTTAATTTTCCGGAATAAACACGAAGTTCCATAAATGGTACCAAAGTGAAGTGTCGCATCGTCTTCAAACGCTTTTCCCTCAGGCGAAAGCTTTCAGGAAGCTTAAAGCGCAACTGTGCAAAGCTGTTCTGTGTAATGTCAGTAATGTATGTATGTATGTATGTAGTCAGTTATGCACGTAGCTCACATTATATACTTATACGTAATGATTTAGTTGAATCATTTTGCATTAAGTCGTTCGCGCCGAGTTTACGGTGTGTATAGTAAAATGTATAAAGTCGATAAACAATCCGTTGAATTGGCCGTTGATTTTTATTGGGCGATAATTCATTTCGATCTCAACTCGTACGTGCTATAAATTATATTACGAAAAGGATGAGTGTATATTTATTTATATACCTATGTACATATAAATGTAAATTATAAATTAAATTTTTCCGCATGAAATATGATCAAAAAGTTCCACTTTTAATATTATACATAATTATAATATGTATTTGATAGTTATTTATACCCAGGACAATTGGTGAATATGACTGGTTGTAAAAAATAATGAAACTAGGATGGAGTGCTTTTGGAAGAATGAACATTGTTTTTAAATCCAACATTTACGTATGTCTGTAAAACGTGGATGCTAAATTCAAGAATGTTACGCAAGATCCAGTGCACACAGATGGAAAGATGTATGCTCGGTATAACGCGAGGAGATCGTAAGAGGAATACATTGGTAAGAAGTATGACCAAAGTGGCAGATATCGCGGAACCTGTGAAAAAGTTGAAGTGAACAATGAGAAGTACTGAAATGGTAACCGAGAGGATGTGAAATAAAGCGAGGTAGACCGAGTGGACGATGGGCTGATGAATTGAGAAGAATGTGTGGAGTCAACTGGATGCAGATTGCTCAAGACAGACAGGAATGGAAGAGGATTGGAGAAGCTTTCATTCAGTAGTGGATGGTGAACGGCCTATAATGATGTACATATAGTGATATGGATGTGAAACGTGGATTTTGAATTCTAGAATGTGATGCAAGATCCAGTGCACACAAAGAAGCATGGAAAGATGTATGCTTGGTATAACGAGAAGAGATCGTTAGAGGAATACATGAGTAAGAAGCACGATCAATGTGGCAGATATAGTGGAACGTGTGAAAAAGTTGAAGTGAACACATAGTGAGAAATACTGGAATGGTATCCGAGAGGATGTGAAAGAAAGCGAGGTAGGCCGAGTGGACGATGGGCTGATGAATTGAGAAGAATGTGTAGAGTCAACTGGATGCAGATTGCTCAAGACAGACAGCAATGGAAGAGAATGGGAACGGCTGAAAATGATGATGATGATGATGATAATATTATTTACATATACCGAATAAATGCAAGTTTTTGTTTTGTAGCGATTTCGGCTTATCGGAGTTATAATAATAATAGTTGAATTTATTCGAGACGACAAGAAGCGTTTGCAATACTTTCCGTCGATAGCAAAATCAAAATAGATAATAAATATACAAAATTGAAATACAGATACATACATATATATAATAGTCAATACAAAATGTGTACCAATTTGATCAGATTTCAATCACATGCAGTTAAAGTTTGCTTTGCAATATAAAATTCAATATTCCTATACATGTATGCGGAAGCTCACAATATCACATCGGATATGGAAAGTTCACTTGACGTTTACCGTACATTTTTCATAGCAAACAATATAAACTCGCAGTGTAGATTAAATAATATCTTCAATCACTCGTTGGGGTGAATTTTGAGCTTTTTCTGTATACCTTAGTTATAATTTTAGTTTTTTTATCGTCTGACGAAGAGAGAGAGCAAACTTTTTTCGAAAAAAAAAAAAAAAAAACCCATTCTAAATAAATATTCCGCTCGTATTCTCACTTCGTGTATAAAAACGTGCACGTTTTATTTATTTATTTTAATTTCATATCTAAATACTATTTCGTACGAAGAATGAATACCTACTACATATACTTAATTTATTAATACACCGATTTTAAAGATACGATAAAAAATTGTTAGAACCACTTTGAAGGTTGAAAAAGTTACTAATCCTTCAATTAAGTATAACAATGAGATTTTTTTAAATCGAATTTATTATTATTATATGAAATTTCGCTTTATATCAAGCAGTGTGATGATCGAAAGCTTAAATTCAACATTGAGCTGTCAACAGCTCAAGGCAACATCTCGGACATCTTCCATAAAAGCTTCACATTAAAGGATTGTCTCGACAAATCCCCACGGGCTATTTTTAGTTTTCGAACACGCTATTGTAATTAAAAGCTCAGAACGTACAGATCCCCCTTTTAAAGAAGCTTTGGAATATTGATGATTTATTTTTTAATATTTATTTGGAATAAACATAGATATACAATACCATAGATATGCCATTCCAAACAAATTTGCCCGGACAAAGCGTCAGAAGCAACGGGGGGTGCGGGGGGTCTAAAGTGCGGGGAATTCTCACAAAAAAGAAGTCCCAGAAAAAAAATCTATGTTATTCTACATCTACATACATATGTTTTGAAAGCAAGAAATTCAAGAAAACAAAAACATTAACGACGTAGCTGAATAAATCGGGCATATTTCAATCACAAATACCTTCCAAATTGCAAAACTTAGCATTATATACATTTATAATAGCCAAAATCCATCTGTCCGTCTGTCTGATGATAACGTTCGCCTCGGTAATGTCATTTTTCGGGCGCTAAGGCCAATCTATGTTATTCTACATCTATGGGAATAAAATTAAAAATGCGTTGGTGTATTGAGCAAAGCTCTAGGGTTTGTTCTCCATATGTTGTAAAGTTCAATAGCTTCTAACCTTAAATATCGCGTTCGCAATATCTGGATAATACTAAATTTAGATCGGCCATCTCTTGATTTTATGAGAGTTTACCAATTTATCTAACTTAGTTGAAACCTTTCCAGCTACCAAATCATTGTCCGTTACTTCTCTTTCTTTCTCTCGAAGAAGGCGATGGAAAACCACTGGATAGCTTATTTCCCCTGTAACTTCACTGTGCTAGAAAGCAAAATGTAAACCTTCACAATTTTCCTTTTGAGAGGCCTTTTCACCTTCAGAAGAAAGGCGCAAAGTGTACTACATAGCTTGGCTGGTTGGAGAAGGCTACCATGCCGACCGATAAACAACTCCGGTCACGTGACGTCACTGTTCACCCAATGACGATGTGACATCGTTTGCGATAGAACGTACCACTTAAGCAGTTATAACAGTACTGGTATAAGCCCGTTGAATATCAACGGATGTTTGTGTGGAGAGTAATATGTGTATTTAATATTTGTTGCATGTAACAATTTAGCAAAGTCGCTAGCCTATCAAGATATTATATTGTCAAATTGAAGCGGGCCCGTTATTATCTAGTTTGGATCACAGCGTAAGCGCTCACTCTTCCAAACTGGTGATCTCGGGTTCAAATCCCAATCGCGCGCGGACGGTTCGTGTCTTTTAATTATTTACCGAGGTGAGCGTTATCAGCAGACAGACACGCAGACGGAATAGGGCTATTATATACTAGTGTAGGCCCGTTAAATATCAACATGTGTATGTGTATTTAATAGTTGTTGCATAGATGACGCGTTATAATACAACACGTAACAATTTAGCAAAGTCGTGGCCTATTATGATATTATATTGTCAAATTGTAGCAGGCTCGTCATCGCCACAGTTTGGATCATAGCGTAAGCGCTCAGTGTTCCGAACTGGTGATCTCGGGATCAAATCCCACTCGCGTGAACTCGACGAGCGTTATCAGCAGACAGACACACATACGGAATAGGGCTATTATATGTATACTAGTGTAAGCTCGTTGAATATTAACGTATGTTTGTGTGGGTGAGTATACGTATGTGTATTTAATATGTAGTTTTTATAGTTGATGCATAGATGGTGCGTTACAATACAACAACGTAACAATGTAGCAAAGTCATGAGTCTATTTGACAATATAAATTGTCAAATTGTATCTAGTTTAGATCACAGCGTAAGCGCTCAGTGTTCCGAACTGGTGATCTCGGGATCAAATCCACTCGCGAACTCGGCGAGCGTTATCAGCAGACAGACACACATACGGAATAGGGCTATTATATGTGTATACCAGTGTAAGCTCGTTGAATATTAACGTATGTTTGTGTGGGTGAGTATACGTATGTGTATTTAATATGTAGTTTTTATAGTTGTTGCATAGATGGTGCGTTACAATACAACAACGTAACAATGTAGCAAAGTCACTTGAGAATATATTTAAATTGTCAAATTGTATCTACATAGTTTAGATCACACCGTAAGCGCTCACAGTCCCGAACTGGTGATTTCGGGTTCAAATCGCAATCGTTACGTTTACGTTATCAGCAGACAGACGGAATAGGGCTATTATATACATATACTAGTGTAACCCCTTTGAATATCAACGCCCGCTGAATTTTAAATTACGTAAAGCGCTTTTTTAATAGAGATCCCCACTAATTAATCGAAAAAACAAAAAAAAAAAATTTTTTTACTTTACTATTTATATTATAATTATTAATTATTTTATATAATAATATTCTGCTATTTTGTAAGTGATTTTGTAAGTGAGTTGTAATAAAAAAAAATAATAGTTTATAAAGCGCCATCTAATTGATCCAAGGGAAACGATAATTTCGATAATTTAATTAATACCCAGTTTTATTTTTATTATATTATAATTATTAATTATTATATATATAATAATTATAATTTTGTAAGTAAAAAAACAAAAAAAAAATAATAGTTTTTATAGGTAGGTAGGTAGGTAGGTAGGTATGTAGGTCCACACCGCTTGTATGTATATAGGTAAAAAAGGACTCTCTTAGCAGCGGCCGTAGCCAATACGTCAGTGTTCTCGGTTACCGACTTGTCGTTCCGAGTTCAAATCCCGCTCATTCTGGTATTTTAATTATTTTTTCTCATTTCTTATTTATTTTAACTATAGGTAATGTTTAAAAGGACAAACTCGTTAGCGTTAGCGTGACACCTCTTGCTATTATATTATACATATATGTATACATACATATATAATTGTGTGTGTGCTGTATGTAGGGCACCTGACAATCAATATGTTTGATCAATATAATTTGAACCACCTGGCCTGTATATGTGTGTACCTATATAATAAATAGTCAGTAAATAATGTGCAAACTGTGAGGTATTAAAATATTATTGTGATTTGAATATTCGCGTTATAAGTCGGTTGGAAATTTATTTGTATTGTGTTCAACTAAGCTCGCATTCGACCAAAGCACCGTCGAGAGCTTTCGTGTTGAAATTAATTAGTATGACCTGAGGCCATTCCGACCAAGTGTGTCACACAAGATAAAAGCTTTATATCATTACGTTAGACTTAGCGGCTCCTCGACTATTATGAAATTCGACCGGATAGTTTAATTAACGCGTTAGTGATAATATTAAGAAAAACCGTTTTGAAGGCGAAACGAACGAACGGTTCGAGATGGAAAAGCCATCTCGTTTTTCCGTCATGCTTGACAGATCTCGTTAAACTTCCACCATAAAAATCAAGTTAAAGCTAGAAGGGCTTTCGCACGTATCTCGTCTACTTATTATATATAGGTACGTACATACATGTGCGTGTGTATGTACATACATACATATGTACTTTTAGTCATATAAGTACATACGTATACAATCCAATGCGTACTGCCAGTTACGACGTATGGATGTGAAACGTGGATGCTAAATTCAAGAATGGTACGTAAGATCCAGTGCACACAGAGAAGCATGGAAATATGTATACTTGGTAATAACAAGAAGATAAGCATGATCAAAGTGGCAGATTTAGCGGAACGTGTGAAAAAGTCGAAGTGAACACATAGCGTGAAGAATGGATGGTAGATGGACGCGAGAAATACTGGAATGGTATCCGAGAGGATGTGAAAGAAAGCGAGGTGGACCGAGTGGACGCTCGAGGAGGCGACGCTGCATTCTTATTACGCCACAGGAAGTGGAAGTTCGATCCTATCAGACTCCGCATTAACGAGTGCATTGTAGAATCGAAATTTTAACCTTTAAACTTGCATAGATGAACGATCATGGTAATAATGTGATAATTTTCTATGAGATATTTAAATGTAAAATGAATTCTAGCGATATTTTATTTATTGTAAATCGATAAAGTAACAATTTATTGTACATCGATTAAAAACACTTAATTTTGGCAAACCTAACTAAAACCACACCTAACAAAAAGTAGACTTTTTTCAAAAATATAGACGAAAAAATTCGATAAATGAAAACTTAATTGAAGCCAACCTAACTTGATACAAAACTCATGAAAAGTAGACAATTTTCTAAAATATAGATAAAAAATGCGTTAAACGATAACTTATTTTAAACCAACCTAACATGACCAAAATCTCACGAAAAGAACACTTTTTTCAAAAATATAGAAAAAAAATACCTGAATCGAAAACTTAATTCACCCCAACCTAACCTAACTTCATGAAAAGTAGAATTTTTCAAAAAAAATAGACTAAAAAATGCGTCAATGTAAAAGTTAAATTTTGTAAAAAATAATAAGTGTATTTTTGATTTTGTGTAAACGGTCAATTTTTTTTATTTATCTTTTGCAATACATAGATTCAACTTGCCACACATACATATGTACTGTCAATAATTTTATTCATTGAAAAAAAAAAATTCATTTACAGTTTTGAAGGACTAAAATAATGAATCATTTTGCTTTTCTTCGCGTATTCCATTTATTTCCAGTCACTGTTTTGTGCGCGCCCCATTTTGAGTAGAAAAAAAAATTCAAAAGTCTTCTTAGATGTGCCTTTTTGTAGAGTCTTTATTTTAGCATGACAATCTATCAGCCCATAAAGTTTGGCGTTTTATTATATATCGGCAAAAACCAGGTTTTTGTGAGTTGTGAATTGTACATATGTACCTATATGTACAATTATATATATACATATACATATGAAAATAAAATCCCCTTTTTTTATAAAACTGTAAATTCTTTGTTTGATTGTCCTTCTCTTGTTGAGTCTTTTTTGTGTTTAAGAGTTCCTACACGAGTTACTCGATCTCAATTTTTATTTGAGAGTGAGAGTAACTCGTGTACCAATTACTACCTAAACTCACCTATTCCTAGACTGATTAGGCTTTCCAATAAATATGGTTATTTGTTAGATTATTTCTTTATAAATCTTTATTTAGTAAGGCTTAATCTGAGACTTTCTTTCAGTATTTCTTCTTCTTAATTAAAGAGAAAAGGAATTTAATTATTCTTATTTTTATTTTTAATTTTGTTCTTATTTGTACATTTATATTACTTATCTTATATTAAATTAATATTATATGTATGTATAAGCCTTATTTTAGGCGTGTAACAACAATAAATAAATAAATACAGGTCATTGAATACGTATTAGGTATTTCTACAAAATTTTCTTTAAGATACATTAAATATTTAATTACATTTTTCAAGATAAGCAAGCTACTTGCCTAGTAAATGTTATGACTCATTTTTAATACCTCCCATAACAAAATTTAGGACTTAATATTGTTTTTTTGTTAAAAACATATAAAATAGGCTCAATTTCCTTTAACTGCTACGTAAAATTGTAAAAAAAGTTCAAAGAAAACTGAAGGTGGGTTGATGCGATTTCAATGACCACCACTGAATACATGTACTATGAAAAATATACTATTGGAAAGGTATTGAATTGATTTTTTCGACGCATTTTATGTGTGAGATGGGGAAAAAAATCTCCTATATCCGACCGATTCGCTTTTTTTGCCTATTTTTTGTATTTGCGGGATTTGCAACGTTATATAAAAGTCAAATTTTCTATTCCAAAACAAAATAAAAGCAGAGAAGGCTTACAAATTTGCCGTCTCGTGAATATTTTCCCCCGGAAAACAATTTCTCACTTCATATTTATTCACATCGAAATTTCTACAATATGTAGTATTATATAATTCAAACTGACAAATAAACTTCATTCGAAAAATACAAAATAATTTCAATACACGTAAAATATTCCGATTAAAACACTTTGAGCTCTTATTACTTGAAAAAATAACGAGAATAACTTTTATTCGTTTCACAAACGATAAATTGCACTCGGCACGTGCAATATCTGCCAATGAATTTTTCATTTCTCCGTCAAAATTAAAAAAAAAATCGATATAAAAATATGAATATACCTATATTTTTTCACACACTACGATCGAGTCGCATTTTATACAATTTTTCAGTTTAAAATTGGAAACCTTCAAAGCACTCCAATAATACAAATGAAAATGGAGAAAAATCGAAATACTAAAAGCTATGTACTACTGACGATCAAATTAAGTGCTATAATATTGTATACAGTTTGTTTCAAGCAAGTATTCACTTACTTTAAGTGCTAATAGACGAGATTATCTCAAGTGAGAAATACATTTACTTATGTTAGTATTTCTTATTCATGACCTATTTACTCTTCAGGTAAGGTACTTGAGAAACTGTTTGTATTAAATATTCCACTTATAATAATTATTATAAACGAACTTTTGTCGTTTATTTCTAAAAATTTACACAGACACACACACACACACACACGAGAAACTTCCGTTAAAGTGTACACATCTGTCGTTTAATTTTAATCGTCTCGTTAAATATGAAAATAGCAAGTTTTGTCTGAAAAATCCACCACATCACACGCAATTCAACTATACTATTTAAATAAATTATAAACACTTGCTCTATATTAATTGTAGACCGACTGTAATGATAAATTATTTTGAAGGTGAGAAATTTCAAAACACAAATTCGTCACTGACGCAATCGAAGAAGTCATGCATTTCAGTACCGATTTCAATCACAAATATATTTAAAATTACAAAACTTAGAACATTGTTATAAAAACAGTTAAATGCAGAATTGGAATAATTAAAATAAATCAAAACGTAATGGGTTTTGTTTCTGATTAAAGTAAATGCGGAATATTTTCACCGCACACGCTACTTTCACAACTTTCACACTCATGTAATGTTTGACATTTTGGTTGTGAATAAAAATTTAACTACTTAGAAAGATTAGTGGATAACTTTTATTATAATAATAAACACTCTAAACACCACAGCTCTATATCAGTGGTTGGGAATCGGCGGCTCCGGAGCCGCATGCGGCTCTTTGTATGAACACCTACGGCTCTCGCTGTCATTCAACGTTTTGCGTAAAATACAAAATGTTGTGGCTATAAAATGCTTTAAGATCGTTTTTGTAAATTTTGTAATGTAATAAGTAATGAGTAACATTTAATTTAAATTTCAAATATATGTATGTATGTAGGTATATAATTAGAAAATATATTGCGGCTCCAAAACCTACCAATTTTGCAAGGTTTTCCCTAATTTGGCTCTTAGCTCGAAAATGTAACGAAAGGCTAATTTGATAATATACAATTTAAAAAAAAAAAAAGTCGTCACTGACGCATTTGAAGAAGTCATGCATTTCATTTCAATCGCGGATATTTTTCAAATTGCATAACTTACAACATTATAATAAAAGCAATCAAATACAGAATCCTCTTGCAATAATTAGAATAAATCAAAAAATAAACATTTTTGGTTATGTTCAAAGTAAATGCAAAATATCTTCGTCACACACGGAACTTTCACACAAAAATTCAATCAAAACAACTTTTCAAAAAGACAGTACTCTTAGTGCTATGTACATACATACATATATACAAATAAAACACTGTAGCAATATTATAATAAAACAACACTCCATTATAATATATGTAGGTGCGTTAAAACGTCAATTTTTTAATACAAAGTAAAAATACTAGTTTTACGCAAAATCACTCCGGTCGCGTCAAACTGCTCCGTACAAAATGGGTTTTTGAAACGTTAAAAATGCCACCTTTCACTTATAAGTACCCTCAAACGGAACACTGTTTACTATTCGACAGCAGATACACATTAATATATCCAAATACATATACGTGATCTCATCGTGGAGATCATGTTGTGCGGATTATGAAGGGTTACCGCTACGAAATCGTACGAAAAGGCACCAAGTTAAAGGGCCTTAGCACTCGAGAAAACCGAAACGTGACCTTTTTTTTACAACCCACACATGCGCTAGGGTATGTAGGGCATAGGATAGGGCAGGTCTAGGAAAACTGCGGCCAGCGGGCCGCATGAGGTCCGACGCGTATTTTTGTGCGACCCGCGAGCTACATATAATCGTATTTCTGAAAGAAATTAAATTTTTTCTGCCTTTTTATAAACAAAAATTAAATTTGAATATTTAATATACAGGTACATTGAAGAATTGGTTATTGCCTATTATAACTCATTTTACATAAATAAGAATTATTTATTTGAAGAATATGGTGAAATTACACTGCAACAAAAATAACGTGAAAACTATAGATACATAGCCGTTTCGGAAATATTTTGTGGTAAAAGAATTTTAGAATTTTCTACAAGAAAAAAACCCTACTTTCGGTTGACTGATGTTGACCAAATTCCTTATGGCTCTTACACCTTACGTGAAAATAATAGATATGAAATTTCAGCTTGATAGCCTTGATAGTTTCGGAGAAAACACACATACAGACACACACACGCATAAGTACACAGTCATACAGACATACAGACATACAGACATTTTTTAGAAATCATGAAAACGTGATCAAGGAATGATACTCGATACAAATCAGTCAAAATCTCGAGGTCGAATTTTCGCACGATCACAATACTTTATCCGATTAGGATAAAGTAATAATCGAAAATATATAGATTTCTTAGTGCGAGGAAAAAAAGGAAATATTTGATATTTCTTACAATACTATGTATCAACAAATAAATAATAACACTGTGCAACAAAAAAAAACTACCGGAGCCGAGGCTAGTCTAAATTTTTCTTAAGTTTAACCCACTGAATCCGAATATCATAATGAAATTTATTGGTTAGCTCTCGTCTATGAGATATGAGCGATAAGATGTAAACCAGTTAGATTTGTCTCATTAAATTGTTGGTTATTGTACCGGCACTTCATATTGGACAAGCGCCAAGGTGTGGGTATGTCGCTCGACCATTTTCGCGTTAACGCCAACGTACTTTATAACATTCGCGCGACATCCGCAAAAGTTGAGCGAACCACGGAAAAAAGCAATATTGGCGGACCCTTTCCCCCACACCCCGGACCCATCCAGTGTTGTCTGTGCCTTTAGTGCGTAATCATGTGGACCAATTCAGTGACTCTGAATTTTGTCGAAATTCTCCACCAAGAACCCGCGATATGGGATCCAAAACACCGATGCCACGATGACACTGCGCTCGATGCCGCTTGCTAGTTGACACTAGAGTGGCGCCACTAGCGATACGATAGCAGCGCTCTGGACGGGCGAGCAAGCGGCTGCTGACCACAGCGCTAAGGCCAACATTTTACGAACATTTCACGAACATTCGCGCAATGGTGAAGTGGCGGCATTAGAGATCCCTTTTTTTTTGTATATGTATATATATCTAAAAATAGTATTTTAATTTCTAATTCCTAATGTAGTCCTTCAGCCAAAAAGTTTGCCCAGACCTGGGGTAGGGTATGTACTATGTGTGTGTGTGTGTGTATTGTAGGATCCACGAGAGTAAGGACACGGGCCAATAGGATACCAAATGATCCTTGCTATGCGATGGGGCATTACGGAAAACGTCCGAGCGTGTAACCCACTCGCGAAATAGCCGTAATACAACTCATCTCAGAGGCGTATAAATTTTTTTAGAGCTCTCTCTCCGTATTACGGCCTATTTAATATTATTGGATGCTGTAAGCCGAAGGATTATGGTTGTTTTTCCGCGGGGAAAGTCGACGAACCGAACGAAGCCTTAGAGGCACGCGCGCGTAATCATAATAATATTCAGCGGTTATGGTTATATGTATACGCAGTTGAAATTTTTGTGTAATATTATCTATGTGAAAGAAAGCGAGGTAGACTGAGTAGACGATGGGCTGATGAATTGGTATGAATGTGTGGAGTCAAGTGGATGCAGATTGCTCAAGACAGACAGGAAGATGCATAAGAAAATGATGATGATGATGATGTATAGTGAGATGTGATGTGCCAAGATCTAGTGCACACAAAGAAGAATGGAGAGATGTATGCTTGGTATAACGAAGAAGGTATACACGAGTAAAAAGCATGATCAATGTGGCAGATATAGCGGAACGTGTGAAAAAGTTAAAGTGGCATATGGACGCGAGAAATACTGGAATGGTATCCGAGAGGATGTGAAAGAAAGAATGGTATACTGAGTGGAAGATGGGCTGGTGAATTGATAAGAATGTGTGGAGTCAAGTGGATGCAGATTGCTCAAGACAGACAGGAGTGGATGAGAATTGGAGAGGCATTCATACAGCAGTGGATGGTGAACGGCTGAAAATGATGATTATGATGATGTATAGTGAGATGTGATGTGCCAAGATCTAGTGCACACAAAGAAGCATGGAAAGATGTATGCTCGGTATAACGAGAAGAGATCGTTAGAGGAATACACGAGTAAGAAGCATGATCAAAGTGGCAGATATAGCGGAACGTGTGATTGAACACATAGCGAGAAGAATGGATGGAAGATGGACGCAAGAAATACTGGAATGGTATCCGAGAGGATGTGAAAGAAAGCATGGTATACCGAATGGAAGATGGGCTGATGAATTGATAAGAATGTGTGTAGTCAAGTGGATGCAGATAGCTCAAGACAGATAGGAATGAAAGAGGATTGTACAGGCCTTCATCCAGCAGTGGATGGTGAATGGCTAAAAATATTGATGATATGTATGATCTATGTATATGTGTATGAAATATTTTAATAGATACGGTATTTGATAGATCTAAATGAAAAGTCTGTAAAATTATGCAGAACTATACACATGTACATATGTATGTCTAAAACATAAAATAAATATCTTTATGATAACAGTTTTGTGAGTTTTTTAATTCATATGTATCAAAACTTATGATACTGAATAGTTAATTATAAAATTTATGTATAAAAAACTTTTGTATGTATGTACATACATACATACATATGTATGTCTGTTAGGAACGCTCGACTGCTTCGTTTGTTGCTGAAAGTTAGAGTTATAACTCATAATAAATTACCCATTCACACGTCAATGTTAATAAACAACTGTTGATTGTCGACGGGCAATACTCTAGTCAAGTATAACATCAATAAAAATCAAATCAACCCAAAATTAACATTATACAATCTGATGCGATATTTTTTTCAAAAGATAAATCAACTTGTATTTGTGAATATGTTTACATTGAAAATTTAATGCATACGAAATGCCTAATATTATTACAGAATCCAATAATTCAAATTGGTACACTATCGAGTTTCAACTCACGTAAAATCAAAAATACAAATTCAACTGTATTATTATGTATGATCACTGATATATGTTAATTTCTTTGATATGCGTTATCTGACGTGAATAATACAAAAAACACATATAAAATAATATATCGATACATACAAGACATTCTGTAATTTGATTGGGATTTCAAAAATTCCGCTTTAAAATTTGTACTCGCCTGTAATTTTACAGAAAATAATCATTCTAATTTAAAAAAAAAAGCATTGTAATATTTTTTTTATAGAAAGCGTACTCAGACTTTTCATTAATCTGACGATTTAAAATGATTGATTTTTTTCGTCTCTGATATGCGTTAAAGGAAAATCTCTAAGAAATAATAGAAATTCGTTCAACCTTCACATCCAGATTTTCTCTAGATTTTTTTCTATGTAAAAAAAAAAAAAGAACGGATTCACACGGATTCGATTTAAATAAAATAATGTACCTACTCTCATCTGTAGATTGTAATACATGGCAAAGTGGAATTTTTTTCTTTACCTAGTATTATTAATTTTGATGATATAACTTTTTTGAAAATAACACCGCTTTTGTATGTACATATGTATGAATGTATACTTAAATAAATAAGATATAACTTGTGCGTTAATCGCTCTGCATATTTTGTACAGATGCACAATTGCATGCATTGTCGGATTTAACGTTGCGTAAATTACATACATATGTATGTATGTATTGTTTGGCATTAATTTTCAACATATGCTAGCTTTCAATATGTTGAAAAGCGCATAATGCGCGAAAATTCCTAGAAATTTGTCTACTCTTGTGCTAAACGGCAATGTTATGTAAGTTTGGCGTCTGAAAATTTCAATTTGGCACTTTAACGTACTTACCTAAGTGTAGGCTGTTCTTTTGATAAATACGTATATTTCATTAGAAGATCGTGTTCGGTCGTGATTTAGAGATAATCCCGAAGAAAATCAGTTTTCCGAGGTGAATTCTCATTACACTCTTCATAGAGAGTGTAATGAAAATTGTTGTGGAAGTTCTCGCAAAGCCGAAAGTGCCAAGTTTCACCACTCGACACGTTTATTTTATATATACCTATATTATAATGCAATGTCTAAATCAACCCATTGTACAATTAAATTATCATATACACGTTGTGTAAAGTGCTCGTCAAATTTATAGGCATTCGATACAACCGCTGATTAATATTATTGATGAATGCAGAATATATGTACATATTGTGCATAATAATTGTATTGTACATATGTATGTATGTATTCGTATGCGATCGGTATTATGTGTCAATGGTTCTCAATACGAGGCACTTGAAACATTGTTATTGGTTATGTGATACACTTATGATAAATGTTCGTGTCTGTCAAATGAAACGAATGTTGAATACGAGAGAATAATTCGAAACTGTTACGCAGTGAAGTTATATTTTTATTTAAGATTTCATTTAATCAAGATTTGTTCAAGTAACTAATATTATTTATATAATAAAAAATCATTAATAAATTCTGTAGTTAGAGGAATTTAGGTCAGGTTGGGTTAAGTAAGTTTATGTTAAGTTTTTATGGTTAGGTTAAATGGAATTAGCAAAACGTAGTCACTGTAGATAATCATATTGTAGAGATAGTTGATAGTTTTATTTAGATAACTAGGACAATTGGTGAATATGACTGGTTGTAAAGAAGAAGAACTAGGATGGAGTGCTTTTGGAAGAATGAACATTGTTTTTAAATCCAAAATTCCGCCATGCGCTATAATCGCTATAACCTCAAGATATAGTGCGCGCAGAGAAGCATAGAAATATGTATGCTCGGTATAACGAAAAGAGATCGTAAGTGGAATACATGGTTAAGAAGTGGAAACATAGCGCGAATAATGGATTGGTATCCGAGAGGATGTGAAAGAAAGCAAGGTAGACCGAGTGGAAGATGGGCTGATGAATCGAGAAGAATGTGTGGAGTCAAGTGGATGCAGATTGCTCAAGACAGACAGGAATGAAAGAGGATTGGAGATACCTTCATCTAGCAGTGGATGGTGAACGGCTGTAAATGAAGATGATGATGATGTATAGTGAGATGGATGTGAAACGTGGATGCTGAATTACAGAATGTTACGTAAGATCCAGTGCACACAGAGAAGCATGTATGCAGATGGAAGGGAGAAATACTGGAATGGTATGCGAGAGGATGTGAAAGAAAGCAAGGTAGACCGTGTGGACGATGGGCTGATGAATTGCAAAGAATGTGTGGAGTCAACTGAATGCAGATTGCCCAAGACAGACAGGAATTGAAGAGGATTGGAGAGGCCTTCATCCAACAATGGATGGTGAACGGCTGAAAATGATGAAATATAATTGGTAAGGTTAGGTTAGGTTAAGCTTAAAGGTTTTCGACTACCTAACCGAGGTGGCCTAGAATGCTGTTTTTCTGAATTGGCAATGTATTACACATAGTTTACTCGCTACTATCTCGCTAGTTTACTAGCCGACACGTAGAGCTAATAGCGAATAGATAGTAATCATACTACACGTGGCCCTTGGAACACCCGTATGAAATACTTCTACATATGTCCATTGAAATATACTGTGTGTGTTGGTTGCTGAAAATGAACCGTTTAACCTGAAACTGTCAATGAAGTGACGTCACACTAGCCAGATAGTAGCGATGGTAAAGTTCAAAGATTCGAACTGTACTCGCTCGGCCAATAAAGCCAGATAGTTTACTAGCTTCGATTATTACACAAGCTAGTTTACTAGCGGCTAGCAAACTAGCGAGTAAACTATCCCCGTGTAATATCCGCATTATTAGACCCGCAATACGCACATCCACATAAAGCATACGCACGCGTACAAAAAGACCCACAGGATCGTAGAAAGCAACTCTGCCAAGTTTGATCATGATTAGTCAAAGTGCAATCGAACATGTACACATTTCTACACAGTATAACGTAATTTCGATTGAAAAAGTTCGAGAAACGTTGCTTCATCGGCATCACTATCAAATAGCATAGACACATACATAGTATGTATACGATATTATCGGTTATTGCTTGAAATACTTAACATGATACTGTTTTCCTGCCAAATTGTTTGAATAATTAATTATCCCCACACCACGTACATACAATACAAATACAACACATTCCACGAGAATCAAATGCGAGCAATAATTATTGCGTAACCAAGTTGTTGGTCGTATCATACGACAGATGCATGTATTATATTACGAATTTCGGTGTACATAAATATAGACGTACGTAATAGCATATAGGTAAGTTTCACGTTACATAAATTCATACATTTGAGTAAATTTCAACGGTTTTTCTGAGACTAAAAATTTAATGCACAGCTTGCAGATAACTTTTATCATGATTAACAACCATTATATTTGCCAAATATTAATTGTAGAAAGACTATCACAAAGGGTTGTTTTGAAAGCAAGAAATTTACGGAAAGAAAATCGTCACTGACGCAATTGAAGAAGTCACAAATATTTTTCAAATTACATAACTGATGATATTCTAATAAAAAACAGTTGAATGAAAGAAATCTTTTCGTCGTTTACGCAACTTTCACAAAAATTCACTCAAAAACAACTTTTTCTAAAATAGCACTCTCAGTGTAAAAAAATACACTATAACAATCATATTATATACTAGTGTAAGCCCGTTGAATATCAACGCCCGCTGAATTTTAAATATCGTAAAGCGCTTTTTTAATAGCGATCCCCACTAATTGATCGAAAAAACAAAAAAAAAAAAAATAGTTTTTATAGCGCCATCTATGTATTATAGCAATCCCCACTAATTGAACCCAATCGATACCCACTCAAAAAAAAAAAAAATTATTATTTTACTATTTATATTATAATTATTAATTATTATATACATATATATAATAATTATAATATATATAGTTTCTATAGTGCCATCTATGTATTATTGGCAAAATTAAGATCCCTTTTGTAGGTAACGCCGAGTCACGATATGTTTAAAACAAAAAGGACTAAACCGACCAAAGGTGATAGAGTAAGCGTTAGCGTGATGACTCTCGAGCTTGCGGTCGTGGGTTCGATCCCCCACTCGTTCTGGTGGTTTTTTCATAATTTTTCCTCAGCGAGCGTTATCAGCAGACAGACAGACAGACGGACAGACGGATTTCGGCTATTATATATATAATACATATATAATAGCCCCATTCCGTCTATCTGTGTGTCTGTGTGTTTGTCTGCTGCTGATTACGCTCGCCGATGTAAATAATTAAAAAACCAGAACGTCGCGTGAGTGGGATTTGAACCCGGTATCACTGATTCGGAACAGAGCGCTTACGCGATGAGCCAAACCAGATAATAATGAGCTGGCTTCAACTTGACTATTTATATAATAAAAAATAGGCTCGCGACTTTGCTTAATTGTTACGTTGTTGTGTTATAACGCGCCATAGATGGCGCATTGTTGCATAGAAGCAAAACTATTAAATTTAATATTATTTTTCAGTACGGGTGATGAGAAACCGCTCCGTTGATATTCAACGGAGTCTGTCTGTCTGTCTGTCTGCCTGCTGATAACGTTCGCCGAGGTAAATAATTAATGGCATTTGGCAACATTAAAAAAATGTCAGTTTCACGTAAATTCTCTTACTTTGCGTGGTGCTTCCCTGTATAATAACTATGTACATACATACATATTATGTACCTATGTACATATTATATATTATATACATACATATGTACATATGTATATATTCGCTCTTCAAAGTGAGACAATCATATTATGTATTTGGTTAATAATATCACGTTGTAATACAATAGGGATTATCGTGTCGTGCTCGATTCATTTTTCGCGCATTTCAAAGAGAGCGATTCAATTTTCGCAAATGAAATCAACGTATTCGACTTGATGCTAAATTGAATTTTTATACGATCGCATGCAAGTAGATTGTTGAATTTAAATTTTATTTTTACGTTTCGATTTATTCAATCGAATTCGTGTTTTATACTTGATTATTAAAGGTAAGTGGTGTCGGAGCATAATATTTGGATATTTTAGTGAAAAATATTGTATTATAAAGCTTTCGGCATGTACATACATACATAGTATTATATTATATTATGTACATTATTTTTATATAACAATGCTTTCCTTTATGCGTTTTCAAGACTATGAAACGTTTTCAAAAGGGACACATTTTTAATGTTTCTATGAAAATTTTAATGAAAATGCAAGCGAAAACAAAAACTCGTAGACAAATAATAAGACATGATTACATTGTGAATATTATAAACTTTAAGTTTACTTTACTTTGTGACTAAAATGGAACAAATGCGATGCGTTTGAATAAAATATACTTATAATTAAATTTCAAGCAGGTCAAAAAAATGAATTCTTCAAGGTTTAAGTGAAATTTTATTGTGCTAAGTACTTGTAAATGTAACGTGTATTTGATAACACTAAGGTTTTTTTTTTTAGGGAAACAACCATTTTATAAATAAGAAAGTAATTGTTTCTCTTTTCATTCGAAAAGAAAATAAGCTTTCAGTTTAATGGCTTTCGGTCGTTTTATCTTTCAATTTTAATGTACCTTTCACTTACTGATAAAGGAAAAAGCATTAATTTTTCAATTTACCACGTCTCTTTCTTGTATGTAGCATTGTCGAAAAATATCCACGTTCATAAGCCCAAGATTCACTTTAAAGCTTTCAAAAGATTCAACGCATACAATCCACGTATTATGTATTATATTTTGTGTTGTATAAAAGCAAAAAAATATCGAACCATTTTAAAGCTTTGTTATTTTGTGCTGAATTTAATACTTTGTGTGTGTGTGTGGAAATTATCAAGGGAAATCAGAATCAAAACAAGTACGAATCTGTATCAATTCAACGATTAGCAATTTTATAAACTCGAGTATTTACGTAATGCAATTGTTTCGGTTGGATATTTTTACGTAAGGAATAAATTTCTTGTATGTACAATTCTTCTATTTTACACTCGGGTAAAGTTTCATTTTCATTTCAAGCGAAAAACTAAAAGGAAACTGTTTTCCGATATTCCGAGGTTTTATTCTAAATGAAAATTGTGCGATCGAAGTATTACATTTATATTAAATGGGGGGTTGGGTTATTATTTTCTTCATACCTTTAAAATGTTTATTGTTTTCTCATTACACGCCCTTTTGGAGGTTATATTTTTATAATTTAAATACTTTCACCTAGGACATGTAAGGAAGAAGAAATAAAATTAAGAATGGAGTGCTTTTAGAAGAATGAACATAGTTTTTAAATTCAACATTTCGCAATGCTTGAAAAAGAAGGCATACGACCAATATGTACCGATATGAAACTTGGATGCTAAATTCAATAATGCTACGTAAGATCCATTACACACAGAGAAACATGAAAAGATGTATGCTTGGTATAACAAGAGGAATACATGGGTAAGAGGTATGACCAAAGTGGCAGATAGCGAGAAGAATAAATGGCAGATGGACGCGAGAAATACTGGAATGGTATCCGAGAGGATGTGAAAGAAAGCAAGACAGACCGTTTGGAAGATGGGCTGATGAATTGTGAAGAATGTGTGGAGTCAAGTGGATGCAGATTGCTCAAGACAGACAGAAACCACACGGCCAATTATGTATAGGAATTGTTGTTATAATATTAAAAATTAGGATGCTAAATTCAAAAATGCTACGTAAGATCCATTGCACACAGAGAAGCATGGAAAGATGTGAAAGTAGACCGAGTAGACGATGGGCTGATAAATTGTGAAGAATGTGTGGAGTCAAGTGGATGCAGATTGCTCAAGACAGACAGGAATGGAGGATTGGAGATGGTTGAAATTTACATTTTATATTTTATCTGTCAAAGAGTATTTGGGTTTGATCATTTTAATTTAATATTTTCGTCGCTTATCGCATATAATTGAGTGTTTTAACAAATGGAATTTTTTTAATAATACGAATTTTGATATTTTTAGTCGGAAAATGGCACCTAAGATATTATAATTAAAATATGTAAACAAAGGCTCTAAATTCCACGAAATATATTCATTAATAAGTCGCAATATATGATGTATTTATATTGAAATTTATTTGAACTTTTCGAGAACATCGTTTTGTACGAAATATCACTGTTGAAATAATAATACACATCACTGTAGTTAATAAATATACTTTTGTTTAGTTTAGTTTTAATAGTTTACATTTGATGAAACTAACTATTATATTACCTATACAATATGTATCGACATAAAGTACATAATATTTCAAAATACTCAATTATCTAATGTAAATATTGTCGTTGAAACTTTCTAATATCAAACGTGTACTTTTTACACTAATGAGAACCAAAATAAGTCTATTGAAGATTTTCCATCAATTTATGTATCATTAAAATGTTCAACTTCAAATAACGATTACTCCAGATTCAATCATTGCTTATTGATAAATTTCACCTTGAAATATATTTACATTGATTCGCTTCGCTTTGAATATTTCGATTGTATCAATTTCATGCCAATTAATTTCCATTTAATAACTATTTTCATACACAAACAACGTATAAATCTCCCGTTTTCATAAATACAATCCTCAATTGCATACGTGTATTATCCAACGGACACAATTGAACCTATCTGTAACTGACATTTCAATATGCAAATGCAAGTTGTGTCGACAAATGTATCAAATGTGGACATCCGGATTTACACACAATACTGTGTTTCCCATAGTGAGTAGGTTATCATGCCAAAAGTGAGCCAAGTCTAAATAATACATATTATTTTATACTTTAAAAAAATTAAATGATTACAGTAAAAATTCATTTTAATCAAGATTTAAACCTTTGTGTTGATTTTTTCGACCATTCTTCTGGTTGGAATTGGTTTACTATTTCATGAAATTTAACACGAAACGACCGTTTCTCTCCTCTGTGTTTGAATTGTCTTCAGTTGCTTTGAAACGATTTGTTTGTAGCGTGGAAGAAACCCTCGGGGCTAAACACGACGCTTTTGTCGAGTCAATATCTTCTCTGTGTGTTAAAATGTACGAAATTTATTTATTTGGAACATACGATTTATTCAAGCGACTTTTAATTACCATGTTTTAATTAAAAATTCGTGGTATACTAATATCAAAAGCGTTGAGGTTTAATTTATACGTATAAATGTACATATATAAGTTCGCTAAGAATACATTTGACGTTTCCGTAAGAGATTTAGACCGAGTACTATTTGTAGCACAAAATAATAATGAAACGATCAATCAATCAAGGGACGCATTCGAGGTTGACTTTTTTCTTGAAATTCGATCATAGCTTCTATCGAATGGTGAATGATTGATGTGTTAAATAAATGACGAAAATAAATTGATTTAAGAAAACATGGAAATGTTTACAAAAACTCGTTTTTACATTATTTAAGAGAAATTTCACGTAACAAACGCAACATTTGCAGAAAAATTTTACGCTTTTGCTGTGAATAAAAATTCAACTGTATGTACAGCTTAGTGGATAACTTTTATTATAATTACAAACACTTATAATAGCTCTGTATTAATTGTCGAAATACTGTCACAAAAAGTTATATTGAAAGCTGAAAATTTATGAAAACAAAATCATCACAAGTATCTTTCAAATTACAAAACTTACGACATTGTAATTAAAACAAGAAATTTAAATTACATTAAATGAAGAATCGTCTCGAGAATAATATTAAAATAAATTAAAAGATAAAAAGTTGAATATCTTCGTCACACTCGCAACTTGTACAAAAATTCACTCATAAGCTCTCACCGATAAAAAAAATAATACTAGCAATATTTTAATAAAACAATACTCCATGATAAAACATTAAAACAGAACTTTTTATGTAAAACAAAAAATGTCTGATTTACATAAAATCACATCCTCGCGTGGAGTTACCCTTTATTGAAATTAACAATTGGAACAAAAGGCGTTGTTGAATCTATTGTTCAAAGACGGATGATTTTCGTATTAAAACTCCGAATTTTAAATAAAAAATGTAACGTTGTGAGATCGTCGATATTAATTTTCGTTTCGAATGCGTGGATAATATCCTATTTTTTTATTTTCGCTTCGTTTTACCGAACGGAAATTTAATTTTCAACAACGTCAAGTGGAATATTTTATTTCTACTCGAGTTAAATTAAATTTTAGATTTGCACAAATCAATTTATTGTTATGATTTAATTTATCGAACCAAATATGTATGTATACGGGTGCGCTAATATTATTAATGATTACTTTCTCTGACATTTGCTGTAGTGTTATTATCAGAACAATATTATACGTATAACAGTTGTTATGTCCTGATGGACCGGAGATACAAAAAAATGATATCTGATTCACAAGCAGATCAATGTTTGATCTACGAGCACACCAGATAAACACTTTAATGTTTCCGTTTAATAAAAGTCCTTTTAGATTTAAATAAGGTAGAATATATTAGTTTATAAAGTTACAGACATTGGTCCAAGAGAAATTTATGGACACCTTTTTATTTAAAAGGTCCAGATCACTTCGACGGAAGCTAAGGCTTTTGCACAAGCCTTCTACAAGCTTTTTCATTAAGGTTTCACTAGGGTTTTCACTAGGGCTTTTCACAAGGGTTTTCACTGAGTAGAGTAGAGAAGTAAAGCACGATATAACGTGAGTGCTGTTCAGGGTAATCTGATTTAATCTGGGTTGAGCTTCTGCTTTTATAATGAAAGTATGACGTGATTGTTGGTGTACTTTCTTGATAACCAAATTCCGTTCACATCGTAAAACTGTTATCTCTTTTAGCTCAAGTTCGCATTCCGTTCCCATCGATTTCGTACAAGGGGACTTTTGCTGGGAAGCAGATAAGCTTCCGTATCTAATAACATTGATTTTGAGGTCATAACACAGTATACAGGCTCATATGTATGTATAACAAAATAATGAACTATTAGTTACTATTCCGTTTGTAAATTGTGTTTGTCTTTTAGTTTACAACTTTTTATTTTGCTATTTAACCTCACATACATAGATACTTCTCATTATTCTTATATCACATATTTTACTCTGATTTAACATTAACAAAAATCAGCAAAACTTCTTATCTCCAAAACATTAATTGGATTATTATATATCCCTATATCCCTAAGCCCCTTTTTCGCCCTGAGCCTTGTTTGAGCCTCGATGTATACAAAGTACTTAAACTCAAATAAAAAAATCACCCATTATTACAGAAAATTTACGTATAACATTTTAGGGGTCGAAAGTATGACCTACTTACCTACTAGACATTTATATATTAATCATTGTGAAACTTGATAACTTTATAACCCTTCAAAGGTTCAAAGAATGTTTGCAATCAAAACTTCGACGGACCCCCATCGTCTTCGTCCTGATTGTTCCCGTTTGAGATGAAATTTAAAAATTTTTTTTTATATGTATATTAAATGCAATAATATTTTTATGATTAACACAATTAAGCAACGAAAGTATGAAAGTAGGCTTAAAAATTAATCTTAATAAAAATTTTCACGCAAAACGTAGTCACTGTAGATAATCATATTGTAGAGATAGTTGATAGTTATTTATTTATACCTAGGACAATTGGTGAATATGACTGGTTATAAAGAAGAATGAAACTAGGATGGAGTGATTTTGGAAGAGTGAACATTGTTTTTAAATCCAACGTTCCGCTATGCTTAAAAAAGAAGGCATACGACCAATGCGCACTGCCAGTTATGACGTATGGATGTGAAACGTGGATGCTTAATTCAAGAATGTTACATAGGATCCAGTGCACACAGAGAAGCATGTATGCAGATGGACGCGAGAAATACTGGAATGGTATGCGAGAGGATGTGAAAGAAAGCAAGGTAGACCGTGTGGACGATGGGCTGATTAATTGTGAAGAATATGTGCAGTCAAGTGGATGCAAATTGCTCAAGACAGACAGGTATGGAAGTGGATCGGAGAGGCCTTCATCCAGCATAGGATGGTGAACGGCTGAAAATGATGATGATGATAGTTCTATGTAAACTCATCCAGGATATTCCTAGGACTATTGATGGCCTGTATTTATTGGGACAGTAACTTTTCAGATAATTTTAATAAATAGTCATGGAAGGCATACGACCGATGCGCACTGCCAGTTATGACGTATGGATGTGAAACGTGGATGCTTAATGCAAGAATGTTACATAAGATCCAGTGCACACAGATAAGCATGTATGCTCGCTATAACGAGTCGATATCGTAATATGAGAACGTGGACACATAGCGAGAAGATCCGGCAGATGGACGCGAGAAATACTGGAATGGTATGCGAGAGGATGTGAAAGAAAGCAAGGTAGACCGTAGACAACTGGATGCAGATTGCTCAAGACAGACAGGAATGGAAAATGATTGGAGAGGCCTTCATCCAGCAGTAGATGGGGAACGGCTGAAAATTATGATGATGAATATTTTTATACATACATATGTACATATCTACATATGTATACATACTAGTCACTACAGTGTTGCTCTTTACACAAAACGGGTAGGTTTGATTCCTCAGTCCTGAAAGTTTGTATTTTAAACTAGTTGCCTTTTCCTGAATGCATTTTGTCAATGAACTTAATTGCAAGGTACTTAAGAATTAGAAAAAAAAAACATTAAAAAGAGTATTTCTCGATTTATTTATACTGCAAAGGGAATCAGGTCATTAGCTTTGTATGGTATTTGAGATATTCCATTTCAATAAGTGTTTATGACAAAAAAGCTACATTTATAATTTTTATTGATGATGTATTGATGTATTGATTTTTCTTTCAAGGTCAACAGTTGCGAGCAACGTCATCAAACATCATGGAAGAGGACTACGTCAACAGATGGTTGGCCAACGCCACTGAAACCGTGTTGACTAACATCTCGTGGATCAATTTCAAAGCGAATCCTACAATTCTACCGTCAGGAGATGAAGACGACGAGGCATACCAATACACTCCATATTCTGAAAGACCTGAAACGTACATCGTACCAGTCGTATTTGCGATAATCTTCGTTGTGGGCGTACTCGGAAATGGAACACTGGTCGTTGTATTTCTGAGGCACAGAGCTATGAGAAATGTTCCCAACACGTGAGTATAATATATATTTTATTCTATTGTCTGTTTTTATGGCATTTGTAGTGTATGTATGTCAAATTTGGTTATTTTATGCTTTGAAAATAACCTTTCGTGACTGTATTTTTACAATTAATACAGAGCAAAATAGTAAGTGTAAATAATTACATATATTTAATAGACAAAGTCTTCAAATGTGTCCGATGTGGAATGGCCTATTATATACATATTAGTGTAAGCCCGTTGAATATTAACGCCCGCTGAATTTTAAAATATCGTAAAGCGCTTTTTTAATAGAGATCCCTACTAATTGATCGCACGGTTGTAAGTGACAAAAAAAAAAAAAAATAATAGTTTTTATAGCGCCATCTATGTATTATAGCAATCCCGTGGTATCGATAGTATCGATTTTTTTTTTTTCTTTACTATTTATATTATAATTATTAATTATTATATATATATAATAATTATAATTTTGTAAGTGATTTTGTAAAAATCAAACAACTATAGTTTTTATAGCGTCATCTATATGTAGGTAATGTAGGTAGGTAGGTATGTAGGTAAAGCAGAGTCACGATCCCTTGTATAGGTAATGTTTACAAAAAAAAGGACTAAATTGGCCAAGGGCGATGGCAGTTTGTCTCAGAACGTTCTTCCCGAGCTTGGGGTCCTGGGTTCGATCCCCACTCGTTCTGTTCGGTTTTTTAATTATTTTTCCTCAGCGAGCGTTATCAGCAGACAGACAGACGGATTTCGGCTATTAGCCTGTTGAATATCAACGGAGTGGTTTCTCATCACCCGTACTGTGAGTGTTTTTGTGGGCGAGTATGTGCATTAAATAGTTTTTATAGTTTTTGTATAGATGGCGCTTTATAATACAACAACGTAACAATTTATCAAAGTCGCGTGCCTATTGTCATTTTTCATTTTGTATTGTCAAATCGTAGCAGGCCCGTCATCGCCCCGTTGGGTGATAGTGTTAGCACGATCTCATTCCAACCTGGTGATCACGGGTTCAAATCCCAATCGCGCGACGTTCTGGTTTTTTAAATTATTTACATCGGCGAGCGTTATCGGCAGACAGACAGACTAGTGTAAGCTGAATATCAACAGAGGGTTCTCATAACCCGTACTGAAAAATAATATTAAATTTAATATAGTTGTTATAGTTGTTGCATCTATGCAACCAAGCGCCATCTATGGCGCGTTATAATAACAACAATGTAAAAATTTAGCAATGTCGCGAACCCTTTTAAGAACTAATGTTGGCCAATTATAGCACGTAGGTCGTAGACCATCGCCTCCGTTTGGAAGATAGTGTACGATTCCTCCCAAGTTGGTGATCTCGGGTTCAAATCCCACTCGTTCTGGTTTTTTTTTAATTATTTACCTCAGCGAGTGTTATCAGCAGACAGACACACACACACAGACAGACAGATTTTATATATTCATAATGTTATACATATGTATGTAGTAATTATTATAATATAGTCGATAAATATCAAGAGTTTCATTTTTGATGAGCTTTTTCGTTTGAATATTTGTTTTTGGAAGCATTTAGCACTCAATTTGACATTGGTTATTTTGTATCCGAATGATGCAAAAATTCATTATCCAATTCTCAGGTTTGCGAATGTTTCGCTCCAATCTCGCTTATCGCGTTGACCCAATTTAATACTTTAAATACGTTTAAATTTGAAATATAATGAACGCGAAGTTTGAGAAAAAGAAAACATTCTTGAAAGGGAAAAATTGTTTCGTCAAAAAAAAAAGAGAAATAGATGGAAAATTCTGCGAAAGAGTAAAATGACAAAGGGCTCGAAAATACGTAATGAATTTATTTCTTGCCTTTTGTAAAGTTATACCGACAATTAGGCGAACGTAAATTTTTTGCATTGTATAATAATTAAATTAAATTTTAAATTCAAGTGGGACATTCACATTATATTAATTTTAATATACAGAATGGTTATAAAAAAACTGCTGTACTGTTTTCTCCCAAACTAATAATCCAACGCTGATAATTATTTTTGTTTTATGAGCGCTAATTTTGCTACAAATCATTTTTTTGGAAAAAAAAACCATATCATTAGATAAAAGACGATATGACCTACAATAATCAAAGTTTCGTTATTCAAAATAAATGTGGTATACAGTAAAATTATTTTAATAAAAATTAAAAATGCCTTTATGCATTCACCATCAACTGTTGGATGGAGGCCTCACCAATCCACTTCCATTCCTGTCCGTCTTGAGCAATCTGCACCCACTTGACTCCAAACATTCTTCTCAATTCATCCACCCATCTTCCACTCGGTCTACCTTGCTTTCTTTCACATCCTCTCGAATACCATTCCAGTATTTCTCGCGTCCATCTGCCATCTATTCTTCTCGCTATGTGTACACTCCAACTTTTTCACACGTTGCTTCTCACCCTATCCTCTTCGTCTTCGTTATCATCTTCTCAATTCATTCGTCCACTCGGTCACCTTGCTTTCTTTCCCATTGTACTTTTTTTCCTCTTACCTTGGTCGATGTCTTACGATGTCTTCTCGTTATACCGAGCATACACCTTTCCACGCTTCCCTGTGTGCACTGGATCTTACGTACCATTCTTGAATTGAACACATCCATACGTCATAACTGGCAGTGCGCATTGGTCGTATGCCTTATTTTTTAAGCATAGCGGAATGTTGGATTTAAAAACCACGTTAATTCTCCCAAAAGCACTTCATACTAGTTTTATTTCTTCTTCTTTACATCCGGTCATATTCATCAATTGTCCTAGGTATAAATAACTACACTGAGCAACAAAAAATCACGTTTTTTAAAACACAGAAAAAAAAATATATATTTGACATTAAAAATTCGCTAGATAATTAATTATAAGTATTTTAAAGTAATAATCTGACTATTGATTTCAATACTCACTTTGAGCACAGCCATACTATGTATATTTTGAGTTATATGCCGCAAATTGATATTTTTTTAATCGGAAATATCTCATAAACGAGAGCATATCATATTGCTTTTCGGGAGTCCAAAAAAAAGGCCACCGGGGTAAGAAGGAGGGTTTGAGGGTGGTGAGGGGCCGGCATAGCTTTAAGGGAGCCCATAAAAAGAGCCGCCGGGGCTTGAGGGGGGTCTGGGGGGTGGTAGGGGGCCAGCATGGCTTCAGGGAGTCCAAAAAGGGGGCCGCCGGGGCAGGAGGGGGGTCTGGGGGGTAGTAAGGGGCCGGCATTGCTTTTCGGGAGTCCAAAAAAGGGGCCGCCGGGGTAAGAAGGAGGGTTTGGGGTTGGTAAGG
The DNA here is from genome assembly GCA_022651745.1 of Parapsyche elsis. Lineage (NCBI taxonomy): Eukaryota > Metazoa > Arthropoda > Insecta > Trichoptera > Hydropsychidae > Parapsyche > Parapsyche elsis. The sequence continues at coordinate 1,668,395 of JAGVSN010000030.1, forward strand.
GGCCGGCATTGCTTTTCGGGAGTCCAACACTATATTACATTATATTTATTACATGCCGGGCAAAGCCGGGTAATAAAGCTAGTCGTATTATAAAATAAGTCAAAGAGAGTGTCGCAGTAATTTTTGACGAATATTTTCGTCCTTACGTTCGTTCATCCGTGTGTATTTGAGCGTTTTCGTAGATCCTCGACATTTCCTTGTTTTATTGTTCGAATTAAACGAGACTCCCCCCTCTGTCTGTCCAAACTCCAAATGAACGTCTGTCTGCATTCAAAAGGGGCGAATAAAACTCGAGATCAAATATAAACACGGTAAAAGTGAACAGTGGGAAGGATGAGAGGGGGTTTTTTGAATCCGAAACTGCCCTTTTACGAGCGTCAATATTTCTTTTCAGCGACTAAAGCATCGAAAGGATACCGGAGCGATTATTTCGCGCACCACCGTGTGAAAAGCTCTATGTATAATAGAGCTGGTCGTTAATCACGAACAGGGGAAGTTCCACGAGAACATGGCTGTCAGCTCACAATGGCCGTGCAACGTTCACTCTGCAGGATGAGAATTAACCCCTCACCAACCGTCGGAATAAATTGAACATTCCTGTATTAACTGCTTATACCTTCTGCGAAGAGTATCTGGTACTCTATTCTATTATAAAAATTTCGATGATAATTTGAAAGGATGAACATTGTTTTTAAATCCAACATTCCGCTATGCTTAAAAAATAAGGCATGTTGATGTGAAACGTGAATGTTGAATGTTACGCAAGAACCAGTGCACACAGATGTATGCTCGGTATAACGTGAAGAGGTCGTAAGAGGAATGCGTGGGAAAGAAGTATGACCAAAGTGGCAAATATAGCGAGAAGAATGGATGGCAGATGGACGCGAGAAATACTGGAATGGTATCCGAGAAGATGTGAAAGAAAGCAAGGTAGGCCGAGTGGAAGATGGGTTGATGAATTGAGAAGAAGTGGATGCAGATTGCTCAAGATAGACTGGAATGGAAGAGGATTCGAGAGGGCTTCATCCAGCAGTGGATGGTGAATGGCTGAAAATTATGATGATGATGTATAGTATATGTGCAGTAGGTACAATAGCAACTGTATGTACAAAAGAAGAAATAAAACGCTTTTGGAAGAATCAATTTAAATCCAACAATCCACTATGCTTAAAAAATAAGGCATACGACCAATGCGTACTGCCATTTATGACGTATGGACGTGAAACGTGGATGCTGAATTTAAGAATGTTCCGTAAGATCCAGTGCACACAGAGAAGCATGAAAAGATGTATGTTTGGTATAATGAGAAGATATCGTAAGAGGAATACATGGGTAAGAGTATGAACAAGGTGGCAAATATAGCGTAACGTGTGAAAAAGTTGAAGTGGACACATAGAGAGAAGGATGGATGGCAGATGGACGCGAGAAATACTGAAATGGTATCCGAGAGGATGTGAAAGAAAGCAAGGTAGACCGAGTAGAAGATGGGCTGATGAATTGAGAAGAATGTGTGGAGTCAAGTGGATGCAGATTGCTCAAGACAGACAGGAATGGAAGAGGATTGGAGATGGTTGAAATTTACATTTTATATTTTATCTGTCAAAGAGTATTTGGGTTTGGTCATTTTAGTTTAATATTTTCGTCGCTTATCGCATTATAATTGAGTGTTTTAATAAATGGAAGTTGAAGTGGACACATAGCGAAAAGAATGGATGGCAGATGGACGCGACAAATACTGGAATGGTATCCGGGAGGATGTGAAAGAAAGCAAGGTAGACCGAGTGGACGTTGGGCTGATTAATTGTGCAGAATGTGTGCAGTCAAGTGGATGCAAATTGCTCAAGACAGACAGGAATGGAAGTGGATCGGAGAGGCCTTCATCCAGCATAGGATGGTGAACGGCTGAAAATGATGATGATGTTAGTTCTAAACTCATCCAGGATATTCCTAGGATTATTGATGGCCTGTATTTATTGGGTCAGTAACTTTTCAGATAATTTTAATAAATAGTCATGCTACGTAAGATCCAGTGCACACAGACTTGGAAATATGTATGCTTCGTATGACAAGAAGAGATCGTAAGAGGAATACATGGGTGAGAAGTATGATCGGTAGCGGAACATGTGAAAATGTTGAATTGGATACAGCGAGAAGAATGGCTGGCAGATGGACGCGAGAAATACTGGCATGGTATCCGAGAGGATGTGAAAGAAAGCAGAGTAGACCGAGCGTACGATGGGCTGATGAATTGAGAAGAATGTGTCAACTGGACGCAGATTGCTCAAGACAGACAGGAATGGAAGGGGATTGGAGGAAAAAATTAAATATAAAAAGACAAAATTCAAAATTGGCGGTGTGACAGACTTATTTAAGGCTTACATATTAGTATGTTTGATGAAATTAGATTTTCATCTCAGCTACATACATATGTATGTGAAAAGAAAATCGATATCGATATGAAGAATCAATTTAATAATATTTTTTTATCGCTAGTGACACTATTGTACCCAAATGAGTTGCTTGAAAGTTATTTTTTAATACAAAAGTCACAAAATAAAGGTGCATCGTTTGATTTTTAAATATTCCCGGTATTGACGGTATTGTATTTGTTTGTACGTATCGCAAATATAATAAAAAAAAAATCGTATTTAGACTATCCCTATCAATGCAATGCAAAACACAATAATATAAACCGGAATTGTAACTATGAATGTGAATTTATATTTCAGTCGCTAGTGGTGCTAGTGTGTTCTCAATTAATTATTACAAAATCGGCGAAGTGTGAATTTTCGCCTTTGTGATATTTTCGCCGTACTAATTAGCCGTTTTTTATTTATTTTTTTAATTTTATACTGTTGTAAATACTACTACGGTGTGTTTAAAAATAAATTGTATTAAAATTATCTTTACATTAATAATAAAAAAAATAATGTTTCCGCCCGGGATCGAACCGGGGGCCTTCCGCGTGTTAGGCGGATGTGATAACCACTACACCACGGAAACCATACATCTTTGCAATAAATAAATAAGAAAACTAGTGCAAATTTAATTCGCTAACCCGTTGACGCCTTCGGGCCAAAGGGAAGAGAGAAAGTAAACTGTTATGCGATTCAAATACGACCGGTTTGGTCGTATTTGAACGCGCACGGTTAGTTAAACTCGATTCGATATTTCAGTTTGCCAATTAATTAGTTCAATATAAGGCTGATACTATCCGAAGCCTTCGAGGGTCAAACTTTATCATTATTTAGTTAAAATGTTACAGGCAAAGTGTGAAATCCCAATATGGCCAGACAAAGTAAAATATGTATGTACATATGTACATATAACGCTCAAGTATTAAACTTGTATTAAAGTTCTATTTAAACATTAAGTTTAAATAGAACTTTTCCATATAAATTGTACCGATATAATATACACTGGTGTAAGCCCGTTAAATATCAACGGAGCGGTTTCTCATTATCCGTACTGAAGAATAATATTAAATAGTTTTTATAGTTGTTGCATAGATGGCGCGTTATACATAATTACAACAACGTAACAATTTAATATTGCACGTACGTTATCACCTCCGTTTGGATGATAGTGTTGGCACGATTCATCCCAACCTGGTGATACCGGGTTCAAATCCCACTCGCGCGACGTTCTGGTTTTATAATCATTTACCGAGGTGAGCGTTATCAGCAGACAGACAGAGACGGATTTTGGCTATTATGTGTATACTAGTGTAAGCCCGTTGAATATCAACGCCCGCTGAATTTTAAATTACGTAAAGCGCTTTTTTAATAGAGATCCCCACTAATTGATCGCACGGTTGTAAGTGACAAAAAAAATATAATAGTTTTATAGCGCCATCTATGTATTATAGTAATTCCGTAGTATCGATAGTATCGATTTTTTTTTTACTTTACTATTTATATTATAATTATTAATTATTATATATATAATAATTATAATTTTGTAAAAATCAACAATTGGCCGTGGCGTATGCGTTAGCGCGATTACTCCCGACCTGGCGTCCCGGGTTCGATCCCCACTCATTCTGGTTTTGTAATTATTTTTCCTCATTTCCTATTTATTTTAATTATAGGTAATGTTTAAAAAAAAAAGGACTAAATTGACCAAGGGCGATAGAGTATAGCGTTCGCGTGATTACTCTCGAGCTTGCGGTCCTGGGTTCGATCCCCCACTCTTTCTAGTTTTTTAATTATTTTTCCTCAGTGAGCGTTATCAGCAGACAGACAGACAGACACGACGGATTTCGGCTATGATATACATATATAATAATAATACAAAGTCACAGGCAAAGTACAAGACTTCATAAATAATTATCATAGAAATATCACGTAAGTTTCAGTTGAAGTTCATTCAGCAAAATTCATTTATTTTATACTTTGTCTAAAACGTTTGGCATTTTATACAATGTGAGGATTTTACAGTTAACCTTTAACATTTACATATATGTATGAAGGTAGAATTGATTAATAAATTAATACGAAATTGATTGATTCAGTAGAGAAGAGCGTAATTGATTAAAAAAATCACGTTGTATTTATGCTAATGATCGAAAGTTCAGAATATGACATTGTATAGAGTTTTGGTTTATTACATTGTAATTGTTTTATTATTTTTTAATTACAAAAACACCCACCACGACATAACAGATTAACCAAATCGCCATTATTTATCCATTCAAAATTGTGCCTTAAAGTAACTTACGCTCGAACACTTGAATTTCGAATTGGAGCAGATTGTGTACCTATGTAACCTTTAACGATTTTGCGTTTGACTTTAAACTGATAACAACTAAGTTCAAAGACTAGTATTTACTATACATAGATACCGATTGCATTAACCCAAATAGTGAACATACATAGCACGGAAGTGGTCCAGATCCAATCTATTAATGAAGCAAACAATTTGACCTTTATAATCCCGGCACTGGTCTTAAACATTCTTCCGATCGCTTCACTACAGGGACGACGATTTCGTTCCGTACGAAATTACCCACACTGAAAGGGTTAAAGTCAACGTTTCGCAGAGAAGACCTAGCCGCAGATTAGTGTGCTTGAAATACGCTGATTTCGAAGTGAACAGTTGCGTTTTTACTTTTGCATAGATCCATATATAGGTAGTGCGTCAACGTGCACTCTTATTATCTCAAATTTGACATTGTAAGTGTAAGTTTTCGCTCATGGGGGGGTTTGAAATCTGAAAGTGCCTCAAAATCGTACAGTGACATTATCGTGTTCCATCTCCGAGCCCCAAGTTTGCCAACAAACTTTTGGTCTTATTAGAAGGATAAAGGGGAGTAATTTACACCTCGTCCTAATTAAAATCCACTGGTGAAACTTCGTCATAGTTCGTATAAGTGCGCTATATGGATCTTGTGACGGTATTCACTTACCAAAATTGGAATATTAAAATGGAAATAAGACGAGCGTAAAGCATTGCATACGTATCTATGTACATATGTATGTATGTATCGTCTACGTCAGCGGTCGCCAACCTTTCGGACCTCACGGACCACTAAACTCAAAATCTCGAATCCCAAGGACCACTACCATGATTTTTTCCATAAAAATAACATTCTAAATATGAAATGTGGTACCTACACTTGTATTTGCACTCCAAGTTATTTGCAAAAAGTTGGATATCACTTTATAATGATTATAATAAACGAGCTGACCCGGCATGCGTTGCAATGCCCGATACCGTTCCCGTTCCAGATCCCGATCTCATTGCCGATCCCGTTCCCGTTCCCGTTCCTAGTACGTTATCTGACGCGTGAGCAGGCCCGTTCCCGTTCCCGTTTTTCCCGATTCCAGATCCCGGTCCCGTTCCCGATCCTGATCCCGTTCCCGATCCCGTTCCCGTTCTCGTTCCTAGTACGTTATCTGACGCGTGAGCAGGCCCGTTCCCGTTTTTTCACGATTTTTTTTCACAGGAACCATCCCCGGCATGATCACAATAAGTCCTGAAAGTTTCATAGCGATCGGTTGATTGGTTTAGGAGTCTATAAGAGACAAACAGACAAACAAACAAACAGACATTCATTTATATATATATTGATATAGATGTAGATAAACGATATATTCATTATTTATTATGAAAACTGCCAGTTATGACGTATGGATTTGAAGCATGGAAAGATGCTCGGTATAACGAGAAGAGGTCGGAAGAGGAATACATGGGTAAGAAGCATGACCATGGTGACAGATATAGCGGAATGTGTGTAAACATTGAACTGGATACATAGCGAGAAGAATGGATGGCAGATGGATGCGTGAAATACTGGAATGCTATCCGAGAGGATGTGAAAGAAAGCAAGGTAGACAAAGTCGACAATGGGCTGATGAATTAATAAGGATGTCTGGAATCAAATAGATGCAGATTGCTCAAGACAGACAGGAATGGAAGAGGATTGGAGAGGCCTTTATCCAGCAGTAGATGGTGAAAGGCTGAATATGTTGATTATTATGAAAAATGCAGACCACCGGTTGGCGACCGCTGGTCTACGTCACGATAAGAGTTAAATAAATAGTAAATTAAAACAGTATTCAAATTGTACACGTAGCTGTTTGAGTATGGAGCGCACGATGCGTGTAAACCATCTAGGTAAACATTACAAAAGAGCATAATATTTGTATGATTCTAAAAATGCCTTTTTAAAATTTGATTAATACTATTGTATGTACGTTGTATTGCACGTTGAAAATCAACGGGTGTTTATTATTGACACGAGTGAGAGTGCTAACACTAGCGGTAACTATAGGTTTTGGGAGTTTCATAGAGCATTTTGATATTGGTCCTTTTAGAATCAAGTTATAAAATCATACTTAACTCTTAAGCGGGTATTACACAGGGATAGTTTACTCGCTCCGATCTCGCTAGTTTACTAACCGGCACGTAGAGCTAGTAGCGAGTAGCTAGTAAACCTATTACGCGTGTTAAGTTTACTTGCTAGTGTAGTCAGATCGTAGTCAATCGTAGTCCTCCTCTTCATTCGTGTCTCTTATTTCATTCAATAAGTTCAAATGCGTATAGAGATCTCTTTTCAGCAGCCAGTTTTTAGAACATCGTTTCCTTATAACACGTTTTTTTGTAGCCAAAGCTATTATTATTGCAATAGCAGCATTTTCTTTATAGCGATCCATCGTTTTTTCCGCAGAAAAAGTGTCAAGTGTCGTTCTGACTGATTGTGTAATATCGTCCGTCAGTTTGCCATCAGTATATTCACGATCAAGATCATGAATTGAACTGATGCAAGACTGAGCGTGTGTAACTGACTTCAGATTCGGTTGTGTTTATATTTTTTATATTTTAAATCTAAGATATACCTACATTTGTATGTATCAAATTCAAGTGTTACAATTTGTATGCAAATACTTGTATAAGATGTATTGGATGTCTCAAGAGTTATTACGCACGATTCAAATGGGATTTTTATTACGCTGTACACTATTATATACATAGGTATGTATATAAATACCTTCAAGTGGGATTCATTGCGAATGAAATAAAACAATGCTTAGATTAGCGTTGTTGCGTAAAAAAAATTCAATACGACTCGAGTGAATTAAATTTATTCTAAGGTGACTTGAACGAGGTTATAACTGGAATAAAATTATAAAATAAATTACGTATGTATATAGCAACGGTCTGGTCACTTTCTTGTCACACATTACCATGTGGTTTCCGTGGTGTAGTGGTTATCACATCCGCCTAACACGCGGAAGGCCCCCGGTTCGATCCCGGGCGGAAACATTTTTTTTTTTTTTCAGTCGTTTTTCCCTTTTTTGGAATTATCTTTCGGCATTCCCCTCTCTTTCCGTGTTGAAAATACGAAATCTGAAATGACCCTCACGATTTTTTCTCATCTGTTATTATTACGGAAGGGAAGCTTTATCGGTACGCGAAAGCTTGCCTGCCCCTGTTCAGTCTGCAAGGTGAGGGGGAGGGAGAAATGAGGGGGGTGGATGAGGATGAGAACGAGAGGGATGAAGAATTTTGGGCAACATTAAAAAATAATGAAGTGTCTAGATCAGAGGTTCTCAACCGGTGGGGAATTCCCCCTAGGGGGGGAATTTTAAGATTCCTGGGGGGAAATTAAAATTCCTGGGAACGAATTAAAATTCGGTCCTAATTCCCCACTTTTATCTTGACTGATTCTGAAACTGATTCTGGAGCAAAAGATGTTTTCGATGAGACATCAATCACAGAGTTTTGGCCCAAGATGTGCGATTCCTACCCAAATGTGGCAGAAATAGCTATTCGTGCACTACTTCCATTTTGCACGAATCTTCCATCTGGCTTTTCAACTTTATTGCACATGAAATCGAAGCAACGAAGTAGATTGGAGGTAGAAAGTGATCTGCGATGTGCCCTTTCAAGCACTCCTCCGCGTATCCAAGTATTAGTAAAAAAAAAAATTGATCAAAATCTTCATTGAATAAAATAAACTACATTACAAATTACAACTGTTTTTTTTTTTTCCATTGAAGTATGTTTCAGTAACTTTAGTAATTAGTTATGAATATCAAAATTTTTTATTGCTAGTAATTTGTAAAACTCTACTATAAAAATAATCCAAATAAATGTGTATGCATATGTTCTAATATAAAAAAATAAAATATTTTCAACATTATATGCATATGGGGGGGGGGGGGGAATTATATTTTGAACAATGGTAAAAGGGGGAATGGAGCAAAAAAGGTTGAGAACCCCTGGTCTAGATCTCTACCCTCGGCCGAAAAATTAATCAGTGTCTCGAAAATGATAAATTTGGGCATTTTATATACGCGAGATGAATAGTGGTGGGATTGTTTGAAAATTTATGTTCTTAGTAATTAATGATGGAACTAAAAAATTGAACGAATGAGACATCAAGTAAATGGTAGGAAAGTTTTAGTTTTTATTTAAGTTGCAGTGAAAAATTTCAAAGAATGTATTCAAATGCGCTTGAATTTATTCATTTATTATTTTGTGAGTGATAATTTTACAGTATGTACATAATTAGAAATCGCAAAAGGAATACATATGTAGGTAAGAAGCATGACCAAGGTGGCAGATATAGCGAGAAGAATGGATGGCAGATGTACGCGAGAAATACTGGAATGGTATCCGAGAGGATGTGAAAGAAAGCAAAGTAGACCTAGTAGAAGATGGGCTGATGCATTGAGAAGAATGTGTGGAGTCAAGTGGATGCAGATTGTTCAAGACAGACATGAATGGAAGAGGATTGGAGTAGCCTCCATCCCTCCTCCTAGAAAATGATGATACAATAGCGTAACATTTTTTATTACTATACTAGCTGACCCGGCATGCGTTGCAATGCCCGATCCCGTTCCCGTTCCCGTTCCAGATCCCGTTCCCGATCCCGTTCCCGTTCCACGATCTGACCAGGCCGTTCCCGGTCCCGTTCCGTTCCCGTTCCAGATCCCGTTCCCGTTCCCGATCCCGGTCCCGATCTCGATCCCGTTCCCGTTCCTAGTACGTTATCTGACGCGTGAGCAGGCCCGTTCCAGTTCCCGTTCCCGTTTTTTCCCGATTTTTTTTCACAGGAACCATCCCCGGCATGATCACAATAAGTCCTGAAAGTTTCATCGCGATCGGTTGAGTGGTTTAGGAGCCTATAAAAGACAGACAGACATTGATTTTTATATATATATAGATATAGTATAGCGAGGGTCTGGCTGGTCGGATGGGTAGCCGCTGAACGCTCGCATACACATACTCTCACTTTCAACTACATACCTACTATGTACATTTAACTACATAAATGATAACCACTCGATGTACATACATAGTTACTAGTTATTAATAGATAGTAGCGCGAGGGTTTGCATAGCTGGGTAGCCGTGGAACGCTCTCATACACTAACGGCAGGTACACATATGTACACTCACGGCGCATACATATTTGTACTTAGATTTATGTAAATATACATACATACACATCACACACACATACATACATGCAGATTGTTCAAGATAGTGAACGGTTGAAAATGATGATGATGATGATGAATGTTATTGGTATTAGACATATTTTTTTTTGAACACAACACCTATTGTATTTAAAACCCACCTGGTACAGTCAACTAAAACAATCACAAAATAATAATAATAAAAATAGTTAATAATAGATATATGGATTAAAAAAAAAAAATCCTTCGAGCCGGATTTGAACCAGCGACCTATGGATCACTAAGATTTAATAAAGACACTACAGTCCACCGCTCTACCAACTGAGCTATCGAAGGTATGTTCAAGAGGTTGAAAAAAATTATACACAATATGTATATTTAATTGATTTCCAATATAAATCCACGTAATACAGATCCATAGACGTATGCTATAATAATTGAGATGAACTTAACAGACTCTGAATCTCATATAAGCAAGCCCGATATAAAAAAAAAATGTTTGGAATTACATACATAGGTATTTCTGCAAATGAAAGCTTCTCGGTATTCTCCCACTTTATTATTTTCATTTTCGCAATTTTCAAATATATGTATATCGTCGTCATATAATACGTTCGACGCTTTTCTTATTAGAATTTTTCTCATATTGTATGTAATGTCTGTCAAAGACGTTTACGCACACACAGACGACTAAATATTCCATGCGCATCATTTAATTAAAATTGATCGAATTTCAATAAATATATATTCTGATAATAATTCGCCCCAGACTATGTGAGCGGTTTTGAATTGCTTTTGTCTTGCGATCCCTCTGGAAATTTTTCGAATATATAATACGAATCTGAAACCGATAAAAATATTTATCGATATAATTAACTTACTGCCGTTTGAACACAATTTGACGATTTTAATTAAATATCGATGAAATCATTGTATAATTAATAATATTCTAAATGTATTTTCAACTTGTAATTAAATTATATATAATAAGATATATGTAGCATAATTATATTCTAATTTATTTATTTGTTACCAAGCGATAGCTCGATCCTCTTATTTTCGACCCTAAATAACGGCATCGGTATGATCCCGATTCTTCTCAATGCATCAGCCCATTTTCTACCAGGTCTACTTTGCTTTCTTTCACATCCTCTCGGATACCATTCCAGTATTTCTCGCGTCCATTTGCTTCTACTTCAATTTTTTCAAACGTACTGCTATATCTGCCATTTTAGTCATACTTCTCACCCACGTATTCCTCTAAGCATACATCTTTCAAGTTGCACATCCATACGTCATAACTGGCAGTACGCGTTGGTCGTATGCCTTATTTTTTAAGCATAGCTGAATGTTGGAATTAAATATACCTATATTTATTTGAAACAATTATAAGAAAAATATTCGTACAGATAAGTACTCGCTGACATTTTATTAAATTCATGCATAGACATTTTTTTAAATTGAGACAAAATTTCTCCTGCTGAATTTTTTCCTTTGGAGTAGAGCCGGCGAGCGGATTAAAATCCCGATCCGGATTTTGTTTTATAATTTTTTCATAACAACGGCCTCCAGTTGGATAATAATTCAATTCCGGAGTGGAAAGCCGAAAGGTATTCATTAATAAATACCAATGTTATTGTTGCGTCTTCCGGTCGTAATCCGTAGCTTTGGAAAAAAATACGATGAACACTAATTTGAATCGATGATAAGCGATACTCGAAGTTAATTCAATTTTATTCCAATACGAAAACAACGAGATAATGACATGGAATTTAATTTAAAAAATGAAATACATACATCCATATTTAAAATAAATTATAACACATTGAAACCACGTTATTAACATGAGACTATAACTACATACATATGTATGTACAATGTAAAGCGTTAAGTTAGACTAACAAACTTTTTGAATTATAGTTTACAATTTCATCGCAACAAAATATCGTATGTAATACGTTTCTGAATATACGTATTGTACTGTTTGTTGTTTGAAATACCACTATGGCTCGATTCTAAAAGAACCTATCTAAAAAATTTCAGTTTAAGCAAATCACGGTATAAAATAAGTGTGTATGTCTATTTGTAATTATTTTTATTATCAGAGCTATTGATGTTGTTAGCCCACTTATACATATACATACTAGTGTAAGTCCGTTGAATATCAACGGACGTGTGTGACGTAATTGATAACGTAACAATTTAGCAAAGTCGCGAACCTACTAAGGATCAATATTTTCAAATTATAGGAGGCCTCCCATCACCGGTGTTGGGTGAACGCGTTAGCGACAACTCACCTAACCTGGTGATGACGGGTTCAAATCCCATTTTTAAATTACATAAATTTGAATTTCAGTCTTTACCGAGGCGAGCGTTATCAGCAGACGGACAGACAGACATTGGGCTATTATATATCATCATTTTCAGCCGTTCGCCATCCACTACTGGATGAAGGCCTCTCCAATCCTCTTCTATTCCCGTCTGTCTTGAGCAATCTGCATCCACTTGACTTGCTTTCTTTCACATCCTCTCGGACACCATTCCAGTATATTTCGCGTCAATCCGCCATCCATTCTTCTCGCTATTTGTCCACTTCAACTTTTTCACACATTCTGCTATATCTGCCACTTTGGTCACACTTCTTACCCACGTATTCCTCTTACGATCTTTTCTTGTTATACCGAGCATACATCTTTCCGTCTGCACTGGATCTTACGTCGCATTCTTGAATTTATCGTACAAGTTTCACTTTCATACGTTATAACTGGCAGTACGCATTGGTCGTATGCCTTTTTTTTTAAGCACAGCGGAATGTTATAATATGTAAATGCAGTTTTAAGATATTTTAACTCTTCCTGTAAATATATGGGTTAAATGTGACAATACTTTTTGTACATTTACTCAATGGTAATTTAAATGGTAAAAATAAATTTTTAACATTGGAATTTTACCATACGAAAGTCGATATTTACAAAAATCAAATTGACATAGGTCCTTTTAAAATCGAACCGAATTATCCTTATTATTATGTTGCTGAGGATTCGCTGTACCATTGGCATTCAATTCCGTTTTCTGTAGATACCTATTATGCAAAGTAATTTATCGTGACAAAGTTTGCCGCGTATAAGATTCGAACTAAGTAGGTACACGACTTTCGAATTGAAATACAAACGAAAGTGTTAAACTTGGAATCAAGTTTGAAACGTGATCGTCATAATAGGATAGTTCTCATTGAAGTATTACAATATATATAATATACATTATCACTCTATTCGTATATATGTATGTACATATATAGAGTTTTGATGTTCGAGATTTAATATTTCGTCGAAAGCGAGCGAAATACATACATTGTGATTTTTCCCTTACCGAGAAGAAGAATCGCCGGGAAGATAAAATGGCGTAGATAAATCTTTTGTTCTATTTTAGCGGTTTCATTCGTGCCAAAGATTTCCCTCGTTCGAAAACGATCCGCCATTTGTCTACCGAGTCGTAAAGTGGATTCCATTCAAACAAAATATGCTTTTATACGTCGTAATTTTAATGAAGAAAATTACGTTCGCGTGGCTGCAGATCGACGTAAATATTTGCGGTTTCAACTTTAATATTGAAATGTTTGAACAGTAAACATTTGGATCATTGAGCGATTTGTTGAACCGCAAATTAAAATTTAGTGTGTTTGTGTATTTTTTTTAATTCAATCCGTAAATATCGATCAAAGTTCGTTATTAATTTTTGATAGCGGGAAGTGGAAGTTTTCATTGTTACGTCATAATTTTGTTTTTGGATTTTTAACGTGTTCATAACAATATTAATATAGAATTTAGATCATTTAAAGTTTGATAGGACATAATACAGCTTTAACGACCGTCAAAAATGATGGAAATATCATAGCAATTAACTCCCAAATCGTGCAGAAATCAATAATTCGTAAATGAGTCGCCTAGTTCCAAATCCCGATAAGTCCACAATACATATATAAAAAACGAGGATAAAATATTTTCTGGTTCTAAGAATGTTTTCAAACGATGCCTTATACTTGAATTATTCCAAATACCGCCAAGTGCGTCGTAAAAAAATATTCAAAATCCGTGTTAGTTCCAAAAACCGACAATTGCATAAATTTTCACTCAATTTGATTCTAAAAAATATTGTATTCTATTAAAATTTAAAAATAAACTGTGTACACACTAATGACAATCAGTAAAAGGTAGCCAAAGTAAAGTTTATCAGTAATTAATTCAATAATTAAAGTCTATTCACATATGTAGGTATGTGGTTGCATTTTAAATTTCATAAATAACTACATATGTAAAACGAATGTTTTAAGTGTCACGAATTGTAGGTAAAAAAAAATGGTGAGAAATCAAATTTATGTATTTCGATATTTGACCGATTCGTTCATTTTTACTGACCGCTTGCGAAAAAGTTACTTACACAAATATATTATTTTTTATTGAAAAGTTATTGACTGTTTATATAGTAAAATACTGACCGATTAATTAGTTGCCATATTTATTACTTAATAATTGGTGGAATGCTTTTCGAAGAATGAACATAGTTTTAAAAGACGTATGGATGTTAAACGTGGATGCTGAATTCAAGAATGTTACGTATGATCTAGTGCACACGGAGAAGCATGGAAAGATATAACAATATTATATATATATAATAGCTGAAATCCGTCTGTCTGTCTGTCTGTCTGTCTGCTGATAACGCTCGCTGAGGAAAAATAATTTAAAAACCAGAACGAGTGGGGGATCGAACCCGGGACGCTAGCTCGGAAGGAACGCGCTTACGCTAATCCGCCAAAACCAGTTGTCAAGTTGGTCCTTTTTTTTTTTAAACATTACCCATAAAAGGGATCGTGACTCTGCTAATAATACATAGATGGCGCTATAAAAACTATTATTTTTTTTTTATTTTTACAAAATCACTTACAAAATTATAATTATTATATATTTAATAATTAATAATTATAATATAAATAGTAAAGTAAAAAAAAAATAATTTTTCGAGTTGGGTATCGATACCACGCGCTCAGTGGTCATCTCTATTAAAAAAGCGCTTTACGATATTTAAAATTCAGCGGGCGTTGACGTTCAACGGGCTTACACTAGTATGTAATATGCTTCGTATAACAAGAAGAGATCGTTAGAGGAAGACATGGGTGAGAAACGTGTGAAAAAGTTGAAGTGGACACATAGCGAGAAGAATCGATGGCAGATGGACGCGACAAATACATGAATGGTATGCGAGAGGATGTGAAAGAAAGCAGTGTAGACCAAGTGTACGATTGGGAAGAATATGTGGAAAGTGGATGCAGATTGCTCAAGACAAACATGAATGGAATACATAGGATTGGAGATGCCTTCATCCAGCAATGAACGGCTGAAAATGATGAATAAAATGTTCAATCTATGTATGTATAATCAAGTTTATGATATTTTTGTCGGTTAAACGTGCTTTAAAGGTGCTTAGATTTACCATTTGATAACATTCGAAATTCATTGCACACGAAAGCAGCTCAATTTGCGAAACAAACTACATAACTGTGGCTATTTTAAAACCAAGCCACATACATACACATGTATATAAACCCAGTTATTTGGAAATAGAAACGTGTTAAAACAACACAAAGTCAACGTCTACGTATTGTTACTCTAAAATATGTTACTTATGTATGTATGAAATTTTTTTAATTATTTATTTCGATTTATTATTAATGTATTATTAATTTTTGTACATGATTAATTAAATAGATAATAATAAAATAAAATATAAAAAAATTATTCGCCCAACGTGGGGCTCGAACCCACGACCCTGAGATTAAGAGTCTCATGCTCTACCGACTGAGCTAGCCGGGCATATATCCCGGAATATAAAATATACATAGTGATTTCATATACCCATTGATCTTCAACATTTAATCAGTTTATTTATTTATTTCCAGGTATATATTTTCACTGGCTTTGGCCGACTTGCTGGTGATCGTCACCAGTGTTCCGTTCGCTTCGATGATTTACACTTTGGATTCGTGGCCCTGGGGCGGAGCATTGTGCAGATTGTCCGAATGCGCCAAGGATGTATCAATCGGTGTGTCCGTGTTCACTTTGACCGCTTTGTCAGCTGAAAGATATTGCGCCATCGTCAATCCTTTGAGGAAATTGCAGGTACGTTTGTCGTCCAAGTGTTTTGTTCAATTGTAAGGAGTGTAAAATATGTACACGTCACCATCATCATTTTCAGCCGTTCACCATCCACTGCTGGATGAAGGCCTCTCCAATCCTCCTCCATTCCTGTCTGCATACACATTCATCTCGATTCGTCAACCCATTGTACACTTTCTTTCCCATTCCGCTATCGGTCATGCTTCTAACCCATGTAATCTTTTTGGGATATTTTCTTGTTACACCAAGCATACATCTTTCAATGCTTCTCTATGTGCCCTGGATCTTATCTAAAATTTTTGAATTCATCATCCATGTTTCACGTCCATACGTCATAACTGGCAGTACGCATTGGTTGTATGCCTTCTTTTTTAAGCATAGCGCAATATTGGATACATACATATGTACATCATCATCATTATTTTCAGTCGTTTACCATTCACTGCTGGATGAAGACCTCTCCAATCCTCTACCATTCCTGTCTGTCTTGAGCAATCTGCATCCACTCGACTCCACACATTCTTCTCAATTCATCAGCCTTGCTTTCTTTCACATCCTCTCGGATATCATTCCAGTATTTCTCACGTCCATTTGCCACCAGTCTTCTCGCTATGTGTCCACGTTCCGCTATCGGTCATGTTTCTCACCCACGTACTCCTCTTACGATCTCTTCTCGTTATACCGAGCATACATCTTTCCATCCTTCTCTGTGTGCACTGGATCTTAACGTAGCACATCCATACGTCATAACTGGCAGTACGCATTGGTCGATGAAGACCTGTCCATTCCTCTTCTATTCCTGTCTGTCTTGAGCAATCTGCACACATTCATTTCCGTTCACAGCCCATCTACCTTGCTTTCTTTCACATCCTCTGGGATACCATTCCAGTATTTCCCGCATCCAGCCCATTGCCACTGCAACTTTTTCACACGTTCTGCTATATCTGCCACTTCGGTCATACTTCTTACCCATGTACTCCTCTTACGATCTCTTCTTGTTATACCAAGCATACATCTTTCCATCTTTCGTGTGTGAGGTATGTACACGTACGACCGTTTACCGGAAGAAAATAGTATTCTATATATCGCTTTCATGTTATTGAAGTCTTACCTGTAGGTAACTCTGCAACTCAAACTAGGCCACAACACTACGCACTCGATTTTTCAATTTTTCGCATTTCATAGTCAAAATAATATCGAACATGGATCAATACACCTTCAAGGTCGACGACTTGCGCTTCGCGGTTTATTTTCGCCCTTCAAGGTCCATGTTTGCATTTTTCGACCCAATCATACCCAATTTTCGGACTTTAACATCGATGACGTGCGTTTCGCGGTAAATTTTCGTACGTTGATATCTTAATTTTTTGCGTTTCAAATCGATATTTCGAAATGGTAAATTTTGCCCTCCAAGTTCAATAGTTAGTGAGAATTCTTCGTATTCGTTCGTGTTATCGTCAAGTCAATTCAAAAGAATCGTCACTATAACACATTTCCAGTGAATGGCACTGCTATTTCCTGTTATTCGGATACTACGCAGATTAAACAAAATTACCTTGTACACGATGGTGAAAAATAAAATTATCTCTATTTTTAATTTTCGTACACAAGATAACACTTACACTAATTATTATGTATGAAAATCAAAGTTGACATGTTATCATGGAAAAAAAATTGACCTTTACCGTAAAACATCTGCCGTGCGTGTTTACTTTTAATTAATTTTAATTTTAATTTAAATCTGTCTAAATATTTATGACTATGTATGTGTGTGTGTATTTTTTTTTTTTTTTTGCGTGTCGAAGTTTTGCAGTAAACGTTAGCATTCTTGAAATAAGGGAATGTTTCGAAATGCCTTCAGGCGTATAAGTCGCGTTGGGACGAGAAATGTTTGACAAAGCCAATCCCTGAAAAAAGATGTTCGAAAAGAAGGATGCCTTGTTTGCACTACATTCTTTTTTATTCATAGTCGTCTATCAAATGTAAACATGTGTTTTTTTTTCTTCTTTTGCATGTGAGGCATGAGAAAACTATTTCAATCGCAAGAGCGATATAATCAAAGTTTACACGCAGAGACAAAAAAAGCAATACAAACAAACGAATGAACATTAAAAATGTAGACATGGATAAGGATATCATTATTTCAACATAGGGATTCATAACTGCTTTGAATTATTCAAAAAATCTACAAGCAATTTTTCATTGTTTGATTTGCTAAGTCATAATAGATTATATTTATATTGTATTTAATTATTTTGCTTTATTTCAACACCCTCACCTGAAATCTATATATGAGTCGCCTAGTTCCAAATCCCGATAAGTCCACAAATATATAAAAACGAGGATAAAATATTTTCTGGTTCTAAGAATGTTTTCAAACGATGCCTTATACTTGAATTATTCCAAATACCCCCAAGTGCGCCGTAAAAAAATATTGAAAATCAGTGTTAGTTCCAAAAACTGACAATTGCACTATGATAAAAGCTGATTTAGAAACAAACAACTATAAGTCCATGTTTTTAATCTCAATATTTTGTTTAATATCAACAAAATTAAGTTTAAATGAGTTTAAACGCCATCAAGCAAATAAGTCTGTAGCAGGAAAACCGCGTTTGCGAACAAGTGAGTTTTATGGACTTATCGGGATTTGGAACTAGGCGACTCATATGTATATTCCACTGAAAATTGGATTCTTAACTGTCTTTCTGTATTTGTCTGTCTGTCTTTCTATATGCTAGACTGTTTATCTGTCTGTTCATTTGTCTTGTATTTTCATTTATTCATTTATTTGTATTTGTCTGTCAATCTGTCCGTCTTTCTATCGATTAGTCTGTTTATCTTTCATTCTATATGTTTGTCTTTCTGCCCATCATTCTGCATTTCTGCCTGTCTGTATATTTTTCTGTTTTTCTGGCTGTCTGTCTTTCTGATTCTATCAGTCTATCTGTCATTATATTTGTCTGTCTGTCTTTCTATATGCTAGACTGTTTATCTGTCTGTTTATTTGTCTGTCTTTTTATTTGTCTATCTGTCCGTCTTTCTATCGATTAGTCTGTTTATCTTTCATTCTACATGTTTGTCTTTCTGCCCATCATTCTGCATTTCTGCCTGTCTGTATATTTCTCTTATTTATCTGTATATTTGTCTGTCATTTTGTCAGTGTCTATGTTCATTTATATGCACACAGTTTAACTAGTCGAAATAAAATTTAGCAGTGGCTCTTAACTATATATGTTTGAAGTCGCTTGAGTGTGAAAAGGTAATGTATTTCGAGTTGTCAGTTTGTCACCATACAAAGTTAAGTTTCATTGAATTCGAAGAATGATAGGTATAATGTTTGCCAGTCGAAATAGACTGATTAGAAAAAAAGGTATAATATATACAAAGCAAAAAGCATAATATAAATTTGTACCTGGGCAACGCCGGCTGCTTACATCTAGGTGTATAAATACAAAACTATCGATGGTGTTTTTATATATGTATATAAATGTGTCGCGCTATCGTTTTCGTCGTATCATAAAACGATAAATGAGAAAATGATTGAACCCGAGACTGGAAACGGAAGAATTTATCATTTTGCCAATAAGGTACACAGAATAATATTCATTCATTCGTGTGAGTATGTACATTTTTTTCTTTAAGGGAAGATCGCAAACTCTAGTCGCTCGTACGTTATCGCCAAAAAAAACATTGATGATATAAAAATATTGCATCTATTTCACCCTTTCCGAGAAAAAGGGATCCCGTTGTATAAATATTTGAGGCAATTAGTATCTGTCTTCGGCACAAAAAAAAAAATTGTTTGATCCGGTTTACGATGAAAGTAAATATTCAAATGTCTCCGGGAAAGTCGAGTCTTTCCGTATTATCTTTAAGTCGATTGAATTTTTGGGTAGGTTTGTTTCGGTAATTAAATATGTACTTAAAAGTCGAGAATATCCAAATATGGATATTATTTTACTTTATATTATATAATTTTCTTCATCGATAGCATAATATGTACATATTATGTGCTAAGGTTCGATTACAGGGCCAGTGTCTTGCACCAGTAATTTGGTTGCAGTATTGCCAGTCGTGTGTAAACATGCGTCAGTGCAACAATTTTATTAGGTCAAGCAATCGTTCATCTCGTTTTAACCTTAAAAGACAAAATATTACACTTTAAACTTTAAAGTGTAATATTCTGTCTGAGCTCGTCTTATTTATTTTAAGATATTAATATGAAATATTTTATAAATAAATACAATAAAATAGTTTTTAGAATCAACCGATAGATGTCTATTAAAATAATTTTAATTATAAATGTGTTTAAATAACATGGTACATATTGTGCTACTGAATGTATTGTATATTGCAAATGGTGAGGAACCAGAATAAATTATCAACAGAAGTCATTATAAACGATGGAATTGTGTAACGCAGAGGTGCCCAACCTTTAGGCTATCTCGAGCAAATTAGAAATTTAAAAATTTTAGGCGAGACACACAGGACGATGATCTTTTTTTTTTAAAAAATCAGCAACAATACGTAAAATAAAATACAATAATATTACACTACTACTGTTTTTTACTACTTCTAATCTATTACAAATTAAATACAATACAAATAAAACTTATGAGTCATAAAATCATTCAGATGTTTATTTGTTAATCTGGATGTGAACTTCGATTTTAACAATTTCATTGTCGAAAAGCCACTTTCACAAGTTGATCCAAAGCAGGAGCTTAACATTTGAAAAGTTTCCTTTACAAGTGGATATTTTCTCACATCCACAAGTGTCTAAAAATCAGTTTGTGATACTCTAGTTTTTAATTGTAGGTCAGATTAAAAATCAACTACATACATATTTCCATTTTTAGAATACTGACATTTTTATTCAATAATTATCTTTTGCGATAATTCAAAAATATGATTTAAAACAAATGGATTTAAAATGAATGAAACGATTCGATGAATTTTACAAAAATCAGAAAATCTAATTTCGAAATTATTTTTAAGTTCAACGAGATTTTCAGAATATTCATCCGATTCAATTTCCTTATGAATCATCATCATCATTTTCAGCCGTTCACCATCCACTGCTGGATGAAGGCCTCTCCTTGCTTTCTACCTTGCTTTCTTTCACAACCTCTCGGATACCATTCCACTACTTCTCGCGTCCATCTGCCATCCATTCTTCTTGCCATGTGTCCAGCCCATTGCCACTTCAACTTTTTCACCCGTACTGCTATATCTGCCACTTTGGTCATACTTCTTACCCATGTATTTCTTTTGCGATCTATTCTTGTTATGCCAAGCATACACCTTTCCATGCTTCTCGGTGTGCACTGGATCATTCGTAGCATTCTTGAATTTAGCGTCCAAGTTTCACATCCATACGTCATAACTGGCAGTACGGATTAGTAGTATGCTTTACTTTTTAAGCATAGCGGAATGTTGGATTTAAAAACTATGTTCATTCTTCCAAAAGCACTCCATCCTAGTTTCATTATATTTATGAATAGAGTTCTCTAAATTTGGAAAATGGCTGAAGTTACATTCTTTAATTTGACATATCCACAAATTTAATTTAGACTGAAATCCATGTACACTTCCTATTAATTCAAAAAGAGTTCTTTGTTTTCACTGAAGTTCAAGATTGAGTTTATTCATTTTGGTTGTTATATTTGTAATAAAGGATAAATCCGACAACCAGCCATGATCATTAAGTTCTTCACAAGTTTCGTTTCTGGATTCTACAAACAGTTTCATCTCTGGAAGACGCTCTACAAATCGTTGTAGGACTTTTCACTTACTAAGCCATCTAACTTCAGAATGTAACATTAAAGTTCCATACTCAACATCAAGTTCATCAGTCAGTATTTTGAATAATACGCGAGTCGCGAGCCACATTAAAAACGGTACGCGAGCAACATGTTGCTCACGAGCTACGGGTTGGGCACCGCTGGTGTAACGTACCAAGTTAAATTATTTAAGTAGACTAAAGTGCACAGTGGATTTTCGAGTTTCCGTGGTGTAGTGGTTATCACATCCGCCTAACACGCGGAAGGCCCCGGTTCGATCCCGGGCGGAAACATTTTTTTTTCGATTTTATAATTAATAAAAGTATTTTTTATTATTGTTAAATGTATTTTTTTAATATAATTCATAATAATAATCTGTAATAATTATTTTGACATTTAATTTTCCAGCAATTACTTTGAGACAAATTGTATCAAATTTCATATTGACCGATAAAATGTATAAATGCTTCCAATTAGGTAACTTCACTAAATTATTTAATATTAATTAAAAATAATTTTTGAAAATATAATTTTAATGATTTTTTTTTTTAATAAAATAAATAACATTAAATTAGTATTAATATAAATGTAGTTCTAATAAATCAATAAATAAAATAAATAATAAATAAAAAGTTTCCGCCCGGGATCGAACCGGGGGCCTTCCGCGTGTTAGGCGGATGTGATAACCACTACACCACGGAAACTGATACTGAATGGTTACTAAGAAAGTAACACACGTTGTAATGTCATATAACAGCACAAGTATAAAAATACGTTGGTACTTTATATAATTAAATTTTCCATTGAATGTAATTTAAAAATATATTTAGTGATTCTTAAACAATAAAGCGTTTCACTTTACAGCAGCATATGTTGTATTTATAAATTCATTTCTTTAACGTTTTGAATGAAATTAAATATTTCAATCAGGGACGGTCAACTTTTGTCACACGTGACATCAGGTATCATACACATTATTTTAAGAATTATATCATTAGAAATAGTGATATCCATAGTTATTCTACTAGAAATAAGAACCAATTAGTTGTAGGTAGAGTAAGGAAAACAATGACAGCTGGTGGTGTTTTTTACAGGGGTGTATTAATGTATAATGCCCTCCGGGAGTGCGTCAAGTCTTCTAAGACAATAGATGCATTCTTGAAAAGTGTGATGAGACACCTCTGTGAGAGATAGTATAGTGTATAATGTGTAATTGATTTATGTAGTTGTTATAAATATGTAATAGATGTAAGTTAAATGAGCTAATTAGCTATTATTTATATAATACAGTAGCTTAAGCTAATTAATTATAATCCTTAACTGAGCACCTGTACAGAGATGTTTTTTTAAGACTGCCAGGAATTTTTCAATAGTTTTGGAACTTCTGATTCCATCCGGCAGTCTATCATACTCTAAAACACCTCTGTACAAGATGCTTCTCCTATTTCTATTTATTTTATCATTTTTTATAATTAAATTATTTTTATTCCTTAAATTATATTCACATACGTCCATTCCTCTCACGATAAATTTACTAAAATATGATGGTAACATATTATTATCTAACTTAAATATAAATAATACGAACATACAAATTCTCAAAGTATCATTCACATTCAACCAATCTAATTCAATCATCATCTTTTTTATACTAGCATACCTATTCGCATTTAAAATACATCTCATACCTCTATTTTGTAATATTTGTAATCTATCTCTAGTTGACTTATCTAACATATTTAATAATGAACCACACTACATCAAATGAGGTATGGTTTTTTGGTTATTTGAATTTGGTTATTTTTTTGGAATATGTTTGTGTCAGTATGTGATTTTTGCTATTATCTTTTTTACTTACATACATAAGTCGTCACACATACATACATACATACATATTATGTACCAAACTGAAACCGCAAATCGACCATAAACTACCAATTCCACTCATCTTTTCTAAGGTAAATTTTACTAGTATAAATCGAATAAACTACAAATTTTAATAATTGAATTACTCAGATGTAGAGAAATTGTAAATCTATGGCAGTGGTCTGAACCTTTTTCGAGATAAGAGTCAAATCATGGCAAAACCTTGCAAAATCAAGTTTGGGAGCCGCAACATGTACATAGGTTTTGGTTATATATTAAATGTTACTCGTTTACGAAATGGATAGCTGTAAGAAGTACATAAGTTATCTTCGTAATACTTCTTAATGTTCGACAGTTTATTACAAAAAAGTATTATAAAGTTTAATCTGAAAAACGTTCTTAATGCTTTTTATAGCTGTTAGAAGTTATGAAAATTGGATTCATTGTGATTTTGTGTAAATTGTGTATCAACGTTTTGTGTTTCACGCAAAACGTTGGATGACAGCGACAGCCGTAGGATTTCATACAAAGAGCCGCATGTGGCTCCGGATCCGCCGGCTCCCGACTGCTGATCTATGGTGGATATTTCCATAACCACTTCAAATATTTATAGCAATAATTGATTTATGAGCTATTGCCACATGATTTGAGCTATCATATGGCGGTAAAAACAATACATATTTTTAGTTAAGCGCCTTCGCCCTTCGTCGTTCGCCGTTCGGTTCGCCGGTGTGGACCCAGCTTTAGGAAATATCGGCGGTTCGGTTATTTAATTTTTTTTTTTAGTTACTTGAATAATTCAACGTGTCTTACTTTACACGTTAACACCACAATACATACATAATTCCATTCGACAATTTTGCTAACAAAATTCGATTTATTCGAGGGCACATCGATCACATCGTCAAGATGACAATCTTTTATTGTCGCGTCGTTCAAAATCGCTCAACATTTAAGAGGATTCTTTCGATGACGATTTTTGTTAACGCTTTTAATGCATCGACCCTACTTCACGTTCAAAATTGGATTCGACGTTCGGACCCTGGACTTTGGTAAACACACATCCTCGAATTCTCGAATAGAATGGAATTTTATTTCGCTTGCTATCCCTTTATACTGAGATAGATGGTTCTACCCATTGAACTTTCGTTTGATTTTTACGATGCACAACTGACCGAACGTACGTTGAACCCTATAAAAAACCAGGTAGATACCTTTAGAATGCATAGAAAATAAGTCAAAAACGAACACATTTGAAAAGCACCGTAGGAATTAATACAAAATCTCATTTGAGGAGACGGTGAAATTTTCCTGTCGATTTAATACGAAGATTGTGGCAATAAATTGTTCATTTCTACGTAAAAATCTTTTTGACTAATGCTGACAAATCGAAGATCTAACGAAATGTCGCATTGAAAAACTTCCATGGAAACGTTTTCTTTTGAGTTTTCCGATTAATCTCGTTCGGATTTGTTTGTCCTTCGTTTCGTTCGTTTAATTAATTAAAATACTGCGGAAATTTGAATATGTAACGACTTAAGTAAATCTCTTCAATTTTGTAACTTTTGACATTTCGAGTGTAAGACGACTCTTTTTATACTCAAAGTCGATTCAAAGTTAATTTAAATTAAACAACCCGGCTGCGATTTAATTGAATAAGGTATCTGTAATATAAAATTGCGCATACACATTTTATACATGTATGTACCAACAATTTTGTAGAGAAAACAGGAGGAAAACTAATATAACAGCGAAACGTGATTTTCCGCTAGTTTCTATACATCAACAATCAACAAATGAAAAATATGCACGATTTTCTCGCTTTCTGTTGATTTTTACTTCAGCACTTTTCAATTCAAACACTACACAGCTACATAGTAAGTCTATAGTTTTCGATATACAATTAAAACAAAACGTGCTATGTTGTTGTGACATTTATTCTTGTGCGTGGAATGCGATTGTTGCTTTCAAATTCGGCAAACATTTATCAATGTCAATGTACATACTTATATATATTTCCCGATCGTTGGCAATTAATCATAGTCGTCGGTGTAACAAAGCCTTTATCATACTCAGTCCCGTAATTAATATATCAATTATGTCACGGAAAAAAAAATAAAACCGTAAATAAAGGAAAAATACAATGTTTTGCGCGTCGAGAGTTAACTAGTGGACGCTCGCGCATTTCTCTGTAAAGTTTTCCACACAATAGAAAATAAAATATATTTTTTCGATGAAATGAAAAACGAGGTAAGCTCTCGTCTTTGCTGCTCTTGAGTAAAAATCGTCGTCATTCGAGCAGAAGTTAGCCTGAGGCCATTAAATGCAGAAGCTATCACAGAGGTGGACATCTTCTTTACCTTCTATTATTATTATTATTATTATTCTTGTTTATTAGTATTATTATTATTATTCTTGTTTATTAGTATTATTATTATTATTTTTTAATCAAATCTATTTATTATAAATATAATTAAACAATAATTGAAATGAATTTGAATTAAATTCTAATCTAACTAAATCTTTTCATAGAAACTTTAACATCCTCCACTAACTTCTTCATTTCCCTATGATTCTGTATACCTAATATAAATTTACTTTCAAACAATTACTCAACAAATATATATATTCCGTACTGTAATGTATTCTGTACATAAGTATGTTTTTTAATACTTTAATCTTTTTAACTGTATTCCTTTTATTATGCTTCAATAGTTTAACTGAATGCTTAGGTACATACATATGTATATATGTACATGGCTGTCATTACAGCGACACTCAAATTTGCATAATTATTTAATATTTCGCTGGCACTAAAGCGAAATAGCGCTATCGCAAATTCACTTAATTACATAGGTTAATATTAACAAGAAATCTCTTTTAATATTATCATAATCTCACATACACAATTCATTACGATTATTATGCAATTATATTACACAAATTATATCATGAAAAACGAAATCAGCTTATCGACTTTTTACCGTTTACATATACATACATACTTAGGTACATACATATGTATGTTATTTGAATACATACATATGTATGTTACAGGAAAAGTGTGACATATCCACCTAGACATTTAATACATTTTCTAAGCGTTTTAGGCGTCAAATAATAATTTGTTTTAGTTAATAATTTGCGTTTTAGGCGTTTAGGCATCAAATAATAATTTGTAGTTACTAATGCTACTATTATCTCACCAATCTGATCAGCTGATTACTATGCAACTGTGAATTAGGGGACCATATGGTAGAATTATATTCAATTATTTCTAACTGAGGATATATATAATAATTTAATTGTTAAAATGAATTGAATTTTTAATAACAAAGCCTAGGGTTTTTGAAGATTTTTTAGTAATTGCATTAATGTGAGGTATAAATGTAAGTCTTTCATCAAAAAAGATACCTAGGTCTTTAACAATACGTTTTGATGATAGATTAATATTATTTATTTTATAATCAAATACCATATTTGTATTTGATCTACTGAATCTAATTAAGTTACATTTTTCAGTATATAAAAATAATTTGTTTAATATGCACCATTCATGTAAATAATTTAAATTGGATTACATATATACCTATATATAATGTTTGTCAAACGTATGTACATTCACATGTATATGTATTAATGCCATAATTAGCGTTTGAAATAAATTTACAGATACGCATTTTACAAGGGTATCTAATGACATTTTAAAACTTACAGACACGTCCTATGACCGTTTTGAGCGCTTCGCTGATTTGGGTTTTGGCTGTAGTATGCGCTCTACCAGCCGCCATTATATCAGATGCTATCCCCATAGAATTGACCAAGAATCACACCATCTACGTGTGCTCGCCATTTTTGGAGGGTCCTTACAAGGAGACTTATACCAAGTAAGTGAATTTAAACTCTTATGCCATGTAAATGAAAATCAGGATCCCATAAACACCGTGGCCCAATCGTCCAGATTTTCCACTAGGAGTCCAGAAGTCTATTGGAGCTTTTGCCGTTGAAACAAAATGACACACACACACATATGCATGTACCTCCCCCTCTTACGATAGATCCATCAAAATGCGAAACACTTGTGTCACTTGAATTTTGTAGAATACTAGGAGCGCAGATCTAGCAGAAGAGATTTTGTTACATGTCGGACGCAACCCATATGAGTGAGCGAGACAACAATGGGTTCGTCGGTTTAGACTTTGTTTGTCAGTTTAGAGCAGCAGTACTCAACCCGTGGATATCGTTATTTATCTCCTACTAGTGTAAGCCCGTTGAATATCAACGCCCGCTGAATTTTAAATTACGTAAAGCGCTTTTTTAATAGAGAGCCCCACTAATTAATCGAAAAAAAAAAAAAAAATATTTTTTTTTACTTTACTATTTATATTATAATTATTAATTATTTTATATAATAATATTCTTCTATTTTGTAAGTGATTTTGTAAGTGAGTTGTAATAAAAAAAAATAATAGTTTATAAAGCGCCATCTAATTGATCCAAAGGTAACGATAATTTCGATAATTTAATTAATACCCAGTTTTATTTTTATTATATTATAATTATTAATTATTATATATGTATATAATAATTATAATTTTGTAAGTAAAAAAAAAAAAAAAAATTATAGTTTTTATAGGTATGTAGGTAATATGGGTAATATTTAAAAAAAAAAAGGACCCTCTTAGCAGCGGCCGTGGCTCATTCGTCTACGTGCTCAGCTACCGACTTGTCGTTCCGAGTTCAAATCCCGCTCATTCTGGTATTTTAATTATTTTTCCTCATTTCCTATTTATTTTAAGTATAGGTAATGTTTAAAAGGACAAACTCATGGCCGGACGATAGAGTATAGCATTAGTGCGATGACTCTTGAGCCTAAGGTCGTGCGTTCGATCCCCCACTCGATCTAGTGGTTTTTTAATAATTTTTCATGAGCGAGCGTTATCAGCAGACAGGCAGACAGACAGACAGACAGACAGACAGACGGATTTCGGCTATTATATATATAATACGTTGTTGTGATCCTAGCCGGAAAAAATTCATTTTGGGCACAAGTCTTTTTGGGACGCTCCCCATGTGGGTAAATCCATCCCCTAACCTAAGCTCTTCAGCCAGGAGAGGGCTTTGTATGTATAATACATTTTTTAAGGGCCTCATCAAAAGGTGCAACGGCTTGCGATAAGCGAAAAGATAAGACTGTTAATTAATTGCTGTACGTCCTTCGGCATGTACATGCATTATACCTGGAGTTCTCTGAGGTGCTTAAGCACTCTAACCTGTGAAGTAGTTCACCTCTCCAGCCAACACTTGCAATTAACTAAACTGTCCCGAAACGCCTCAAGTAAATTATGGCTGTTCGCTTGCTTAAGAGCTTGTTTAGTGGTGCGCGAGTGTGCCCATTCATGCCCGTAAATTCATTACGTTTTCAATTGTCAAAGTTTCAGACGTTTCAGACTTATACAGGTACACTACTGACTAGTGTCAATTAAAATTCTTAGTTGGATTTGTCATCCGTTGGGCAGGTCGTAAATTGATTATTATTGAATGCT
Source organism: Parapsyche elsis (assembly GCA_022651745.1). Classification (NCBI taxonomy): domain Eukaryota; kingdom Metazoa; phylum Arthropoda; class Insecta; order Trichoptera; family Hydropsychidae; genus Parapsyche; species Parapsyche elsis. The sequence goes on from JAGVSN010000030.1 coordinate 1,697,688, forward strand.
AACAAACCGCGTAGAATCTACGTTGAGGTGACTTGTCGAAATTTTACTTCAATTTAATTTGTGGATGAACCGATAAGACTTACAATGACAATTGAAACGTTCGAAGAATACTATTGGAATCCTGATTTTTCAATTTAATTAGTTCGGTGATTCGAAAACTTTATGCGAGTCGCGAACGTCTGAGCCGTAATTTTTAGTTGTAAATTTTCAATTGAGACAAAGCCGTTGATGTTTAGCTGTGGAGTGGCGGTCGGGAACCGGCGGCTGTGGAGCCGCATGCGGCTCTTTGTATAAAAGCCTGCGGCTCTCGCTGTCATCCAACGTTTTTGATGAAACACAAAACGTTGACACATAATTTACACAAAATCAAAATTAATTCTATTTCCAAAAATCCATGGCAATAAAAAGCTTGAAGATCGTAAACTGTCGAACATTAAGCAATGGTTTTTTTTCGGGCCAACCCATGACTTTATCCATATATTTGAGGAATACAAAGAGCAACGAAATTATTTTTTTAAGTACGTAAGTAAATAAAACGCATGCACACCACCACACCAACTAACATATGTACAATCATCAAATTACTGTGTTGAGTGCGCGCGGATTTTGATCAAAACCTTATCAACTCTTAAATATTATATGGAAATTATAAATATAAATTTTCAGCTTGATCGGTTAAGTATGTAGTTTCAGAAATATTTCGTGGTGACAGGATTTTTGACTTTTCTACAAGAAAAAAACCCAACTTCCGGTTGACTGATTTTAATGATTTATTTTTTTTTAACTAGCAATTTTTCTCAGAATTACAACATTACAATATTGTGACGGTACTACATAAAAGGCCGAAAAAAATAAAAATCTCTTACACCTTACGTGAAAATAATAGATATGAAATTTTAGCTTGATAGACTTGATAGTTTCGGAGAAAACACACATACAGGCACACACACACACACACACACACACACAAGTACACAGGCATACAGACATACAGACATTTTCCATAAATCATAAAAACGTGATCAGGAGACGATACCTGATACAAATCAGTCAAAATCTCGAGATCACAATACTTTATCCGATTAGGATAAAGTAATAAAAAGAGAATCGGGTGTACCTGTATTCATTACATAAAATGTATTTTTTTGTCACATTAAAAATTATATTCAATATCTATTCGAATAATTGAACATTACGAATATTTAGAGACACTTGTTGAAACAGATTGAGCTAGTTCAGATAACACAATATCTATACGCAACACTTCAATACCTACAATGTACTTCAATATTTCACAATTATATATTTATTTATTTAATATTAGGTAACAAACAGCTTATAGTATACAATATAAAATATATTAATTTTACACAATAGCCAAAATAGTTACAAACGAACAACAGATCAAAACAAGATAGGAACTTAGGAGTTAGTGCTGGAAAGGAACTTAAGTAAAGATAATCTAAAGGAGGGCAAATAATAGAGAAAAGGATCAATACGTGCCGGGATTTCGTTAAATGACGAGCAGGATCTATAAATGAAGGAGTATTGTGAATGGTTAGTGGAACAAAGATTTAAATGAAACAATGGAGGATTTCTGACAGGTCTAGGGGGAAAATGTAGAAAGATCCTACTTAGTAGGTAGGGGCTATCTAATAAATTGTTTAAAAGTTTAAATATGAAACAGAGATCCGAGACCGTCCTCCTGGTTTGCAGGGAGACGTAATCACGTGAATTTGCAGAAGAAAGACGAAACCTGGAAATGGAGTACGTATGGAACTTCTTATTATTTTTTTCCAATTTATTAATGGAATCTTGGTAAAACGAGTTCCATATAGTACTAGCAAATTCCAGGTGACTTCTACTCACAAATACATTGTAAAGCAGAGACACTGTGTCAAAGGACTTAAAGTGTCTGGATATACATATGTAAGTGGGTACTAGTGTGAGTCAGAACTATGTATGTACATATATTGCGACTTGATCATAGATTTGATTACAATCGAATTGGACAAGTTAATTATATCATTATCAGTTGCGTGCAAGTGGCTAATCGTAGACGTAGGGACGTTTCCGAGTGGAAATTTCGATTTTCGACATCGTATTGAAATTTGTGCGAATGAATGGGCGACAAATTGCTTCCTGAATTCGACGTAACCACATAACCTTTGACCCTAGCCTCGCCTCGGGTCTGTCGTCGTCGTTAACAAGGGGTTTTGGGATATTGGGTTGTCGAGTCACGTGATCGTGTCCATCATCTGACTACATTGTGACGCGTGGCATAACCCTAGGCGAACGTCGTCCTTCGGAAACAACTAATTGGTGTCCCGATATTAGTCCTTTGAGACATTTTGAGTGTCGAAATTGACTATTGGGTATGCCTCGGTAAAAGTTTATACCGTGATGGTTTAAATCAGCGGTCGCCAACCTTTCGGACCTCACGGACCACTGCCATGATTTTTTTCCATAAAAGTAACATTCTAAATCATCATCATCATTTTCAGCCGTTCACCATCCACTGGTGGATGAAGGCCTCTTCAATCCCCTTCCATTCCTGTCTGTCTTGAGCAATCTGCATTCACTTGACTCCACACATTCTTCTCAGTTCATCAGCCCATCTTCCACTCGGTCTACCTTGCTTTCTTTCACATCCTCTCGGATACCATTCCAGTATTTCTCGCGTCCATCTGCCATTCATTTTTCTCGCTGTGTCCAGCCCATTGCCACTTCAACTTTTTCACCCGCACTGATATATCTGCCACTTTGGTCATATGTACTTCTTACCCATGTATTTCGTTTGCGATCTCTTCTTGTTATACCAAGCATACATCTTTCCATGCTACTCTGTGTGCACTGGATCTTTCGTAGCATTCTTAAATATGAAATGGTAATTACACTTGTTTTTGCACTTCAAGTTATTAAAAAAAAATTGAATATCACCTTATAATTATAATAAATAAACGATATATTCATTATTCATTATGAAAAATGCGGACCACCAAAATTCTCTCGCGGATCATCAGTGGTCCGCGGAACACCGGTTGGCGACCGCTGGTTTAAATGAACGAAATGGAAAAATATTCAGGTTAGGTACTTGGTACGGTTCCATGAATTAACAGAACATGATAAAACTGAACAGTAAACATGTATGACAAAACATGATATAACAGACATGATGTGACAAAACAGAACAGAACTATGACAATTCAGAACAGCAGGAAAATAAAACATTTATTCTTGTCCTATCCTAATAAATAAATGTTTTTTTCCCCTGTTCTGAATGGTTCTGTTCTTCGCTGTTCTGCATCTGCATCCACTTGACTCCGCACATTCTTCTCAATTCATCGGCACATCGTTCACTCGGTCTACCTTGCTTTCTTTCACATCCTCTCGGATACCATTCCAGTATTTCTCGCGTCCATCTGCCATTCATTTTTCTCGCTGTGTCCACTTAAACTTTTACCACATTCCGCTATCGGTCATGCTTCTTACCCATGTAATTTTCTTGCGATCTTTTCTTGTAATACCAAGTATACATCTTTCCATGCTTCTTTGTGTGCACTGGATCTTACGTAATATTCTTGAATTCAGTATCCACGTTTCACACCCATACGTCATAACAGGCAGTACGCATTGGTCGTATGCCTGCTTTTTTAAGCATAGCGGGATATTAATAATTCTTAGAGAGGTCAATCAATTCAATAACCAGACGTGCAGAAGCCACGTTAGGTGGTTCAAGTTATTGTATGGTTTGGTTTCTTTGTGGTATATTATGTAGCTCCGACTAGCAGATCTTAGACCGACATTATGTGACCGCTCGAATGAACATAGTATAAGAACAATAAAAGCTTTTTTTAAATAAAAAAAAAAAAAAAATGCGGATAGGTATGCTAGTATAAAAAAAGATGATGATTGAATTAGATTGGTTGAATGTGAATGATACTTTGATGATTTGTATGTTCGTATTTATATTTAAGTCCCGGCAGTCTTAAAAAAACATCTCTGTACAGGTGCTTAGTTGAGGATTATAATTAATTAGCTTAAGCTACTGTATGATATAAATAAATAAATAAATAAAACAAAACTAAAAGTAGATTGATGGGAAAATAGTTCTAGTGCACGAGTTGAGAGAGAAACAGGCCAAACCTAAAACCCTCGTAAATGTTTTTAAAAATGAAATCATTTAATTTTTTGATTCCAATATGTACATAATTTATTTATAAATTAACATTGTTATATTTTGAGCTGAATATTACACAACATCAAAAATGGAAAAAAAAACAAAAATTAATCTTATCTAAAAATTTTATTAACATACATATCTATTCATATTCCATACGGTCCAGAATTATGTAGTTAGGATTTTTTGGCTTAGTGTTTATATTTTAATTTCAATTAGATATTTGTTTTAATGAAGTTAATTTAAATAGTTTGTTAAATATTAAAGTTTGAACTTTGAAATTGCGCCTATGGAATTACTGAATTAAATTGCGGGTAAAAAACTAATTCAAAGTTGAATAAATTAGTTTCAGAAAATCAAAAACTCAAAAGTATAATCGTTTAAAAGGTGCGTCTTCGCCCCGAGGGAATAATAAATAATAATCACAATATAAATACGCTAAAAAGTCGAAGTGAGAGTTTTTTAGCATAAAATAACAATTTCGCCAGGGCATTTTTCACATTACAAGCCACTCGTATTGTTTGCTGAAACGTGCGTAAATTTCAACGCGAAAGTTTACGCCGAACAACAGGCGCGTTAAGAAAGTCAAAATCAAATATTTTACGCAGAAATTGTTGCATATTCAATTGCTCATAATACCGTATTGCCAAGTTTCGAAAACGAGTGTTTGTTGTTAAAACTAACAACAACGCCGAAAGCTTAAAAGTTTCTCCTTCTCGAGCACACGATAAATCTCTTGCTTGTGTATTGTATTATAATTTGTGTTTTCTATCTTATAAATATTTTACTTGTTGTTATTGAACATTAAATAGGCGAATATAGGGAAGATCCACGTGGAGGAGATGATTTTACGTTAAACAGACATTTTCGTCACTCATTAAAGTTGTTATTTATTGCATTATTATGTGCCGGACTGCCAGATGGAATTAGAAGTTCCAAAACTATTGAGAACTTCCTGGCAATCTTTAAAAAAACACCTCTGTACAGGTGCTTGGTTAAGGATAATATAATTAGCTTAAGCTACTGTATTATATAAATAAATAAATCAATGTTCTATTTCACTATTTCAATTTTTGTGAAAGTTGAGTGACGAAAATATTCTGCCTTTACTTTGAACATAGGGAAACATTCTTATCTTTTGATTTATTTTAACTATCCCCAAACAATTCTGTATTTAACTGCTTTTATTACAATACTAGTGTAAGCCCGTTGAATATCAACGTATGTTTGTGTGGGTGAGTATATGTGTATTTAATAGTTTTTATAGTTGTTGCATAGATGGCGCGTTATAATACAACGCGTAACAACTTAGCAGAGTCGCGAACACTTTAGGAATTAATATTGGCCAATTATAGCGCGTCCGTCATCGCCTCTGTTTGGATGATAGTGTTACCACTATTCATCCCAGCCTGGTGATGCCGGGTTCAAATCCCACTCGCGCGATGTTCTGGTTTTTTAATCATTTACCGAGGCGAACGTTATCATCAGACAGACGGACAGACGGATTTTGGCTATTATATATGTATATAATGCTAAGTTTTGCAATTTGGAAGGTATTTGTGATTGAAATATGCCCGATTTATTCAGCTACGTCGTTAATGTTTTTGTTTTCTTGAATTTCTTGCTTTCAAAACATATGTATGTAGATGTAGAATAACATAGATTTTTTTTGTGGGACTTTTTTTTTGTCAGATTTCCCCGCACTTTAGACCCCCCTGCACACCCCCGTTGCTTCTGACGCTTTCTCCAGGCAAATTTGTTTGGAATGGCATATCTATGGTATTTTATATCTATGTTTCAAAACCATCTTTAGTGAGACTATTTTTACAATTAATAGAGAGTCATCAATTCATCATAAGTGTTTATAATTAATAATAAAAGCAAATTAATTTTTATACACAGCAAAGGTGTCAAAATTTTCTTCAAACGTAACGTCCGTTACGTGAATTTGCCCTATATTCGTTTATATTCGAATTAAGATTATACATTATTATAGAAATTAATATGAAAATTTAAAGCTAGAGCGTTTGTGACCTTCGGATTTGACAGGTACAATTTGTCAACGCGTATCCTTTGCCAAAAATAATTGATCGTTTCTTGGTGAATAATTGGCGGTGGAAGCCTTGGGAAAAAAAAAACACTGAAATATCACAGAAGGATTTTCAGTTTGATCCTTGATTATATTCTTGACAGTTTGTGTCATTGATCGATTGTGTATGTGCATTATATATAAATAAAAATAATTATTGTTATAAATTGAGCGCAATATGTTAAAGGTGTTTTTAAACTATTGTGGTCGTATTATGAATAATTTAAATTAAATTAAAAAAAATGTATGTTGTATATAAAGTGAAATCAAAGATGCTGCTTTTGAAAGTGGTACAAAGTCGAGCATACATCCCCTTCTTGAAAAGTTTCAGACGACACTTCAGGAGTTCGTTTTCAGCCTTCAACCCCACCGTCTTTCTAAAGCATTGCTCGAACGTAAATTAAACTTTATTTGTGCGTATAATAATGCGCTTTAACGAAAAGGCAAGTTTCGTGTTTGAAAGCTCGTTGCGAGTTTTCGGTTCGTTTTTCAGCCGACGTTAATTGTCGTCAAATTTGTAACAAAAGGCGAAAATTTAACACTCTTGAATATAAAAATTAATTTTTAAATTAAATTTTAGTTAAAAAAAAAAAGAAATGATATCTTATTATCAAGTACATGCCTCGAATAGTAATATTTATCATTTATTTATGTCGAAAAGTATATGTTTCATATTGATTTTTAACGAACGTATTGTTCGTTTGATCACGTTCCCGCGAAATGGAATTTCAACGTGAGATTTTTACAAAATATCTCTACTATTCCTTCGTCTTGCACTTTTTTCTATCGAGTGTAGTTTTTCATTTGAACTTTTAATGCGCAATTTTCGATGGGACCTAAAATCCTTAAAACATATCTAATACTGTAACTGCATGTCTCTAAAAGTTGAACCAAAAATCAATAATATTACTTTGTATCATTGTAAAAATATAAAATTTAAAAAAATTGTGCCATTTTCCACCACTTATTCCACAATTTATTTTTGGACGTACATACATATGTATTAATTTTCAATAAAACGAGTTCTTATTATTTTATAAAACTTGGCACAATGTATTCGAATCAATGCAACACTACTTTATTTAAAGTGAATTGTAAAAAAATGAATAAAAAATAATTTAAATAAATAAAATACATAATTATTTCAATCAAACGATGCACCTCGACCCACTCTACATACATACATATATTCTACAAATGAATGTAGTACGCTAATCACTAGCAGCACATGTCCATTGTGCATAACTAAATCATTTAAATGAAGAATTGATTGAAAAACGGACAGGAATTGTCAATAAAGGCTAATTTATCCTTTGACATCACGACGTGGACCTTTCGTTTCAAAAAATGCTCGGAAAAAAATCTCATTTACTCTCCCGACATGTTCCCATCGAATTACCAACTTTTCCGGTCCGTGGCCCCTTTTTTTTTAAAAACAAATCACTATCCAAAGTGAAAAAATCCTTATAAAACACATTTTCGTTCAAATCAGGATATTTCTACAAAATTGGGATTTTAAATTTGAGTTGTAGATAGAAATGGTTCACAGAAAACAATGAAAAGTATATCATAAAAAACACTCGTGTAATTTGATATTGAATTCACACCCAAGAAAACGCGGTACACTTAATAGTAAAATATATATTTATATATACATATATGTAAAATAAAACATAATACCGAATAACATATCATATAAAAATACAAAACATAAATGGAACATACAGATAAATTACACAATGTATACATAGATAACTGTAAATTATAATAATTATAGTAAAATAAAAAATAAAAATAACTAAACATCATTACCATCCCCGCTCAATATCTTAGTTCAGTGATCGGGAACCGGCGGCTCCGGAGCCGCATGCGGCTCTCTGTATGAAAACCTGCGGCTCTCGTAGCCATCAAACATTTTGCGTGAAATAAAATGTTGACACACATATTACACAAGATCAAAATGAATCCCATTTCCACAACGTCTTATAACTTACTTAACAATAACTTATTTCTTACATTTCATTAATGATTAATGAGTAACATTTAATTAAATTTTGAATATATACATACATATGTACATATGTTGCGGCTCCTAAACTTATCAATTTTGCAAGGTTTTCCCTAATTTGGCTCTTAGCTCGAAAAAGGTTCCCGACCACTGGACCTAGCTAAATTGAGCTTAAGATATGACACAAAGTGAGGATAGGTGATGATGAAAAATATTCACATCATCGGTTGCCGTGGCATTAAATAGTTTGAGAGCCTCAGTAACGGGTGAAATTGCCAATACATTAGTCCTAGCTAACGGCTCACCGAGTAGGCGATTGTGTTCGCAAACGAATGTAATTATTCGGCACAAACAAGCCAATCCTCTCCAACACTCGAGGATTCCAGATTTTATTTATTTATTTATTTTATATAGTATTAGCTAATTATCTATTACATATTTATAACAACTACCTAAAACTATCTCTCACAGAGGTGTCTCCTCACACTTTTCAAAAATGCATCTATGGTCTTAGAAGACTTGACGCACTCCGGGAGTGCATTATACATTAATACACCCCTGTGAAAAACACCACCAGCTGTCTTTGTTTTCCTCACTCTAACCTACAACTAATTGGTCCTTATTTCTAGTACAATAACTACGGATATCACTATTTCTAATGATACAATTCTTAAAATAATTTGGCAATAACTTATGATCTAACTTATAAACAAAAGAAATAAAAATGTGTCGTAATAACAACATATCAATTCTGATCTCGAGTGATGGCGATCATGCCCGTTTCCCCGATTATTTTTTTGCCCTAAATCGAAACTGAGCTATAATTTAAAAGGGCCGTTATAATGAAAAGCCGTATAACATTCACAACGTCAACCTTAAAAGGGCGGGAGATTAAATAAACAACATTAATCAAAACAAGTTCGTAAGCTCGAAGCGGGGAGCTTTGACTAGGTCACCGATTAAAGTTCATCAGTATTCGGTGTGCCTGTCAAAAGTGATGTACACTCGTTCGGTTTTTGCGGCATGTCATCCACTTGTAGAGACAATGAGAGCACGGGGAGAAGTTAGATGGGGTGGCAGGTTCGCTTTTGATGTTTGAAGGGAATATACCCAGTGAAAGCTTCCCCGAAGACTGCCGCCCATCAGCAGCAGCCGCCTACGGCATTCGCCTGTCGTAAAACCATTTTATGATACGCCTCCGGAGGCCCTCCTCTTGCTTCTTTTGTGTGGCGCGACAATGAAATTCCATTTGGGAGTTGCCACGCTCTTCCGATTCCTGGCATAGCATCGACTCCATTACATCCCACGTTTCTGACACTAAAAATTGCAAATTTGACTAATGGATTGTGACGATTTTTCCCTTTTAATATTCACACCCGTGTACGTTTCGTCGTTGCAGAATGTTCATATGGCTATTTTGTCATTTATGATCGTTAAATCAGCTGGTGTAGGGTAGTGTTGTAAGTCGAAAATATTCTCGGAGAACGAGAATATTCTGAGAATATTCACCAAAGATTATTCTCAGAGAATATTTGAGAATTTTCATTTTTCTTGGTTATAAAACATCTTTAGATAGTTTATTAGCTTTTTATAGGATTCTAGGATATTTTCAGAACCTAATAGGAGTAATAGGACTTTCTAGAGCAGCGGTCGCCAACCTTTCCAACCTCACGGACCACTAAACTGAAAATCTCGAATCCCGCGGACCGCGGACCGGACGTGTACGTTTCGTCGTTGCAGAATGTTCATATTGCTATTTTGTCATTTATGATCGTTAAATCAACTAGTGTAGGGTAGTGTTGTAAGTCGAAAATATTCTTGGAGAACGAGAATATTCTGAGAATATTCTAGGAAAAGAATTATTCTCCGAGCGGAATACCTTTCCAACCTCTAAAGATTCGAATTTTCGGACGAATATTGCAGAATTTCATATTGCTATTTTGTCATTTATGAAAACATCTCTAGATAGTTTAATAGCTATTTAGAGGATTCTAGAATATTCTCCAAAATATTTTCAGAACCTAAAAATAGATAGTTTAATAGTAGGATAGGACTTTCTAGAGCAGCGGTCGCCAACCATTCCAACCTCACGGACCACTAAACTCAAAATCTCGAATCCCGCGGACCACTACCATAATTTTTTCCAAAAAAATAAAATTCTAAATATGAAATGGTAATTACACTTGTGTTTGCACTCCAAATTATTTGCAAAAAGTTGGATATCACCTTATAATAATAGAAAAATTATAATAAATAAACGATATATTCATTATTCATTATGAAAACTGCCAGTTATGGACGTATATATGTATGTATGTGAAACTTGGATGCCGAATTCAAGATAAGATTCAGTGCACGCGGTGAAGCATTGAAAGATGTATGCTTAATATAACAAGAAGAGATCGTAAGAGGAATACATGGGTAAGAAGTATGACCAAAGTGGCAGATATAGCGGAACGTGAAAAAAAGTTGAAGTGGACACATAGCGAGAGGAATGGATGGCAGATGGACGCGAGAAATACTGGAATGGTATTCGAGAGGATGTAAAAGGAAGCAAGGTAGACCGTGTGGAAGATGGACTGATGAATTGAGAAGAATGAGTGGAGTCAAGTGGATGAAGATTGCTCAAGACAGACAGGAATAGAAGTGGATTGGAGAGGCCTTTATTCAATAGTGGATGGTGAACGGCTGAATATGATGATAATTGTGAAAAACTAGTGTAAGCCCGTTGAATATCAACGGAGTGGTTTCTCATCAGCCGTACTTTACCCGAGTGCTTTTGGGTGGTTGAGTATTGTACATGTGTATTTAATAGTTTTTAGTTGTTGTATAGATGGCGCTTTATAATTAATTATTTAATTATATGTATATATAATTGTTATTATAAAGCGCCATCTATACAACAACTATAAAAACTATTATATATTCATATAATTTAGCAAAGTCGAAAACACTTGCGAGGGTGACGTCATAGCGTTATCAGCAGACAGGCGGATTTCGGCTATTATATATATATAATGCGGATCACTGGTTGGCGACCGCTGTTCTAGAGTGTCTGAGAGCATTATTTGAATAACATTTTTTCATTCTGAAGACACTGAATGTGTCATTTCGTCATTGTAACATACGCACTACTAGCATGAACGTTTTCCGCGAAATTCTCACAGGAATACAATGTTTATAAACTCGGGAAGCAATAAATTATGTATACATATTTTTTATCGCTTTGGTTATGATATTACAGTGAAATTGTTCCAACTTATGATATAATCGTTCATTTAAACTTAGCACAAAAGATCATCAAAATTTTGTCATATTCACACCCGATCAAATTTATTTTTTGTCACGGATACTAAACTAATATTATTCGTGTAATCCCTCTCCCAAGTATTAGCCCGGATTAGAGGGAGTTTACTGTATATTTAAGCAAATACAGTAAGAGTTACTATTAATTTATTTAAAATATGGCCGATGGAGGCCAGGGTACATTTTTCCCCTCAGAGAGTTTGGAGAATATTCTTCAAAAGATTATTCCCGAGAATCTTACAACACTTGTGTAGGGTTAGCTGCCGTTGCCACACTAAAACTAGTGGAATAATGTTTAGCTCCAATCATAAGCCTAACAATACAAAAAAAGATCATTAGATAAGACGAGGACGGGTAATGATTGGCTGTAAAAAAAAAGATGTTATGATAAGGCGATGCGAAAAGGTCCATTTGCGTTAACTATTAATACACTAGTATTAGTTTGACCAGCGATCGGGAACCTTTATGGAGCTAATTTCGAATTATATGTATATTCAAAATTAAATTAAATGTTACTCATTAATCATCCATTAGTGAAATGTAAGAAATAAGTTATCCTCGTGATACTTCTTAATGTTCGATAGTTTATTACAAAAAAGTATAACAAAGTTTATTCTGAAAAACGATCTTAAAGCATTTTATAGCCACGACGTTGTGTAAATTGTGTCAACATTTTTTGTTTCACGCGTTGTTTGAGCGTGACCGTTGTTGTTTATCCCTCATTATAGTTTCCGTTACGAATACGAGCGCACACACTTTCGCTTTATATATATACATACATACATACATACATAAGAATAACGGTTTAAGTAACCGTCAAATTAATGTTCTATCTGTAAAATTGAGTGCTGTCTCCGTGCGAAAAAACACTTTTTATCTTCGTTTTATAGCCGTAGATATAATTAATTGTTATACTACATATATGAGAATATTCGTAGTAGCCTCAGTGATCGATTCGGCAACACAAATTGGCCATGCTCTTGGTATTGTGCGAATTATCATTGGATGGAATGGAATGGCATGGAAATACAGGACGTAAAGCGATTAGGGGCATATTATTGTTGAGGCGATTGTGAATTGTGTGCTTTCGGTCAATCAACTAGTTTGCATTGTGTATTTAAGCTTAGGGTAAATTAAGTAATTACAATTTATTGTTAATTGAATGTTGCTTTAATTGTGTTTGTTTACTTACCCTCAATGGACATTGTTTTATTTATTTTACATTTGTTGTAGAAACAAGATTATTAAAGTTTATTTATCCTTTTCCATAGTTCATACATAACCGTCATGGCCTCAAAAAAAGCTTTAAAATCGTTTATGATATGATCACTATGATATTTTCATTCAACTCTCCAACTCACAAATGAGTGGCATTTATTTTAATTTATATATGTATATATGTGATACGAAAATAATATGTCGCGATTCCCAAACTTGCTAATTTTACAACTTTTTTCTTGATTTGACTCTTAGCTAGAAAAAGGTTCCCGACCACTACCTATAAATTGTCATTATTTTAACAATATGCACCGTGTTTTATTTTCATTGATATGAATTTATAGACAACATAATTTTTATACTACACTGTTAACAAAATCAACATGTACATAATTAATTATTTTATCACTAGAGACATCTATTGTCGAAAATTATCACTAAAATATTCTAAAATAAAAAAAATTATTTTATTTGATGTATAAAATACACAAATACCAATAATTTAAAAACAATAAAAATGATCTTACACATTAAATTAATTTTTTCACGAATATAAAGCAACATCGATACAAATTACAACAATAAGAAAAAAAAATGGAATTTAGTCAGAAGCACAACCATATTTTTTTCATTACATAGCCGTTATTCATTTTGCATCAGTTGATTGTCAGCAACTAATTAATCGATCAGTATTTAGATCAATAAACGATCAGAAACTTTTCAAGAAAATACTATATTTAGCAAACGGTCAGTAAAAATTAACGAATCGGTCAAATATCGACCGCTTACAAAAATTTACTTACCATGTATGTATTAAAATTACTCACCATTTTTTTTTTTTTACCTACATAGTGCTCCGAAAATTAGCCATTTTTTTTATTTTTCGCTGATTTGGCTCCGGGCTCCAAAAAGGTTGCCGACCACTGCAGTCTAAATATTCGTAATGCACTACTAATTTGTATTATTTGTATTTTTCGTAACCACTATTCGAATGACGAAATTATATTTTACGCAATTAACACAAAGTTACACCCGATTCTCTTTTTTACGCGAGGGGATTCCAAAATTACCGACATTTGCAAAACCCGGTATTACCGAAAAAAAATCCCACTGGCGGTAATTACCGGTTTTTTTATAAATAAAAAAAATATATACATAATTAGTAAAAAAAAATCGTTAAATAAAAATTCACCTTTTACACAAACTTTGATGTATTTCGTGATGAATTAATTATGTATGTATAATATATATATATATATACTGCCGTCCTAAGCCCACTTAACGTAACTGACAAAACAACAACATCGAGATAAATGGAAAGTTTTATACTAAATTTGTGTTTTTCTTCATATATTACTGATTAATTTAAACTTTTTTTAAGTGCATGAGGTTATTTTCTATTGTGTTTTGATAATTCTAAGGAAAAATAAATACTTTAGTAGTTACGTCACTTTTTTACACCTACGTTACATTTGCTTAGGAAATCTACTTAATTTTAGTAACGTGTATGTTGACGTTGAATTTGCCATGTAAATGTCGGATACTAATTTCTCTGCGCATGCAGATACGTTAGATTTAATAACTTAAAAAAGTCACTTTTGGACGAAGATACGTTAATTTTGCATATGAAAAATCGCAAGAGTACACACCCCCACAGCCGCTAACACACATTTTCGTAATTTTTGTCAGTTACGTTAAGTGGTAATGTAATGTAAAAAAATAATTTGGTAATTAATGTAATCCCTAAACTATCGATATCGAATATTTTTTAAAGCTACATTTGACAATGAACGTGCTCGCGCGCTTGCTCACTGCTGTTTTTTCTGTTTAATTTATTATTTGTCGTAACCGTGCAAAATGAGAATCGGGTGTAGAGCGCCACCTATGTATATTATACAGTGGACGACAGCGCCGCGCGCGGCGCGACCGAAAAGTTCGTAGATGAATAGGCGTGGAGTGGCGTGGCGCGGCTCGGTATCGAATCCGGATTGGAGGTACAAGTAGGGTACGCAGTGTCGGGCATCTCGACTGGGAGCGTGGCGTCTCTTGTAATCCGGCTGCTCGGAGGTCTGGTTTGTCGGCCGTGTTGAGGTCGGGGTCACTGGTAGCGTGTTTGTCTCCACGTGGACCGGGCGTCCGCACTAAGCCCGCTATCAATATGGGGCCGCGGGAGGAGTCCTGCCGCCCCAGGTTGGCTAAGGAGGGGCGCATCGGGCCAGGGGGGAAACCCAGCAGCCAAAAGTCCCCGTGGGGGGCAGTAGTGGGATAGCGCCCGGGGGTGGAGGCCCGCTGCCAGCCCGACCAACATTATACGCACATCAAACTTTTTTGCTACTCACTGCTACTCATCATCATCATTTTCAGCCGTTCACCATCCACTGCTGGATGAAGGCCTCTACCTTGCTTTCTTTCACATCCTCTCGGATACCATTCCAGTATTTCTCGCGTCCATCTGCCATCCATTCTTCTCACCCCCTACTGCTATATCTGCCACTTTGGTCATACTTCTTACCCGTGTATTCCTCTTACGATCTCTTCTCGTTATACCAATCATACATCTTTCCATGCTTCTCTGTGTGCACTGGATCTTACGTGGCATCCACGTTTCACATCCATGCGTCATAACTGGCTGTACGCCTTCTTTTTTAAGCATAGTGGAATGTTGTATTTAAAAACAATGTACAATCCATCCTAGTTTTATTTCTTCTTCTTTACAACCAGTCATATTCATCAATTGTCGTAGATATTGAAACCTATACCTACTATTCATCATCATTATTTTCAGCCGTTCACCATCCACTGCTGGATGAAGCCCTCTCCAATCCTCTTTCATTCCTGTCTGTCTTGAGCAATCTGCATCCACTTGACTCCACACATTCTTCTCAATTCATCAGCCCATCTTCCACTCGGTCTGACATGACGGACAACAGTCTTTGACCCATTGGAGTTTTGCGTCTCCACCTCTTTCCCACCTTCGTATGTATATAGCGACGCCTAAGGGACTACGCTCTGCCGAAGGGACTCACGAGTTTAAAACTGTACTTTAAGCTGCGCCACGCGCGAGCTCTCCTCTATGCGGAGGGTGCTCGCTCGTCACGGTATTTAATATGGGGGGGGGGGGGGGGGGGGGGGCTTTGCAAATACTTCCCCAGCCTCATTGCAAAAGAGTGATTTTAATAGACTGCCCGGGAGGATTCCACCCTCGGAGAACGAGCGGGCCGATCTGCGAGGACGGAAGCCTGCCGGTCGCGGGTGTTTAGTGAACTATATTTACGGTTATAACTAGGTTAGTTTAGTCCAACTACTTATTGCTAGGTTAAGATTTAATGTTAAATTAGTCTTAAGCTTGCGTACAGTGGTGTTAGTAGTCCTGACGTCGACCGCTATAGCCGACGACCTACTCTTATTGTTTATGTTATTGTTGTGCACTTACAACACCACGCTTAAAGCTAGAATTATGGAAGAGGCGGGACGGGGGAATCCTCGCCTCGCTACGTAATGGGCTGAGCCCGAGCGGGCGGTTTTCGGCGGAGTTCGGCGCCGGGAGGTTGGAGTCTAAGTCTCCGAAGGAAGTCGCGAAGCGACGGAAGGCCCTGAAGGCCCGCGGGGAGGACACGAGGTCCTCGTGGTTGAGCGACCTTTCCACTCGGTCTACCTTGCTTTCTTTCGGATCCTCTCGGATACCACTCCAGTACTTCTCGCGTCCACCTGCCATCCATTCTTCTCGCTATGTGTCCAGCCCATTGCCACTTCAACTTTTTCACCCGTACTGCTATATCTGCCACTTTGGTCATACTTCTCACCCATGCGATTTTTTTTGCGATCTCTTCTTGTTATGCCAAGCATACATCTTTCCATGCTTATTTATATTCATCATCATCATTTTCAGCCGTTCTCCAATCCTCTTTCATTCCTGTCTGTCTTGAGCAATCTGCATCACGTTGACTCCACACATTCTCAATTCATCGGCCCATCTTCCACTCAGTCTACCTTGCTTTCTTTCACATCTTCTCGGTTACCATTCCAGTATTTCTCACCTCCAATCTGCCATCCATTCTTCTCGCTATGTGTCCACTTAAACTTTTTTTTCACAAGTTCTGCTATATCTGCCACTTTGGTCATACTTCTTTTCTTAACCATGTATTCCGCTTACGATCTCTTCTTGTTATACCAAGCATACATACATCTTTCCATGATTAATTCTAATCATCATCATCACCGTCATTTTCAGCCGTTCTCCAATCCTCTTTCATTCCCGTCTATCTTGAGCAATCTGCATCCACTTGACTCCACACGTTCTTCTCAATTCCTTAGCCCATCTTCCACTCAATCTACCTAGCTTTCTTTCACATCCTCTCGGATACCATTCCAGTATTTCTCACGTTCATCTGCCATTCATTCTTCAAAATTTTCACACGTTTCACAGACACACACACAGACACACAGACGTACGGAATAGGGCTATTATAGAAAACAAAAAGGTACCTGACAGAATTGAAGAATTCATGCACTTACAGTAGATATCAAATTCAAGCATACATCTTTCCATGCTTCTCTGTGTGCACTGGATCTTTCGTAGCATTCTTGAATTTAGCGTCCGAGTTTCACACCCATACGTCATGACTGGCAGTACGCATTGGTCGTACGCCTTCTTTTTTAAGCATAGCGGAATGTTGGATTTAAAAACTATGTTCATTCTTCCAAAAGCACTCCATCCTAGTTTCATTCTTGGTTTTATTTCTTCTTCTTTACATCCAGTCATATTCACAAATTGTCCTAGGTATAAATAACTATCAACTATCTCTACAATATGATTATCTACTGTGACTACGTTTTGCGTGCAAAATTCATTAAACATAATTTTAGTTTTATTAAAATGAATTTTTAAGCCTACTTTCATACTCGCGTTGCTTAGTTCTGTTAATCTATTTTGTTAATCTACTGAGTTACATGCAACTATAACTATGTCGTCAGCGAATCTTAGATGGCTCAAATGTCTTCCGTTAATCTTAACCCCTGTTTTGTGCCATTCCAGCGACCTAAATATGTCCTCCAGCACCGCATTGAATAATTTAGGAGAAATGGTGTCTCCTGGTCCAACACCTCTCTCAATACCGAATTGGTCCGTGTCTTCAAAGAGACGAACTGAGGCTGTTGCCTTTTTGTAGATGGCAGCTAGCAGACTGACGTACGGTTGTGCCACCCCTTGTTTCTGGAGGGCATCCAGTACGGCTGTTTGACTGACTGAGTCAAACGCCTTCTCGTAGTCGATGAAACCTAAACATAGTGGTTGGCGATATTCATTCGCGCGCTCAACCAATTCACTTACCACCTGGAGATGATCCATTGTGCTGAAATTGGCCCTGAACCCTGCTTGTTCCATGGGTTGATTAGAATCAAGCGTTGCCTTTAACCGCTGTGTTATTACCTTCGTGAAGATCTTGTAGACTGTGGAGAGTAAACTAATTGGGCGGTAATTTTTTATGTCTTCCTTGTCCCCCTTCTTATAAATTAAAATTATGGTAGCGTTGTTCCATAAGTCCGGAACAGTTTTCCCTAGAATACATTTTGTGAATAGTTTCGCTAAGATATTGTATAGAGGGCGGCCTCCACACTTTAGTAGGTCGATTTGGATGTTGTCGTCGCCGGGGTTTTGCCATTTTTTGGCAGACTTGATCGCCTCCTCCACTTCGCATGGTAATACTTCAGGGACTTCTCTATTTGGCTTCCTTATATAGTTTAGAGTAGAAGTCGTAGACCGTTTCTAATATTTCATTCTTATTTCTAATTATGCTCCCGTCTACAGCCTTAATAGCTAACATTTTATTTTTTCCTAGAATTAGGCTACGCTTACATTTCTTATAACTAAGATTTTTCTCTATGGTTATTTTAACCATGTTGACATTAAAATTTCGGACGTCACTACTAACTGCTACTAATCAACTAACATTTTTTAGCATTTACTAACATTTATTGCTTTTAATGATTTTTTTTTTTTTTTTTTTTACACCATGAAACATTATCTCTTCCTTATGTTAAAGTTAATGATGATCATGAGTAACGATTTCGAAGTTCAACGCACTATTAAGCCGATCCTTAGGCGTAAATCACATTCGATACCGTGGCGCTTTATCGGCATATTGAAAACGACACACTTTCTAACTTTCACTCGAGATTATAATGATTTTTTTTTTTGTGAAGGGCACGTGTGACGATGACGTATGACGTGCTCGGCCAGCTTTTTTGGCGACGGCGCAATTGATCCAGTTGGTATGATGGACGACGCAGGTACTGTCGTCCCATTTCGAAAATATATCCCGAATTTGCGATCTGATCGAATGCGACTGCTGTCGATGAATGTAAACCACTTGTAAAATTAAAGGTGGCATTTGGGAACGCGCGACCGCGACAGGAGACGGAGACAGGTCTTTTGCGTTTGCTTTGTATAGAATTGTATGGAGAGCATTTGGCAACGCGCGACCGAGACAAGAGACGGAGACGCGCGACAGAGAAGACAGTGGGCTGATTAGCACATTGTTTTGATGTTATAAAATGACAGATGTCACACTGAGCAACAACACCAGCACCAGATTTTTATTTTGGCGGTGGCGAGCATCTTATTACATTGCACCACTTTTCAAGCTACCAAGCTACCTGCTCATCTCATAATCTTCATACAAAAAAAAATACTATACGAAACTAGGTACTCTATGTAGACGTAGAAAATATATAAAATTCAACCTCTCGTATTTCTTTCTGAATTTCATTGTTTTCGAAACAATTGCGTTGACGTTGCGTTGTGTTGACAATTGAGTACGACGATGCAGAAAAAGGTCAGAAAAGGGTTTTTGGTAAAGATTTTTTTCGGCGAACATTGACTTCCAAGAAATTTTCAAGCAACCCAGAATCGCATCGTCTAATACATCGTAATACTTACCATTGGAATCTGGTCGCCGAGGTCAAAAAAAAACCTGGTGTTCCGTTTTGTTGCTCAATGTAATATCAGCCTTAGGATGCATAATCTCTCTGATCAGAATTATAATCCTAATCTATATTATTTCATCATCATTTTCACCCGTTCACCATCCACTGCTGGATTGAGGGCCTCTCCAATCCACTTCCATTCCTGTCTGTCTTGAGCAATCTGCGCATCCACTTAACTCCACACATTCTTTTCAATTCATCGGCCCATCTTCCACTCGGTCTACCTTGCTTTCTTTCACATTCTCTCGGATATTATTCCAGTATTTCTCGCTATTTTTGAATTCATTATCCATGTTTCACGTCCATACGTCATAACTGGCAGTATGCATTGGTCGATGAAGACCTCTCCAATCCTCTTCTATTCCTGTCTGTCTTGAACAATCTGCATCCACCGGACTGCACACATTCTTCTCAATTCATCGGCCCATCTTCCACTCGGTCTACCTTGCTTTCTTTCATATCCTCTCGGATACCATTCCAGTATTTCTCGCGTCTATCTGCCATCCATTAATTTCGCTATGTGTCCACTTCGACTTTTTCACACATTCCGCTGTATCTGCCACTTTGGTCATACTTCTTACCCATGTATTCCTCTTACGATCTCTTCTCGTTAAACCAAGCATACATACATCTTTCCATGCTTCTCTGTGTGCACTGGATCTTACGTAACATCCTTGAATTTTTTACGTAACATCCATAAGTCATTGAAAAATTTAGCATCTACGTACATACATATATGTATAGTCAATATTTTTTTTTAGTTTACAGTTTCAGTTGGTGACTCCACAGAAAACCCTTGCGACCCCATTTGGGGTCGCGACCCATAGGTTGGGAACCCGTGGCATAATGATTATACTGCCGTCTTAAGCCCACTTAACGTAACTGACAAAAATAATCATTATTCGTGTGAAATGACCGACCTCATTATGTTCAATGAGAACCCTCATCTAAGCGGAAAAATCAAATAAGATTGTTAGAGATTCATTCTTGTCAAATACATAGAGTGGTTGAAGTTTGGAATAGTCATATGTATACATTAATAATGAATAATAAAGTTACGTAACTACTAAAGTATTCATTTTTCCTTAGAATTATCAAAACACAATAGAAAATAACCTAATGCACTAAAAAAAAGTTTAAATAAATCAGTATTATATGAAGAAAAACACAAATTTAGAATAAAACTTTCAAGTCCATTTATCTCGATATTGTTGTTTTGTCAGTTACGTTACTTGGGCAGTATACATTTATATTATTACATTATACGTACATACATCCCAAATCATTGGGAGGAGAAGGGTTCGAAGACCTAAATAATAATGATATCGAAGAATTGTTTACTGATGAGGTAATAGCCGAAGATGAATTAGTTATAGACCGGGCTCCCCAAGGGAAGTCTATGTGTAAAATATGAAGACCGCATTCTTCTGGCAACGGCTATTGTATCTAAAGGTCACAGTCATCAATATTATCGATGTAGCCAGGTCAGAAAGTGGTCCAATTGTTAAAAAAAAAAAAAAAAACATTATAATCAGTCAACCGGATGTTGGGTTTTTTCTTGTGGAAAAGTCAAAAATGCTGTTGCCATGAAATATTTCTGAAACTACTATGTACTCAACCGATCAAGCTGAAAATTTATATTTATAATTTCCATACAAAATCCGCCGACTGGAAGTGGTAGTTTTTCCCATTTGAATATATGCCGAAGATCGTATTTTACATACTCAACACAGTAATTTCATCATATGTATGTATGTTGGTTGGTGTGGTGGTGTGCATTCGTTTTATTAACTTCGTACTTAAAAATTTAATTTCGATACTCTTTGAATTCCTCAAATATATGGATAAAGTCATGGGTTGGCCACACTCGAATTTTTTTGTATTTTTGTTGCAGTGTTATTAAAGTTTTGATTCATCTGAAGATTATGACTGATTGATATTCTTTGTTTTGATATTTTGATATGAAGTTTATCCATGCATTTTAATTAATATTATCATGTTCCCCTTTTTATACAATTAGGAAACACGAAGGGGATTTATTAATTCTTAAAATTCATCCAAATACGTACGTTGTATGTACATATACTTATGTACGTTTTAATACAGATATTTCTCATATCGAGTTTTTATCCATTTGTTCGTAAAAAACAAACGTGCGACGATTTACCACGACTATGTAGATGAAAAAAATTCCTGAATATACATACATACATATGTATGTACATACCCAGAACTAGCGCGAGCAATATACATAATACGATAATATAACTTAAATTATGCACAGCTATTCATTAGGCATGCATATCACACGCGGAATATTATCAACAATGGGAAATTTATTGCGAACGCGGAAAATTGCTCGCAAAGTGTCATCATCGACAACTAGGGAAAATTATATACACAAAATAAATATTCATTTGTATCTAAATATCAAATTGCGAAATTCAAAATGAGAATTTCTTTTGTATACATGAATATTCATCGAATTTACGAGTATAGAAACATTGCATTTACTATTTGCGAATTTATCACAATGGGAATGTTTCCGCAATAAATTGATGTTATTTGTTGTAAAGCCTGCGCAAAATGAGAGATTTTCCAAAGCATTTTACGTGATTGGATCGAATCTATACAAACACACCTGTTTCGACGAACCAATTTCAGAGGTATTAGATTTTACCGGTTCGTTTCAGACTAGTCACGAGTATCGATCGTATCTCTCGCGAGACTCGAGTGGGATGTGAGCAATTAGAAAATGAAATTTACTATTATACTTTAATAATACATACATATATAAAATCTTGGTCATTGAGGTCAATGCGAGAATTCAACTACGTACAATAAAATGATGATTATTTTGTAATTGATTACAAAAACTTAGTTTTACCTTCGAATAAATAGCATTTAACAAATCTAGTCAGGTAATACATAGCTTAGTGGTTAGAGATTTAGTTCCTCGAGCGAAGGTCCATAGTTTGATCCTCGTATGTTGATAGTTTTTCTCAGTGGTTTTCAACCTTAAATATCGTCATTAGCAAGATCTGGATATTACTAAATCTCCAGTTAGAATTTGCCAAATTAACTAACTTATTCGTGAGACGGTTCCGCAAACGTGCCACAACCAAAATATTCCTTCCTACTTACCAATCGGGCAATGGTTTCACCATTGGAGAGTATCTTTCCCTAGTTTCTTCACTATAACACATCATCATCATATATATAATAGCCCTATTCCGTCTGTCCGTCTGTCTGCTGATAACGCTTGCCGACTTGCTTGGGATTTGAACCCGAACGAGCCTGCTACAATTTGAAAATGTTAATCCTTAGTAGATTCGCAACTTTGCTTAATTGTTACGTTGTTGTATTATAATGCGCCATCTATACAAAAACTATAAAAACTATTAAATTGAATATTGTTTTTTTTTATTATTAGAAATAAATATTAAGCTCAGTACTTTATTCATTTGTCAAGTTTGAAGTATGCATTAATATGTATAGTAGCCGCAAGGGTCTGTCTGGCTGGATAGCCGCAGATTGCTCGCATACATACTGCACGTACACATATATGTATGTACTCACCCACACAAACACTCACAGTACAGGTGATGAGAAACCACTCCGTTGATATTCAACGGGCTAACACTAGTCGCTAACAACGTCGCGCGTGGGATTTGAATTCTTGATCACCAGGTTGGGTGAGTTTGCGCTAACGCGTTCACCCAACACCGGTGATAGGACCCCTCCTATAATGTGAAAATATTAATCCTTAGTAGGTTCGCGACTTTGCTATATTGTTACGTAATCAATTACGTCAAACACGTCCGTTGATATTCAACGGGCTTACACTAGTAAAAAAATATTTGTCAAATAGTAAAGAGGCAACGTTTGATATCAAGTGCATACATACGTCACCTTTATAAGAGGAATAGGTAAAAGTTTGATTTTTATCGTCTTTTTTTCTCTTTTATGCATGGAGTTTGTGTTTGGGGATCTGTTGAATATTTTATTGAAATTTTGTCGAAATTCGACCCAATAGATTCGATATTCTCATCGACCGAACTATTCACAATTACTCTTTAGTACATTTCAAAACGATTTGACATTGATTCGTTTCCAAAAATAGCGAATTCCTTTGAAGT
The DNA here is from genome assembly GCA_022651745.1 of Parapsyche elsis. Taxonomy (NCBI): domain Eukaryota; kingdom Metazoa; phylum Arthropoda; class Insecta; order Trichoptera; family Hydropsychidae; genus Parapsyche; species Parapsyche elsis. The sequence goes on from JAGVSN010000030.1 coordinate 1,721,612, forward strand.
TCCAGTGCGCGTACATTTTATACACATTTAAGTATCAAGGTAATGGGAAACAAGAAACTGTTAATGGGGTTGAATTAAGCGTGCGAAACGTGAGGTGAATCTCAACATCTCTCCACTGCCAAATTCCCAAATAAAATTACCTTGATTAGAGAGGGCGGTGAAACAGAAACTTTTACTGTATATCTAAAAATCATCCTGTTTTATATGTTTACAGGTGTAACGTGCTGGCCAAAGCTTTGATATACTATCTACTGCCACTGTCCGTGATTGCATTCTTCTACATACTAATGGCGAGGAGGTTGCAAGCAAGTGCAAGGGAACTGCCAGGTGCTTTGCAAGGTACTCAGAGTACGGCTCAGGCACGAGCAAGAAGACATGTCGCACGAATGGTACTCGCTTTCGTGATTGGTAAATAAAAGTTATATAATTTTAGTCCAACAACGGTTACTATCTATTCAAATGACTCATTTCAGCTAAACATTCTTCAGATATTCAGATAAATAATGCATGTGACGTCACGTTATGAAAGCAATAGTGATAATTAGTATTTTATTTATTTTATATAATAATAGCTAATTAGCTAATTTAACTTACATCTATTACATATTTATAGCAACTTCATAAATCAAATACACATTATACACTATAGTTATACATAACTACTATCTCTCACAAAGGTGTCTCCTCACACTTTTCAAGAATGCATCTATTGTCTTAGAAGACTTGATGCACTCCGGGAGGACATTATACATCAATTAATTAATACACCCCTGTGAAAAACACCACCAGCTGTCTTTGATTTCCTTACTCTACCTACAACTAGTTGGTTTTTATTTATAGTAGAATAATGAATAGTTTTTATTTCTAATGATATAGTTCTTAAAATAACTTGGCAATAACTTATGATCTAACTTATAAACAAAAGACAATGTACTTAATTTTAAACAATTTCTAATACTCACCCATCCCAATTCATCTAACATAAAAACTATTAAATTAGTAGTACAATATTTGCATGCTGCTGATTAAACCAATACAATGGCCAAAATGGATAGGCAATGTGAAAACCGTACATTGTACATTGAAACATGTACAACTGAAGCTTTAGAAGGATTGCATGAATAAAACTGGTTCAAATTATTCTTTAGGATCAACTGGTCAAATTTATTTCATACTTTGCCTAAATCGTTCGAACTAATCATTTTATACAATGCAGAGATATCACACTTTACCTGTAACATATACATACATACTAATGTTTGTCAAATTGGAGCTACGAATTTGAAACAAAACTTCATTTTATTCTAAAGAAACTAATTCAGTTATATTTCAATACAAATCAACTGGAATCAGTAATAGTCGTGTAATTTTTTTGTAATTTACGGGGAAAAACTCTTAATATAATTGTAATAAAAGTTTGAACCACTTAAAAAGTGATCCACAATAGAAATAAGGTAAATAAACACTTCTATATACTAAATTGGATATTGTTCTATGTACAATAAATAGTAAAACTATGTATAATCATTCGACACATTTGCTTACATTTCGATTTAACCCTCTCAACTCCAAAACATATAATCGTAAACATATAATCCTCTACCATTCCTGTCTGACTTGAGCATTCTGCATCCACTCGACTCCACACATTCTTCTCAATTCATCAGCCCATCGTCCACTCGATCTACCTTGCATTCTTTCACATCCTCTCGAATATCATTCGAGTATTTTTCGCGTCCATCTGTCATCAATTATTCTCTCTATGTGTCCACTTTCCACTGTAACTGCCACTTTGGTCATGCTTATTATCCACGTATTCCTCTTATGATCTCTTCTTGTTATACCGAGTATACATCTTTCCATGCTTCTCTGTGTTCACTGGATCTTGCGTAATATTCTTGAATTTAGCATCCACGTTTCACATACATACGTCATAACTGGCAGTACGCATTGGTCGTATGCCTTCTTTTTTAAGCACAGCGGAATGTTTTTAAGCACACGTTCCGCTATCGGTCATGTTTCTCACCAATGTATTCCTCTTACGATCTCTTCTCGTTATACCGAACATACATCTTTCTAGCGTTATCTGTGTGCACTGGATCGTAACGTAGCATCCACGTTTCACATCCATACGTCATAACTGGCAGTACGCATTGGTCGTATGCCTTATTTTTTAAGCATTGCGTAATGTTCGCTCTTCCAAAAGCACTCCTAGTTTAATTCTTCTTCTTTACAACCAGTCATATTCACCAATTGTCCTAGGTATAAATAACTATCAACTATCTATACAATATTCTGATCTACAGTGACTACGTTTCGCTCATCTATTTTAATAACACAAAATGTGAAAATTTTCACCATGCCAATTTTATGCAGCTGCATATGAGTCACACGAGCATTTCACCGGTAAAAGTGTGTCAAGAGGATTTGCATTTCAATATAAACAACAAAAACCAGTATACAAGTGTATGTTATTGCACGCGGCGAATTTCGACTGTACGTACTTTTTCACAGTACAAAATCAATTTCTCTCGAACAATGGAAAATATGTTTCGGCTCGAGCCGTAACACAAAGTTTGACAAATTTAATAGCCCTCTGGCGATACATGAAATATTTTGCAAATTTTCTTCCGCTCTCCGGTAGTAAATTTCGAATTAATCGTCGATTTTCAGGGGCAACTTGTTCGCAGCACCTGGCCTCGCTTTAGATCAAACTGTAGGTATGTGTGTAGAGTTTTCCTGGAATTTTCCAACGATGTCCCATGGGGGAAAATGGGTGGAAAATGGGGTTTGGAGGTATTTTCTCGATTGCCAGAGGCGAACTGATGTTGCTCGAACCCGAAACAGGGATTAGCCGCCTCAATTAACCCTTTCGGTGCGGTTGGGGTATATTCGAAGAGGACCCTGAATAGGCTTAGTATGAGGGCGCCAGGATTTTAATTATTTATGTACACTAAGGTTCTGAAAACTAGCAGTTTAACCACTGCGATTATTATTTTCTTACGTATTTATCTCATCATCATAGTTTTCAGCCGTTCACCATCCACTGCTGGATGAAGGCCTCTACCTTGCTTTCTTTCACATCCTCTCGGATACCATTCCAGTATTTCTCGTGTCCATCTGTCATCCATTCTTCTCACTTCAACTATTTCACACATTCCGCTATATCTGCCACTTTGGTCATACTTCTTACCCGTGTATTCCTCTTACGATCTCTTACCAATCATACATCTTTCCATGCTTTTCTGTGTGCACTGGATCTTAGGTAGCATCCACGTTTCACATCCATGCGTCATAACTGGCTGTACGCCTTCTTTTTTAAGCATAGTGGAATGTTGTATTTAAAAACAATGTACAATCCATCCTAGTTTTATTTCTTCTTCTTTACAACCAGTCATATTCATCAATTGTCGTAGATATTGAAACCTATACCTACTATTCATCATCATTATTTTCAGCCGTTCACCATCCACTGCTGGATGAAGCCCTCTCCAATCCTCTTTCATTCCTGTCTGTCTTGAGCAATCTGCATCCACTTGACTCCACACATTCTCCTCAATTCATCAGCCCATCTTCCACTCGGTCTACCTTGCTTTCTTTCACATCCTCTCGGATACCATTCCAGTATTTCTCGCGTCCATCTGTCATCCATTCTTCTCGCTATGTGTCCACTTCAACTTTTTCACACATTCCGCTATATCTGCCACTTTGGTCATACTTCTTACCCGTGTATTCCTCTTACGATCTCTTCTCGTCATACCAATCATACATCTTTCCATGCTTCTCTGTGTGCACTGGATCTTACGTGGCATCCACGTTTCACATCCATACGTCATAACTGGTAGTACGCCTTATTTTTTTATGCATAGTGGAATGTTGTATTTAAAAACAATGTTCATTCCTTCCTAGTTTTATTTTTTCTTCTTTACAACTAGTCATATTCATCAATTGTCGTAGATATTGAAACCTATACCTACTATTCATCATCATTATTTTCAGCCGTTCACCATCCACTGCTGGATGAAGCCCTCTCCAATCCTCTTTCATTCCTGTCTGTCTTGAGCAATCTGCATCCACTTGACTCCACACATTCTCCTCAATTCATCAGCCCATCTTCCACTCGGTCTACCTTGCTTTCTTTCACATCCTCTCGGATACCATTCCAGTATTTCTCGCGTCCATCTGCCATCCATTCTTCTCACCCGTACTGCTATATCTGCCACTTTGGTCATACTTCTTACCCATGTATTTCTTTTGCGATCTCTTATATACCTACTATTATAAAAATTTAAACATTTTTATTATAGTCGTTCAACATAATGGGGGTTAAACTGCAAATACCTTTAATAAACTTTACATATTTCAACAAGGTAATAACCTTAATAACTAAAAGGGATCATCACTCATGTGAACGTTAATTAAACTACCAATTTTAAGCTTTCGCCGTATATGATACCCACTAAACCAAAACCAAACCTTTTCAGCTACATACGAACCGCTAGTTTATCACGTTCCGTTAATTATTTCAACCTTTTCTTTGGTTTGAAATAAAACCACATACATATATGTACATATGTACATATCTACAAACGCACACACATGCATATACATGTAAATACGCTTATCTCGGAAAAACACATTAACACTGATGAGGGTATAGAATGAGATACTTTTTACGCGGACATTGAACGTTTCGAATACCGTGCAGAAAACACGCGTGTCACGGCTCATCGAATTCGCAATAATTGAAAAAGGACCGGGAAGGGGTTAATTTTGCTAAAACCTATGGTATCGAATCGATGCGACTATTTCACTCCATTTCACACTCGATGAATGTAAATTATTTCCTTTTTGATGCGAACCGATCGGAAAAGTACATTACATATGTATGTACGTGTAATGTGTATATATTTTTGCCTTTATATTAATTTAACTTAGGACAATTGGTGAATATAGGATGGAGTGCTTTTGGAAGAATGAACATTACGCTATGCTTAAAAAAGAAGACATACGACCAATGCGTACTGTCAGTTATGATGTGAAACGTGGATGCTAAATTCAAGAATGTTACGCAAGATCCAATGCACACAGAAACGCACGGAAAGATGTACATATGCTCGGTGTAACAAGAAGAGATTGTTAGAGGAAAATACATGGGTAAGAAGTATGACCAAAGTGGCAGATACATACATATAGCAGAACGTGTGAAACATTCCGCTGTGCTTAAAAAATAAGGTATACGACCAATGCGTACTGCCAGTTATGACGTATGAATGTGAAACTTGGACGATAAATTCAAGAATGCGACGTAAGATCCGGTGCAGACAGAGATGGGTAAGAAGTGTGACCAAAGTGGCAGATATAGCAGAATGTGTGAAAAAGTTGAAGTGGACACATAGCGAGAAGAATGGGTGGCAGATGAACTCGAAAAATACTGGTTATGATATCCGAGAGGATGTGAAAGAAAGCAAGGTAGACCGAGTGGACGATGGGCTGATGAATTGAAAAGAATGTGTCCCGTCAAGTGGATGCAGATTGCTCATGACAGACAGGAATGGAAGAGGATCGGAGAAGCCCTCATCCAGCAGTAGATGGTGAACGGCTGAAAATGATGATGATGAATAGTAGGTATAAGTTTCAATATCTACGACAATTGATGAATATGACTGGTTGTAAAGAAGAAGAAATAAAACTAGGACGGAATGAACATTGTTTTTAAATACAACATTCCACTATGATTAAAAAAGAAGGCGTACAGCCAGTTATGACGCATGGATGTGAAACGTGGATGCCACGTAAGATTCAGTGCACACGGAGAAGCATGGAAAGATGTATGATTTGTATAACGAGAAGAGATCGTAAGAGGAATACATGGGTAAGAAGTATGACCAAAGTGGCAGATATAGCGGAATGTGTGAAAAAGTTGAAGTGAGAAGAATGGATGACAGGTGGACACGAAAAATACTGGAATGGTATCCGAGAGGATGTGAAAGAAAGCAAGGTTGACCGAGTGGACGATGGGCTGATGAATTGAGAAGAATGTGTGCAGTCAAGTGGATTCAGATTGCTCAATACAGACAGGAATTGAAGAGGATTGGAGAGGTCTTCATCCAGCAGTGGAATGGTGAACAGCTAAAAATGATGAAGATGATGATTAATTTAACTAGTGGAAGTCGGTTGATTGTATCAATGAAGGTATCAAACGTGTACCTGTACAGTAATCTGACAGCCCACAATGGCCATAATATGCGGCTTCAATGATGATGTTTTGTATCGTGAATAATTGCTATATTATATACATATGTATAAAAATTCAAATACACAGCGATAGGCGATAGCTCAGAGGCTAGAGCGAAGATCCGGAGTTTGATTTCAGTATGTTGAAAGGTTGACAGTTTTTGACAACTACATACAATAAAATGATGATTATTTTGTTATTGATCAAAAGCTTAATTTTGCCTTCGAATAAATAGCATTTTATAAATCTAACCAAACAATAAATAGCTCAGTGGTTAGAGATCTAGTTTCACAAGCGAAGATCCACATATGTTGATGTTTTTTCTCAGTGGTTTTCAACGTTAAATATCGTCATTGGCAAGATCTGGATATTTTATGTTAGAATTTGCCAATTTAACTCTGTTCATTGTGAGACAGCTTCACAAAAGTGGCACAACCAAAAAATTCCTACCTCCCAAATCAGTGTTCGTTCCTTCTCCCTTCCTTCCTTCCTTCCAGAAGGCATTGGTTTCACCATTGAAGAGTATCTTTCCCTATTTACTTAAACTACATAGTAAAATGTTTGTCAAATAGTGAAGAGGCAACGCTTAATATCAAGTACGCAACCTTCAGCAGAATAGTTGTATTTTATTGTATAGTGCAAGGTTGGCTGCTAGGCAAATTATTATATTATAGTATGTATGTATATAATAGCCGAAATCCGTCTGTCTGTCTGTCTGCTGATAACGCTCGCTGATGAAAAATTATTAAAAAAAACCAGAAAGAGTGGGGGATCGAACCCAGGACCCCAGGCTCGAGAGAACTCGCACTAATGCTATTCGCTATCGCCCTTGGTCAATTTAGTCCTTTTTTTTTTAAACATTACCTATACAAGGGATCGTGACTACATAGATGGCGCTATAAAAACTATTATTTTTTTGTCACTTACAACCGTGCGATCAATTAGTGGGGATCTCTATTAAAAAAGCGCTTTACATAATTTAAAATTCAGCGGGCTTACACTAGTATATGTATAATAGCCGAAATTCGTCTATCTGTATGTGTGCTGATAACGCTCGCCGAGGTAAATGATTAAAAGACACGAATTGTCCGCGCGCGAGTGGAATTTGCTACGATTTGACAATATTAAACCGCAATAGGCTTGCGACTTTGCTAAATCGTTACGCTGTTGTATTACAACGCGCCATCTATGCAACAACTATAAAAAGTATTAAATACACATATTCACACCCACACAAACATCCGTTGACATTCAACGGGCTTACACTAGTATTGATATAACTACTTAATCAACACATTATTTGTACTGGCGCTGTATGGTGCATGTATGCCAGCGTGACATACGTTGTTTATCCGCTGTCATGGTTCGCGTTCCGTTTTTTACAATTATGTATTTTAAGGCCGTCACAAACCTGGGCGATATCGCTGCGTCAAGTTTTCGTCCTCTATCGTCGTACATAGATTCGCACCAATGCGAATTATATCGGTGCGAATGGGACGACGATAGAGGCGTCAGTTTGACGCTGCGAAACCGCTAAGGTGTGTGAGCGCATTTATTGGTCGTATTAGGCCTTTCGATCCTTGTCCGCAATGCGGCCCATTCCCGGTGAATATTTTTAATAGTATGACTGTTTAATATTGAATTTTTTTTTTTTTTTTCAGTGTTTATAGTATGCTTTCTGCCGTATCACGTTTTCATGTTGTGGTTTCACTTTCATCCGACCGCTATGAACGATTACGACGATTGGTGGCACGCTTTGAGAATCATTGGATTTTGCCTTTGGTGAGTTTTTACACATGTGTATGTATATATATATGTATATACGTTAGCAGTGCCAAAATGATTAATTTATATCAGTAGAATATAGGGGCAGTAATTAGCATATTTTCAATATTCAAATAAGACTTGCGCAAGAAATTAACCCGAATTTTATTTTTTCGTGTTTTGACTATCGTAATCGCAGTTTCATTGATCCTCGTTTATTCCGAGAATTGTTTGTGTAATTTCAAAACATTGCCAGAACATTTTATACACTTTTCCTTATTGGTAACCTGTTCTCTTATCTATCAAAGATTTTCTATCGCTTAAAACTAATCATTGAGTTGTAATTTTCTCCATTGTATCTGTGTACAATCATATACTCACTTGACATAGTTATAGAGACTCAAATTCACATGAAGTTTAAATTAAAAAAAAGGTCCAAGGCCACGTTTACTCATAGAGGACAAATCTCACGTGAATATAAGGATAGATTGTTTCTATTAAGATAAGATGTATTTGTTTGATTGATAAAATGGGCCTTTTCGTGAAATTAAACACCGTAAATTATATAAGAAATTGGAAATGTAGCTGAAAACTTTTGATAGTGTACAATAAATTAATATTGATGACTAGGCATTAATTAACAATATATTCGTAGTACCTGTATTAATACGCCATAATATGAATGTTTAATTCTTACATCATTTAAATTCTATTACCCGTTGAACACGTCTTTTAAAAATAAAGTTAAACTTGTACCTTTGTATAATTTATCAATATTATCATTTATATTAATTTATCCCCATAACTACTGAGCATTTAAGCGTAATCGCTTTGTATAAAATTGAATCGTTTATACATTTCCATACCGTTTGAGTATGCAGAAGTTCTTCCAGCGACTTTGCAGGTCTAATGAGTGCAATAATACACTTTTACTTTGGATAGCTAGCATATAAAGCAGACAGCCAGTAACCACAAATTCCCAGCAGTAGGGCTTAGAAAAAGACATTGGAATAGTGCAGAGAGCGTAAGCAATTTAGTTCTGTCCTTTTTCAAGACTCGTTTGTAGAAATTTATGGTTACGAGTGGTGTACTTTGTTACTATTGTTTCGATGACTGCAGTTCACAAGTTCATGACAGTAGAGAAATATATAGTACTAGCTTTATTACCGGCTTTCGCCCGGGGTGTAAGTAATATAATGTAATATAGTGTTTGTTTAGTAAATTATTTCGGGAGCCCAAAAAAGGGGCCGCCGGTGCAGGAGGGGGGTCTGGGGGGTGGTAAGGGGCCGGCATATATTTTAGGGAGTATAGTAACGCTATAACGTCACGATAGGATTTTTCGAGTTTTTTTCGGTTTTTTGATTTTTTTCAACTTTTTTTTTGAACTTTTTTTTTGAACTTTTTTTGAACTTTTTTTTTTGATTTTTTCAACTTTTATACCCCTTAAGGCCATTCCGGCCCTCAAACCATCCCCCAGACGTCCCTCAAGCCCCGGCGGCCCCCCTTTTGGACTCCCTCAAGTCATGCCGGCCCCCTACCACCCCCCCCCCCCCCCAGACCTCCCTCAAGCGTTGGCGGCCCCTTTAATGGGCTCCCTAAAAGCTATGCCGGCCCCTTACTACCCCCCAGACCCCCCTCCTGCCCCGGCGGCCCCTTTTTGGGCTCCCGAAACACTATCTGCTTAAATCTACTTAAATTTGCCGAAAACATCTACCTTCGTGTGTACTTTCTATTAATCGCACCCGAACAACGCCTGGTAATTGACGAATGACCCATACGTATGTACATACATACAAACTTTAGTGTTTTATATATTAGATAACACGAAAGTCGATAAAGAGTATTGCCAGTTCAAAAAAGGGCAATTGAGTTGAGAATTAAATTTTTAATTAAAAGTTTTAAGACACACAGCGTATTGGCCCCTTTCATTATCTATGCTTCAAATGTTTTCATGATTTTTTTTTTTTTAATAACTGTTTCAGCTTTTTGAACTCGTGCATGAACCCCATAGCTCTGTACTGCGTCAGTGGAGTTTTCAGGCAACATTTCAACCGTTACCTTTGCTGCAGAAGACCCGTAGGACAGAGGATGTCGAGGAGGTCAAGAGGTCAAGCTCTGGAGACCAGCTTCAATTCCACATGTCGTCGTCATACCCAAGACACTCACATAGGCAGCTACAGATCACCTAGGATGTTGACAACCTCTGATACAGTTGTCGTGACAACTTTCGACGGTGTCAACAGCAAGCAGAACAACAGTTCTTATCTTGTCAAAAATATGAATCAGGGCCTAAGCTTGGCCAACAATAAAGATGGTTGTTATTTGACTACGGCCGGAATGACTGCCAACAATACTATTTTGAGATAGCTTTGAGGCTCTAAGATCTAAGTTTGTCGATTGATTGAATTAGACTATACTTCCCTGAACCGGTTATCTTTTCGATTTGCTTGTGTTTTGCAACTTTCATTCGAGTGGCGAGGTGAAACACTGCGAGCGTTTTAGTTTTAGGTACTTCAAGTATTGCTAAACGAGTAAATTGTACCTACATATATACTCAAATAATTTGTTGTTATTATAGTAAGAAATTTTACAATGTAAAATCATTGAAAATTCAGCTAGAACAGTGGTCGGAAACCTTTTTCGAAATAAGAACCAACCTTGCAAAAAGTTTGGGAGCGGCAACATATTAACTTTGGATTATACATAGGTATATTCAAAATTAAATTAAATGTTACTCATTTATGAAATAGATAGCAGTAAGAAATAAGGTATCTATGTACCTACATACATATGTATTCGTATGTACATATAACAGTTTACTAAAAAGTATTATATAAAAACGATTTAAAGCTTTTTATAGCCATATATGTATGTATAAATAGGATTTTGTGTTTCGCACCAAACGTTGGATGACAGCGAGAGCTTCAGGTTTTCATACAAAGAGTCGCATGAGGTTCCGCAGCCGCCGGTTCCCGACCACTGAGCTAGAGCTAGAACAATTAAGAGTTATCGTTCTATTCAAACACTCGATAAAATGTTTACTGAAGCTAATGTTCTGAAAAACTATTTTTGTAGGCAAAGTACATAAATAATCCAAAGTCATTTTATACAATGCCTATTATAGTCTGTTTTATTTACAAGAGATTTCTGCAAAATCGAGTTCAGGGAGTTTTTAATGGTAAAATTAAATAAATAAAAAAATCTTTTAGTATCTACATATGTATGTTACTCGAATGAGTTTTATTCCCAATTAATTTTCTAAATATTTCACTTCAAATTCAAATTAATTATTTCTTGTATCAAAAAATTATCCCAATTCATGGAAATATCTGGAATTTTAAATTAATAAATTTCAAAGTATTATCTTAGTTCAATTAGTCTTAATTAAAACGATTCGAATGAGCAGAATTAATTCGCATTTAATGATTGTAAATAATTGAGTGTGTTGTACGTAATCAGTGATGCATATTTAATTCCGTATTTTTTTTTATGAATCAGTACCATGTGCTTTTTTTCTTCAATTTTTTACATAATTTCATTACTCATATGTACTATTCGCTATTGTTTGGCATTGCACATATCCGTTAAATTTTATCAATGACTAATTCAATGCAGATTGCAGAGTCACCTTAAAACATTAAATTATAATTAACAGGGTACATTTGTGCTACAATTTTTTATTGTTTTATCATTTTACACGTAATATAATATTAATAATATACTATTTTAGAAGTAATACATAAATGTGATTGATATTAGTAGAATGGTAGAAAGTAAATAAAAAAATTCAATCTGTATTTAACAATAATCTTATAATATAATATGAGCAGTAAAAGAGTTAGAGCGATAAGAAATATTGTAGCCTTCTTTTAATATAAACATTTATTAATCAAAACAAATATTGTATTAAAAATTTGATACTTCAGTATAGCAGACGTCGATTGTAAAGGCCAAGGTGTAAAATGATTGACGGATGCTGTAGTAATATTATGTGTCAATCATTGATAATAAAAATTAATAATTTATTCATTTAAAAATACATATGTACATGTATGTATGTACGAGTATATACAGTGTAGATTTTGTTGTAATAACGTATTTAATATATTTTTATGGTATTACATATTAATATAACATCATTCCAAAAAAAATATAAAAAAGTAAAAATGTATAAAATTAAGAAAGACCAGAATTTAAAATGATAATTAAGCATTTAGTATAAAATTGGTATAGCATTTCTATTTTGTATGCATACCATGGGGAAAACCAAATGCTTCATAAAAAAAACTTGTAAATAATTTGTCTCCAAAAAATAATTTTTTTTTTTTTGTAAATAAATTTACTAAGATGTATAACTTTACTTTCACATAAAATATATAGATGTTATTTGCAAAAAAAAAATTAAAATATAATACAAAATCATATCAATGTTGATTGTCGAAATTTTGTGTAAGAAAATAAGATCTTTAAATAGGATGATATTAAATTTGTGTAATAGATTTAAAAATGCATATTTTTCCTTAGTATAATTAGTGTTTAATTAAATTTCATCAATAACTGTGATTCAATATAATTTAAATTATATAAAAAAAATTATTTCATGTTATTAAATTGTATTTTTATGATTAAATTAAATAAATTTGTTTTTAAATGTCATTTTTTTTGTTAATAAAAAATAGCACATACATAATATTATATCCTTTTTACATTTAGCACAATAAACAGGAAAACCTCAAAATTTACACATTCATAGTGCATCATATTAATTTTTTTGAATAGAATAAATACCATTGTTCTATTTATAATGGAATTTTTTTTTATAGTTTTTCCTTATTGTCCAGGATTTAATATTGGTTTAAAAACTTTGTCACCTATTTTAACATTCGAGGGAAAATTAACATTTGGCCATCTTTCGCCGCAGATTTAATTTAAACAAGCTCCCAAACAATCTCAATTTGATCTTATAATGGACTATGTAATTTAACTTATGTATGTTGCTTCCGCTTACTGATAAATCTGGGTATTTTTTCCTGTTTTGTAATCCTAAATCGTAAATAATAATTGCGTAAATACGAAATACTACAATTAGTTCACCTAGGACAATTGGTGAATATGACTGGTTGTCAAGAAGAAGAATGAAACTAGGATGGAGTACTTTTGGAAGAAGGAACATTGTTTTTAAATCCAACATTCAGCTACGCTTAAAAAAGAAGGCATATGACCAATGCGTACTGCCAGTTATGACTTATGACGTATGGATGTGAAACGTGGATGCTAAATTTAAGAATGCTACGTAAGATCCAGTGCACACAGAGAGGCATGGAGAGCTGTATGCTCGTAATAACGAGAAGAGATCATAATAGGAACACATGGGTAAGAAGCATGACCAAAGTGTCAGATATAGTAGAACAGCGGTCGCCAACCTTTCGGACCTCACGGACCACTAAACTCAAAATCTCAAAGCCCGCGGACCACTACCATGAATTTTTACATAAAAGTAACATTCTAAATATGAAATAGTTATTACACTTGTATTTATTTGCAAAAAGTTGGATATCGCCTTATAATGATAAAAAAATTATAATAAATAAACGAAACATTCATTTATTCACTGTGAAACGTGAATGCTACCTAAGATCCAGTGCACACAGAGAAGCATGGAAAGACGTAAGCTCGGTATAACGAGAAGAGATCGTAAGAGGAATACACGGGTAAGAAGTATGACCAAAGTGGCAGATATAGCGGAATGTATGAAAAAGTTGAAGTGGACACAGCGAGAAGAATGGTTGACAGATGGACACGAGAAATACTGGAATGATATCCGAGAGGATGTGAAAGAAAGCAAGGTAGACTGAGTGGACGATGGGCTGATGAATTGAAAAGAATGTGTGAAATGAAAGAGGATTGGAGAGGCCTTCATCCAACAGTGGATGGTGAACGGCTGAAAATGATGATGATGAATAGTAGGTGTAAGTTTCAATATCTACGACAATTGATGAATATGACTGGTTGTAAAGAAGAAGAAATAAAACTAGGATGGAATGAACATTGTTTTAAATAGAACATTCCACTATGCTTAAAAAAGAAGGCGTACTGCCAGTTATGACGCATGGATGTGAAACGTGGATGCTACCTAAGATCCAGTGCACACGGGGAAGCATGGAAAGATGTAAGCTCGATACAACGAGAAGAGATCGTAAGAGGAATACATGGGTAAGAAGTATGACCAAAGTGGCAGATATAGCGGAATGTGTGAAAAAGTTGAAGTGGACACATAGCGAGAAGAATGGATGGCAGATGGACGCGAGAAATACTGGAATGGTATCCGAGAGGATGTGAAAGAAAGCAAGGTAGACCGAGTGGAAGATGGGCTGATGAATTGAGAAGAAGTGGATGCAGATTGCTCAAGATACATAGACTGGAATGAGGAGGATTCGAGAGGGCTTCATCCAGCAGTGGATGGTGAATGGCTGAAAATTATGACGATGGTGTATTGTATATAGTAGGTACAATAGCATCTCTATGTAAAAAAAGAAGAAATAAAACGCTTTTAAATCCAACATTCCGCTTTGCTTAAAAAATAAGGCATACGACCAATGCGTACTGCCATTTATGACGTATGGACGCGAAACGTGGATGCTGAATTTAAGAATGTCCCGTAAGATCCAGTGCACACAGAGAAGCATGAAAGATGTATGTTTGGTATAATGAGAAGATATCGTAAGAGGAATACATGGGTAAGAAGTATGACCAAGGTGGCAGATATGGCGGAACGTGTGAAAAAGTTGAAGTGGACACAGCGAGAAGCATGGATGGCAGATACTGGAATGGTATCCGAGAGGATGTGAAAGAAAGCAAGGTAGACCGAGTGGACGATGGGCTGATGAATTGAGAAGAATGTGTCGAGTTAACTGGATGCAGATTGCTCAAGACGAAGAGGATTCGAGCACTGGATGGTGAACGGCTGAAAATGATGACGATGATGACAATTAGTTCATTTTGGCAAAGTACCTGGGGGCGAAACGGTTCGTGGCATAACGTGGGCAGCCACAGGGAATACCCACATCGTTCGATAAACCGGAAAAGGCATTAAAAAAACAAACATAAACAATAACAAACCGCAAACTAACAAAGGTTTGCGGTTTTTAATTAGACATTTTACTAACAGGATCAACAAAAATTGACCTCAATGATACAAATAAAACAAAAGGATGGGTGCAGAATGAAGCTCAAACTCAAAAACAGGTATTAAAACAATTAGTGGAAGGGAAAAACGTGTAAATTCGCAAAACTCGTGCGTAAGCGCACTACCATTTTCAACGAACCAATCACAGTTGAGAATTTTTACATATGTACAATCGCTCACAAAAGTTTCCCCTCGAGTTTTCTCAGCTCCAGTACGTAGCGTGCGGTAGAAACTTTTTCACACCACTCAACCGTGGCGTCGCGACTCTCTTTATATAAAAACGAAAGAGTTGACTGATTCAAACAGTGCGAATATCGACCTCGATCTGCAAACACGACATTTTTGTAGCGAAAAAGTTGCTCGAACAACGGTGAGTCATTTTTATTTATATTTTCAACCTCTTTGTATACTTTTGGCCACTCTATTTCAACAATATCCATATCTGGAACAAAGTTTTGCTTCATTTTAAACAAAAACAATCGATTTTATTACATTAAAATACACCTTAATGATATTTTATAACACCCAAAACACACAAGTTCAAAACTTATATAAAAAAAATGCATTTATACTACTTTGATTTTTGGAGTTGATACATTGTATTTTGATTTGAGACTTTTTTTTTTTCAACATTATGATTCAAATTCTTGTAAATCTAGACAATTTGCGTGTTATATGAATACAAACAACAATATATTGATATTGTACGTTACTGTTTGATAAATTTTAATTATATCTACGATTCAAAGTCAAATGTGTTAAAGGTTATCAATGTTGTACGCTGCTGTTAATATTATTATTTTCAAAATTTAAATATCAAACGTTGTACTCTTTTTTATGAAAGTATAAATTAATATTAATATAATTTTGAGGTTCATTATATAAGAAGTTGTGTAATATGACCCAGTTGTTTTTAAGTAGGTTTAGTCGTATTTTGATAATACGTATAAGAGAAAAAAAAAAACATTATTTTTTATACAACGTTTCGCTAAAGGTTACAGTTTCAAAACGAGAAATTCTGGTTTGTTCTATCAGCATGTATGCATTTTTTTATCAACACTTTTTCAATCGCAAGTTTATAAATAATGTATTTATTTGCAAAACCGCTTCTTCTTTTTTTTTTTTTTTTGCCTTGTTATTGTTATTATGATGAATATAAATCGAACTGCGCGTCTACACAAAACAGCACAACGAAATTTTCTATGAATATTTTCATATGACAGAAATGGCACGGTAAACAAAACATGGAAAGGATTAATATTTTACAATAGCATTTAGCATATTTCTCCAATATTAGATCCAACGTAATATAATTCATTTGTCACGTCCGATCTCAATAACCAGGTCGAGAGAGAGCATTTTGGTTGGAGTAAAACGAAATTTTCTTGTTCGTCGACGTAATTGAAGTGACGTTGAAATTTCGGATGAAATTGTGAAGAGGGTCCTCTCTAGTAGGTAAAATTTTAATGCACAATTAACCCCGTTGCTTTTAATACATCCATATTCAATTTAATAGTGAACCAAGAGACAACAATTCAGTTAAACAGGTGATGGATTAAAAGTCTCTAGCAAAAAAGAAACGAAGAAAAATATACGCATCGGTAAATTTTAATGAGAATTCACATAATTTTTTTTAAAATTAATATTTTCATATATGAAAATTACATATTTATTTAAATAAAGTAAACAATATTGCGCGTCGTTATTAACGCGGACATTTTAATTAAAGGGGAATATTTTGCAGACTCACTTTCCAGGTGAGGAAAATCATTGATTTAATTAAATTGTTAAAAGTAATGAAATTCTATACAATATTATGTATATATTGTATAGAAACGTATTTGAATATATGTAAAATACATTGAGTAATTTACGTGTATGTATAAATATATTATATTCTATAGTTTCACGATTTAATTTACATAGTATATATTATTACATAGTATTTTGTATAGTTGAGCAACCGAAGAAACTACTCAGCATTTTCCAAACTTTAGTCTGTTTTGTGAATGCAGTTCGAGTATCTGTTTCTTTTAATCAATAGCGGGTAGAGTTCGAAATACGAACTTTGTATATTTTAGCATAACTGCCAGTTATGACGTATGTATGTGAAACGTGGATGCTAAATTCAAGAATGTTACGCAAGATCCAGTGCACACAGAGAAGCATGGAAAGATGTATGCTTGGTATAACAAGAAGAGATCGCAAAAGAAATACATGGGTAAGAAGTATGACCAAAGTGGCAGATATAGCAGTGCGGTGAAAAAGTTGAAGTGGCAGATGGACGCGAGAAGTACTGGAATGGTATACGAGAGGATGTGAAAGAAAGCAAGGTAGACCGAGTGGAAGATAGGCTTCTCAATTCAAGTGGATGCAGATTGCTCAAGACAGACAGGAATGGAAGAGGATTGGGGAAGGCCTTCATCCAGCAGTGGATGGTGAACGGCTGAAAATGATGATGATGATGATGTATAAGTTTATAAATATAATTTTCACACGTGGTTAGGAGAATGAGATACTGCATACTATAAAACAGACTACATGTTTGTAACCATTAGGTTAGGTTAAGTTAATTCATGTTAGATTTTACCTTTCTGAACCTAACGATCAATATACAGAATCCCTTAAATATCCCATAACAGTAGTTTGAAAAGCAATCAAATGGAAGTATTATGTTATTTGACATTTTGCCTTGTTCGACAGATTGACATGAGATTCGTTTTGGCATTCGCCATTTTGGCGACATTCTGCACTGTGACACTCACCCAGAGACCATTCTATGCTGGAAGGAGACCCATTGGCTATCCAGAGCTGGCAGCACGATTCGACCCAGAAGAAACCAACAGTACCAATAGTACGAACAATCTGAACAATAGATTCGGCGAAGGTGGTCAAGCTGCTCCAGCTGGTCCAGTAGTCTCCACAACTACAGTCAGACTACCAATAGATGCTCTTGGTGATAGGGAATTGGTCGACAGGATCAGCAAATGGCCCAGGGACAAGTGGCCTTTCTGGTATGCAAACTGGAGGGCTATCGAAGAACACAGACAGAGACCAGTGAGCAACACAATCACCACAAATACCAGATCTTCCTTCCAAAGGAACCCAGGACAATAAACTAAGTTTGGTACAATACCACACTCACTATTATTGTTGTCGATCTCAAATCAAAGTATATATTTAATATCGAGATCACTAGTCCCATACAAACTATGTAACTAAAAAAACGATGTAACACTATGAACAAAATACTATAGCATTTATGTAAATTATTTTTATAAATATATATATATATTGATAATATTATTAGTTTTTACTTTCTTTATTTGATGAAAAAAATTACTCGAATACTTGTCAGTACTATCTATTGGTTTTTTTTTTTATTGCTGTTGATAATAATAATAATTTATAGTGTCACAATTTTTTTCTTTTTTTTAATTATGTTTTCAGTGGAACAAAGATGATAAACTCTGTTGTGATAAATGTGAAATTTATTTCCACAACAATAGAGTACCGTACACAAAAATATCTTAAAACGGTTGATTATAAATTATTATTAATAAACTAGGTGAAAATTATAAAATAATTTAATTTTACTGGAACATCATTGTTATTTTTTCATATGAATATGTACAGGAAATAAATATCGAGGAGCTGACGAAATAACACTTTGAATTTATTGTAAACAATTCGAAGGTCATTTGAGAACTTTGCGGTTATTGAAATGATATAAACAATTTATTACTACATATGTAAATCAATGAATTTATTAAGTTGTTTAGTAATTTCGTGGTCTCAAAATTCAGTTTGTTCACAAAACTATAAAATTAAGTGAAATGTAAATGGTAAGTATAATAATAGATACATATTAATGGTCGTAAAATTTTTAGTTTATTAAAAGTAACTCACATCAAAGTGTTGGCCTTCTCGAGGTTTCCATCTAAGAAGTTCTTTTTAATTTTTTTAATTTACATATCTAGTTTTTACGTATGTATGTACTTCCGTTGTTAAAATTAGTTATATTACAGAATATGACATTTTATTGGTATCAAATAAAATATTTATTATATTTTGCTAAAATTAAAACAATATAAAACTTTTGTATGCAAAAGCCAAATGATAAAAAGTACATAGATGTCTCTAAAGTAAATTATATAAAATAAATATATTATAAATAAATTAAAATAACTTAAAAAAAATAAACTAATCTAAGGTTATTTAATTTTTGATTATGTGAAAATTCTTAAATAAATTTAATAATTTATTTATAAAATTTTTATTACTGAGACATCTATGTAGAAACTATAAACGCTCCAATAATTTTTTTAATCACATTTTATCATAAGCATAACGCACCTAATCTTCGATGATAAAACAAAAAAAAAACCAGCTGATATAATCTTATAAATATAATATAAGCTCACAATTTATAAAATTGATATGCCTTTTATAAAATCCAGAAAAACTTATTACATAGACACATACTTTATTTTTAACAAATTTTCACATTTTTCTGTTGAACGAAAAATTCATTCATCAGACTTCACATCTTATCCGAATCATTTACACTCATATAATGCGAATAGAATAGATTTACAATCTCGTATTTGAAGTAGTGTTATAGAAACATTTAATTGGTTGATCCCGTGGCGTAATTGGTAGCGCGTCTATCAGCGGGTTAGAATATTCTGGGTTCGAACCCCAGCGGGATCGTTTTTTGTATTTACATTTTTTAATTAAATATTTACAGATTAAATAGAAACATCATGGATCATGGGACAAGCAAGGTTCAGGCCCAATTTCACCACAATGGATCATCTTCAAGTGGTAAGTGAATTGGTTGAGCACGCAAACGAATATTGCCAACCAATATGTTTAGGTTGGTTCCATAATATAACAGAACATGGTATAACAGAGCGTGATATAACAGAGCGTGATATAACAGAACATGATATAACAGAACATGATATAACAGATTACGAGATTGTAAATCTAATTTATTTGCATTATATGAGTGCAATCAAATAACATGATTCGGGTGAAATGTGAAGTCTGATGAATTACCTTTCGTTTAACAGAAAAATGTAAAAATTTGTTAAAAATAAATTATGTATAATTTTTTGTAGATTTTATGAAAAGTATATCAATTTTATAGATTTTGAGTTTATATTATATTTATATGATTATATCAGCTGGTTTTATTTCGTTTTATTATCATCGAAGATTAGGTGCGATTAATTATGATGAAATATGATAAAATAAAATTATTGGAGCGATTACAGTTGCTACATACATAGATGTCTCAGTATTTAAATTTTTTATACATAGATTATTAAATATATTTAAAAATTAATTTTAATAAAACTAAAATAATGTTTAATGAATTTTGCACGCAAAGCGTAGTCACAGTAGATAATCATATTGTAGATATAGTTGATAGTTATATATTGTACCTAGGACAATTGGTGAATATGACCGGATGTAAAGAAGAATGAAACTAGGATGGAGTGCTTTTGGATGAACGAACATTGTTATTAAATCCAACATTTCGCTATGCTTAAAAAATAAGGTATACGACCAATGCGTACTACCAGTTATGATGTATGGATGTGAAACGTGGATGTTAAATTCAAGAATGTTACGCAAGATCCAGTGCACACAGAGAAGCATGGAAAGATTTATGTTCGGTATAATGAGAAGAGATCGATTCGGTATAATGAGAGAGAAGTTTGACCAAAGTGGCAGATATACTAGAACGTGTGAAAAAGTTGAAGTGGACACAGCGAGAAGAATGGATGGCAGATGGACGCGAGAAATACTGGAATGGTATCCGAGAGGATGTGAAAGAAAGCAAGGTAGACCGAGTGGAAGATGGGCTGATGAATTGAGAAGAATGTGTGGAGTCAAGTGGATGCAGATTGCTCAAGACAGAAAGGATTGGAGAGGCCTTCGTCCAGCAGTGGATGGTGAACGGCTGAAAATTATGATGATGATGTATATATATAGGTACAATAGCATCTGTATGTAAAGAATAAGAAATAAAACTAGGATGGATTGCTTTTGGAAGAATGAACATTGTTATTAAATCCAACATTTCGCTATGCTTAAAAAAGAAAGCATACGACCAATGCGTACTGCCAGTTATGGCGTATGGATGTGAAACGTGGATGTTAAATTCAAGAATGTTACGCAAGATCCAGTGCACACAGAGAAGCATGGAAAGATGTATGTTCGGTATAACAAGAAGAGATCGCAAAAGAAATACATGGGTAAGAAGTATGACCAAAGTGGCAGATATAGCAGTGCGGTGAAAAAGTTGAAGTGGCAGATGGACGCGAGAAGTACTGGAATGGTATCCGAGAGGATGTGAAAGAAAGCAAGGTAGACCGAGTGGCCGATGGGCTGATGAATTGAGAAGAATGTATGGAGTCAAGTGGATGCAGATTGCTCATCAATTTCAATATCAATAGTGCGTATTGATTTCATAAGGTAATATTTTGAATGTCATCATTTTATTGATCCGACTCTTGTTTACCACACAGTTTTCTCGGCTTTTCCGACCCATCAATATCCGAGAAAAACTTTAACACGATATATACAGGCGATGGCGAAGTGCGATAAGTTTAATTCATACAAGCGGAAAGGTGTAATTTATTCGACGAAACACACACTATTTGGTTTTCTAGAATACTTCAAGCTGAAATTTTGCAAATCTCGCGAAGATACGCACGCTATTGTTCGAGGAAAAAACAACAAAAAACGTTACTATTCAATAAAAAGTCGTTACGAATGGGGCGACCTTGCTTTAAAAAGTCACGGTCGCTATAATTTAACCGAAACGATAGAAAAAATTGCACATTTTATATGAAATAATGACTTATGCGAATCGTACTTAATAACTAATGTTATATTTTAGACGTTTGAGTGACTTTGAAGTTAGGTGTGGCGCGTTTAGTTGACGGCCGATAAAGCAGTTCTCTGTTTTATCATATTCGCATTATATTTGCGAACCTTTTAAAGTGTGATAGTCGTGTTTGCCTTTCGTGTTGTTATTGTTATAGATTGATAAGCTTTTAAAAGCGTTTGATGCGATACGGGAAACGCTCGGAAAAGTATGAGGTGTGGTTAGAAAAATGGGCTATTCTTAAATGATATGTTCTTGTCTTTACGAGTTTGACGGCTCGTCTTGTTATAAAAAAAACACTTTGTTTGATTACGTTTTGTTTGATTATTACACGTTATTTATCTATTCATTAAATTACACGTTTACAAAATATCGATATATATTATACGATAGGTATATGTAGGTACTAGAGGAGATATGCATATAAAAGGAATGGATATACCATTCCAGTATTTCACGCGTCCATTTGCCATCTATTCTTCTCGCTATGCGTCCACTTCAACTTTTACACACGTTCTGCTATATCTGACACATTGATCATAATTATTACCCATGTATTCCACCTATGATCTCTTCTTGTTATATACCTATGTATGTACATAGTAAAAATAATGATAAGTTTGTTAAAATATTTATTTATTTATTTAAAATACATGGGCAGGCGGCATTGCCGATGGAGCCCAGGGGTCTGACAAAGTTTATACATTTATACAATTCTTAATTATTTATATTTGGATTACAAAAATCCATTTGTGTTCAAAAACTTATCGAGATGATTTTTAAATAGATTTGTATTTTCGGAAGTAACTAGCTGATTTGGTAGACGGTTCCAAACTTCGACCACTCTATTTGAAAAAAATGAGTCTCTGACATATTTGTTCGATTTGTCTTTTAGTAATTTCCGTGTATGGCCTCTGAGATGTGCGTTTTTATTGAAAGTAAGGAGGTTTTGCATTGGGCATTTATATTTATTATTTTGTAGACTTCTATTAGATATTTACCAAATAAAAATTAAAAGCATTTCTATTTGCTTCAAAGACAAAAATATTAAAGCAATACAGTGCTCGAATTCAGCGGGAGCGGCAAGGAGCGGGCGTTCCCTTTCGTGAAATTTGAAAACGTAGCGTACCCTTTCGTGAAATCTGTAAATTTAGCGCTCCCTTTCGTAAAAAACCAAAATTTCCGTGCTCTTTCAATAATTATTGCCGAAAAAATGTTAGACGGTGAATTTTTTTTACATTTATGACTCCTAAATCATAATCTTTCACTGGAAGTTAAATTCTTTACATTTCAATTCCGACAAAGGCATCTATCTGCAGCCAAAAGCCATTTAAAATATTATTATGTTTTGAAAAAGCTGGGTGCACGCGTTACTTGAAGATAATATTTAGAATTCTATTCAATTCCGAGGGTTTTTAGATTCTATAACGGCTTTGCGCAAAAATTTTTTATGGCCGGCAATCAGCATTTCGAACTGCAACGGGCCTCTTCGAGCCATTGGTCATTTTGATGATTTACGATATCTTTCTTTGAATTGTCGTGTTGTACCGCGACCATTATACTAAAGGAACCAAAATTTCAAAATAGTTCAGTCTTGCCTGTCCTTCTGATGAGAGAACTTGAATTTAGCGAACGTATTTGCAATTTCAATCTACATATGATCGGGAATCGCTTGATTATTTTTTTTATTTATATTTTATTACTGCACCTCATCACTAACAAACACTTTTCTAGCAACATTTTTTAAGTTGTGTGAATTATAATTACTGCACGTGACTTAACTAAATAGTGATATATTAACAATTATTCAAATTTAAAAAAATTAACCGTGTAAATTGTCCATTTATGTAATACAATTTCTATAATAATAATACTAATAACCTAATATATACACCCATAAATTCATATATATTGGTGTACATGTGCTACGTAATTAATAAGTGTTTTGGTGTTATAATATACATATGTAGGTATAGGTATCTACATACATACATATAATTAAAAAAAAAAGGTCGTTTGATATTTTTTGAAAATTATCGAGCGCTCCCATTCGTGAAAATTTCCATTTCGAGCACTGTAAACAATACCTACATACATATATAAATTGTTCTTAACTTTTTAATACTTTTCACCCAGCGACAATCAAATTTAGTACTCCACTCGAAGCACCAACACACGAACATAATTTCGATTTTTACCAAAAGCTCACAGTTTCTCAAAATTAATTTACACCAACACAACCGCACGTACATACATACCTACGTAGGTACACAAGCAAACACACACGCGAGCTTTTGGTTTCGATCCCTTTAGCGAGAGTTAGCGTTGCCTTTTGTTTGCCGCCAGTATCGTGGAGACCCTCCCCTTAGAAGGCTGCCTCAGAGAGGAAACCCACCGGTATGAAATACCACAAAATGGTCTACGACATGTAACTAGAACCACACGTGGAACCATACGGTCAAACATGTCTCGTGTCAGCGCTATATTTTGCCTCATGTCAATTATTTTGACACCTTGGACTTTGGCCGCCAAGGAACCGCCTACGATAACTATTCCCGGTCAGGGTATGATTATGGGAACTTACAAGACCATGTTCAGGACCCAGAAGATCGCTGCTTATTTGGGTCTGCCGTACGCGCAGCCACCGGTTGGATTCAGGAGATTTATGCCACCGGATGTTCAAGATTTGCCATTGTGGGAAGGTGTTCGAAATGCAACACAACCTGCTCCATCCTGTCTGCAGGACACCACTGGTCGAAGGGGTAAGAAGAGGCACGATGAGCTATTTTTCAAGTTGCTGCAATCGCAGATGGACGATCAAGAGGAGAAGATTTACGACGAGGATTGCTTGTATCTCAATGTATACGCGCCCGATGGTGAGTCTATCAAAATTGTTAGTTTATTAGTTTTACTTCACACTTTCCATTTGAAATTTAAATATTTAAAATCACCGATGAAAATGTTAATAGTGTTGCATGCAATGTTGACGCAGAGTACTAAATTGTGTGTGTTTAATCAAAATATGATTCTATTTGTAGTGATTTATTAAACTGCGATATAATTGATATGATCACATAAACCGCAATTTAAGTGAAATTGATTATTATTATTAGAGTAGTTTCCGTTTGACAAAGTGTGAGATTTTATATGTTACAGTCAATTTTTTACTAATCATGCAGTTTCTGTGTATAAAAAAATTGGTTTGATACAATACGTATTCCATTTCATCTTCGTTTTAATAATTATTAAATTAAATTAGTATCTCATAACGTAATTTAAAATCATTTTCCGCTCGAATTAGTACGTTTAGATAAAATAAAAAAATATTGAAATAGAAAACCAATCCTTATAAACGTGGTGAAATGGAAAAACATAAAAAAAAAAATATATTTTTGACTTTAAAAATTCGCTAGATAATTAATTATAAGTATTTCAAAGCAATAAAAATAGGAAAAATATTTGACTATTGATTTCAATACACACTTTGAGCACGACAATACTATATTTTGAGTTATAGGTCGCAAAAGCAAAAAAAAATGGATATTTTTTACATTTTTAAAATCGCAAATATCTCGTAAACGAGAGCATTTTATCAAAAATTATTATCAGATTCGAATTTAATGGGTCAAACTTAGTAAAGATTGACTAATTTCCACTCTGGGTATTTTTTTTGTTGCTCAGTTATTAATTATTTGTTCAAAAAACTATGTATAGGTAATATGAATACCATTTTTTTATATACACAGAAAATTCAAGGTTTTAGACTCTCAGTGGGTCGGTTTAGGATTAGCCAATAAATTTGCAAATTAATCATACTTAGACTCTAGGCCTGACTAAAAAATAATTAGAACTTTCCCCTATACAACTGAAGACCACGCTACTGATTATTATATACATATATAGTAGCCCAATTATGTCTGTCTGTCTGTCCGTCTGCTGATAACGTTCGCCTCAGTAAAGGCTGAAATAAATACGAACGTCGTGAGTGGGATTTGAAACCGTAATAACCAGGTTGGGTAATTTTTAAATATTAATCCTTAGTAGGTTCGCGACTTTGATAAATTGTTACGTAATCAATTACGTCAAACACGTCCGTTGATATATATATATGTTGAAGATAAACGATATTAAATTCATATGTATTCGATAATTACTTAATTAGTTTAATTCAATTATATTTGCACAAACTTGTCAAATTCAGTTTACAATTTTATTTTATTTAAATTATATACTATGTACATATAAATACTTGATCCAAATAAGCAATTTTAAAAGCAAATTTGTTATTAAATTTAAATAATACGTTACGTCTATCAGGATTAAAATTTAAATGGAAAAAAAACCTAATATATTACACAATGTACATACTTATCATCACGCTACAAATTCGGACACGTGGCAAGGTTTCCCCGAGTCGCACTTTGAAAGCGTTTAAAGGGAAAATAAGTAAAAATGAATATTTATAAGGCACGCATAATAGTAGAGGGCCCTTATTATCGACAATTTAATTTTTCACCTTTTCATTTGCGTGACCCACACGAAAAATACCCAAAAAGATGAAAATTTCCACGTGCAAGTAAATCGCGTTCTATGTATGTATGTAGGTACTAACGAGCGCATGCTACATTTTGCGATTTATTTTTATATAAACGATTTTTAAATTAACATCAATTAGTGAATAAAATGGAAACGTCAATGCTTCGACTGTCTGAAAATTTTTTTTTCGTATCTTTTGCAATGTTGTAAGCATTGTTTGCATGCTATTTGCATACGGCGAGCATTCGAGGTAATTGCACTGAGTTTTAATGTATGCGCTGCCGCCTCGGAAACGCCACAGTTTGCGGTTCTTTTCGAACTAATTACGACTTAATTTTATTACTTCGAGTCGCAAAAAATGCATAACCAAAGCACATGCACTTTTATTTGCAACGCGAACGTAGTTTACGCTAAATTTTTCAAACAACCTTTCGGAAAAACTTCACAAAAACGCACCGTTTCAACGTTTGATATTTGAATGCATCAAATATAATATGTACATACATCATTCGATGAAATAATATAATTCATTAAATAGGTAAAGAAGATGTTTTTAAGTTTTGCAAAATGCTAAACGATAAGTAATTATTTTGTTACGTACAAAGTTATCAGAGCGCGAAGGAATATTTCCGTCGCAATATTCAAAAAGGTTGCGATATTAAAGGTAACACAAAAGACTCGTAGTTGTCCTCGTTATATTTCGAAAAAGCTTCAGCAAAAGGTCAGTGCCGATATGAAATACTACCCCAATTTATATACAAGGTATTTTATTTTTACGACGGTCAAAATGCCTGTAAAATGTGTCGAAACGATCCCCTCGTCATTTTCTAGATTTTACTCGCAAGCTTTTGAACACGATCGCGCTAGATATTAATTATAACAAATATGTGTCTCGTTGGTTATAAATAATTAATTCAATGTATCGATTCTTCCACTTTGAACCCTTTCAATATTAACCCCTCGAACGCGTTAGGGTGAATATTTAAATCAGATTTTCCAAAGACAGGTATATTTAAGTAGCGACGAGCTTGTCAATAATTCATCAATACTTAATGCGATGTATTGAGATGGTTCAACTTTGACTTCAGATTTATTTTAGAATGAAAATAATATAGAATACTTAAAATTGTAGAATTTACTGAAGCTTTAAATTTGCAAAAAGCTTTTGAATGCAATTTACGAAGAAAAGTTTCTACAGCGATTGCGTCAGTAGCCTATGTACATAATTTAAATACTATTAACATGATTGAATTTATTTTGCTTCTAAAGTAATTTTGAATGCATTTGTAGTCGTTTAATTTGATCAACAACAGTTTTTTTTATAATACTTTTGATGAAATCGCGACAATTCAAAATCTCAAATCCCAAATTTGCCTATTGGGATTATTGCCCAAGCTAAGTCCAGTTCCAAAAAGGACCAATGTCAAAATCTCGACAAATTCAGTTACAGGTACCTTAAAATGCTTAAAACTTATGTGACAATCAATTATGATATGGCATATTTATCGTCGATTTCTTAGAATGATTATCCAAGCTTGGACATTATTATATATGTATACTAGTGTAAGCCCGTTGAATATCAACGCCCGCTGAATTTTAATAGAGATCCCTACTAATTGATCGAAAAAAACAAAACAATAAAAAATTGTTTTTATAGCACCATCTATGTATTATAGCAATCCCTACTAATTGAACGCTTTCGATACCCATTCAAAAAAAATATTTTTTTTACTTTACTATTTATATTATAATTATTAATTATAGTATAAAATTATTATTAAAAAATAATAGTTTCTATAGTGCCATCTATGTATTATTAGCAGAATCACGATCCCTTTTGTAAATAAAGCCGAGTCACGATATGTTTTAAAAAAAAAGGACTAAACCGACCAAGGGCGATAGAGTATAGCGTTAGCGTGATGACTCTCGAGCCTAAGGTCGTGGGTTCGATCCCCCACTCGTTCTAGTGGTTTTTTTTAATAATTTTTCCTCAGCGAGCGTTATCAGCAGACAGACAGATTTCGGCTATTATATATATAATACATATATAAATAGCCCCATTCCGTCTATCTGTGTGTCTGTGTGTTTGTCTGCTGCTGATTACGCTCGCCGATGTAAATAATTAAAAAAACCAGAACGTCGCGTGAGTGGGATTTGAACCCGGTATCACTGATTCGGAACAGAGCGCTTACGCGATGAGCCAAACCAGATAATAATGAGCTGGCTTCAACTTGACTATTTATATAATAAAAAATAGGCTCGCGACTTTGCTTAATTGTT
Organism: Parapsyche elsis; assembly: GCA_022651745.1. Lineage (NCBI taxonomy): Eukaryota > Metazoa > Arthropoda > Insecta > Trichoptera > Hydropsychidae > Parapsyche > Parapsyche elsis. Next base: position 1,750,520 of record JAGVSN010000030.1, read on the forward strand.
ACGTTGTTGTGTTATAACGCGCCATAGATGGCGCATTGTTGCATAGAAGCAAAAACTATTAAATTTAATATTATTTTTCAGTACGGGTGATGAGAAACAGACAGACAGCAGACAATCAGCAGACAGACAGACAGACAGACAGACAGACAGATTTCGGCTATTATATATATAATGATAGCCCAATTCCGTCTGTCTGTCTGTCCGTCAGCTGATAACGTTTATTCAAATTTAATCGAAAAAACACGTCGCGAGTGGGATTTGAACCCGTGATCACCAGGTTGGGTGAGTTAGCGCTAACGCGTTCATCCAACACCGGTGATGGGAGGCTTCCTATAATTTAAAAATATTAATCCTCAGTAGATTCGCGACTTTGCTATATTGTTACGTAATCGATTACGTCAAACACGTCCGTTGATATTCGTCGGGCTTACACTAGTATTATTAGACAAAGCAATATAAAATTTGGTAAATATCGTTTCGCAAAGTTTGCGCATTTGGTTTGGACTGAATTTGATCCACAATCCACCGAGGTCAAGGTCACTGGATCGAATTTTTATATTTTTTTGTCGTTCATAGTTGACCATTATTATGCAGACAGGGTGCAGTCGCAATTTCAGCTGGGTCGGCAGCTCAACCCTCTTCTTACATTTACATTATGTGCAGTGATGGTCTATTATTAATGACGAATAATTTACAAAGTTCAATTATATACGAAGGCCACATCGACCCGGGGGTAAAGAACCATCGGCACGCGAGCTGAACTTCGATCCCTGCAATTTCTCATACGAAAAGTTTTAAATGATTAAAATTTACCTATTCCTCTTTGTTTAATTAAATATCTACCTTTACAGACACTAGGGTGACTCAATTATAATAAAAGTACCAATAAGACATATCAAATTCTTAGTTTTCAATCCAATGATTCAAAACATCAAAACAAAACAGAAAAAAATGTAGTATGGATCATACGTTACACTTTTGAACTTTTCATCCCATATATGTATGTATATGTGGCAAGAATTATGACCAAAGTGGCAGATATAGCAGAACGTGTGAAAAAGTTGAAGTGGACACAGCGAAAAGAATGGATGGCAGATGGACGCGTGAAATACTGGAATGGTATCCGAGAGGATGTGAAAGGAAGCAAGGTAGACGGAGTGGACAATGGGCTGATGAATTGAGAATAATGTGTGGTCAAGTGGATGCATATTGCATAGTGAATGGCTGAAAATTCATTATGATGATGATGTTTTGTATATAGTAGGTACAATAGCATCTGTATGTAAAAAAGAAGACATAAAACGCTTTTAAATCCAACATTTCGCTTTGCTTAAAAAATAAGGCATACGACCAATGAGTACTGCCATTTATGACGTATGTACGTGAATTGTTGAATTTAAGAATGTTCCGTAAGATCCAGTGCACACAGAGAAGCATGAAAAGATGTATGTTTGGTATAATGAGAAGATATCCTAACAGGAATACATGGGTAAGAAGTATGACCAAGATGGCAGATATAGCGGAACGTGTGAAAAAGTTGAAATGGACACAAAGTGAAGAATGGATGGCAGATGGACGCGAGAAATACTGGAATGGTATCCGAGAGGATGTGAAAGAAAGCAAGGTAGACCGAGTGGAAGATGGGCTGATGAATTGAGAAGAATGTGTGGAGTCAAGTGGATGCAGATTGCTCAAGACAGACAGGAATAGAAGAGGATTGAAGAGGCCTTCATCCAGCAGTGGATGGTGAACGGCTGAAAATGATGATGATGTATATATATGTAGGTACAATAGCATATGTATGTAAAGAATAAGAAATAAAACGAATTAAACTAGGATGGAGGATGGAGTGCTTTTGGAAGAATCAACATAGTTTTTAGATCCAACATTCCGCTTTGCTTAAAAAATAAGGCATACGACCAATGCGTACTGTCAGTTATGACGAATGGATGTGTTCAATTTAAGAATGCTACGTAAGATCCAGTTTGATATAACAAGAAAATATCGTAAGAAGATTACATGACCGATAGCGGAATTTGTGACAAAGTTGAAGTAGACACATAGCGAGAAGAATGGATGGCAGATGGACGCGAGAATTACTGTACTGGTATCCGAGAGGATGTGGAAGAAAGCAAGGTAGACCGAGTGGAAGATGAGCTGATTAATTGAGAAGAATGTGTGGAGTCAAGTGGATGCAAATCGCTCAATACAGACAGGAATAGAAGAGGATTAGAGAGGCCTTCATCCAGCAGTAGATGGTGAACGGCTGAAAATGATGATAATACATATGTACATATGTATGTATAATATGTACATACATACATAGATGGTTTGGTGAATCTGTGCATTTTATATGTCAAATGGATTCTTGTCTATAAAACTTGCCTAGGCACTTTTATTCAATTTCCAGTTCCGAAGCACACTTTAGTATTTGAAAGTCTTAGAATTTAATATAATTCTTTCTTGGATAAGTGTCAAATAAAGGTCTCGTTCACAACACAAACAATGACCTATCAAGTTCAAACCCTCACCAAAGTGAATATAAAAACAATACGTCAACAAGCTGCAATCTACAAAATGTTAATTAGGATTTTACATATTATGTAAAAGTCATTCAAAATGATTAAAAAATCAAGATAAAAGTTTTTCTTTTATGCAAAATGAAATGCAAAGCGGTCACATACAGGACACGTCAACGAAACAAGCAATGACCGTTCGAGGTCAAACAAAATGACTAAAAAAAATCAGTACAACAAAATTAGAACTATGTACATACATAGAATTTTACATAAAATGGTGAAGTCTGAATTGTGAAGCATAAATTATATTCTGTTTTTATTTGTTGCTGTACGAAATACAGAGCGGTCAAATAAAGGACACGCCAACGATATAAGGAATTACCAATAAAATCAAAAGGACAAAATTGTTTTAGATTATACTCGTATTTGAAGAAATTACTCACAAACATACGTATTTATTATGTGTACACTCTACGATATAACGTTTGACCAAATCGTTTAATTTTTCAAAGATTTCGTACCGTCACATTAGAAAATCAGTTCATTTGACTTCCACTGCTACACACGTGCTAGTGAAATAATGTTTGAACTTTACTCGCTACTATCTGGATAGTGTGACGTCACTTTATTTTGACAGATTGAGGTTAAGCGGTTCATTTTCAGCTCCCAACACACACATATGTACATACATATATGAAGATTTAGTCAAAATTGTATTATTAAAAAACGCATAGTTATTAACCATAGGAAGTAAAACAAGTAATGTAGACCAGCGGTCGCCAACCTTTCGGACCTCGCGGACCACTACGGTAATTACACTTGTATTTGCAAAAAGTTGGATATCACCTTATAATGAGATTCATTATTCATTATGAAAACTGCCAGTTATGACGTATGGATGTGAAACTTGGATGCTAAATTCAAGAATGCTACGTAAGATCCAATGCACACAGAGAAGCATTGAAAGATGTATGCTTGGTATAACAAGAAGAGATCGTAAAAGGAATACATTGGCAAGAAGTATGACCAAAATGGCAGATATATGTAGCAGAACGTGTGAAAAAGTTGAAGTGGCACACAGCGAGAAGAATGGATGGCAGATGGACGCAAAAAATACTGGAATGGTATCTAAGAGGATGTGAAAGAAAGCAAGGTAGACCGAATGAAAGATGGGCTGATGAATTCAGAAGAATGGGTGGATGCAGATTGCTCAAGACAGATAGGCATGGAAGAGGACCGCTGCTGTAGACTATGTACGAAGACTGTAAAACAAGTTGACGACAGCGCCACTGGCCAGTATACTAAACACGTGTAATAGGATTACTAGCTACTCGCTACTAGCTCTACGTGTCGGCTAGTAAACTATCTCTGTGTAATACCCGCTTAAGGAATTAGTGGGTATGTGTGTGGCAGTGGCAGTTAACGCTGATTTAATGTTTCCAAGTTGAGATGGAGCAAACGTGACGTCGAATCAAACAAGCCGAGCTTGGAAAAACTAAACAAGAGCTAAGAAAACAAACATCAGTGCAAGTGCAATCACTGAGGGGTGGGTTGCGAACCAACCTCGAGCTTACCCTTTGCTAAACGGTCAGTGCTTGCAAATTAACTGAGGGCAGTCAGTCGTTCACCTGACATTGCCCTCCAGTGGATAATAGCATCGCCTTGTGCTGGTGCTCGTGTGACCTGGAGATACCCTCGACATGCAACCCCTAGTCAGGGTACTGTTGTGTTGCTCGTTATACGCGATATGCATCGAGGGGTAGTCACCGAGCACGAAATGCGCGTGACTCATTTTGAACTGGTTCCAAATGAGCAACGATCTTTGATTCGATCGTTTTGATGAAGCAAAGGTCACTTGAAAAGATTTTAAAAGTTCTTACGAGAAGAAAGACTCTTCTTCTTATTCGTCTTTAAATAAGGATTAGGTGGTATTTTGAAGGTGGCGTACTTCGAGATTTTATTTATTTATTTATTTATTTATGCAACAAACAGCTTATAGTATACAATAAAATATAAATACAAAATAATATTAATATCACACAATACACTACAGCCAAAATAGTTACAAACGAACAACAGATCAAAATAAGAAAGGAACTTAGGAGTTAGGGCTGGAAAGGAACTTAAGCAAAGATAATTTAAAGGAGGGCAAAGAATAGAGAAAAGGATCAATATGTGCCGGGATTTCGTTAAATGACGAGCAGGATCTTGTATAAATGAAGGAGTTTAGTGAATAATTTGTGGAACATAGATTCAAATGAAACAATGGAGGATTTATGACAGGTCTAGGGGGACAATGTACATAGAAGGATCCTACTTAGTAGGTAAGGGCTATCTAATAAATTATTTAAAAGTTTAAATACAAAGCAGAGATCCGAGACCGTCGTCCTGGTTTGCAGGGAGACGTAATCACGGGAATTTGCAGAAGAAAGACAAAACCTGGAAATGGAGTACGTATGGAACTACTTCTACTTTTAAGATCAAACATTGCCTCTTCACTATTTGACAAACGTTTTATCGTCTGTTATAGTGAAGTGACTAGTGAAAGATACTCTCCAACGGTGAAACCATTGCCTTCTTCAGAGGCGGAGACTGATTTAACGAGGGTTTGCAGGGTTTTTTAAACCCATTGGTGGGTCGCAAAATTAATAAAATGGGAAAAAATCACGACACCGGAATGGTCAGTTCCTCTATCATTGTTTAACATTGTCAATAAAGATATTTTAAAAGAATTAAAGCTCGAGATATTGTCACATCTCACTTCTCTATCCCAAAGCTTTGATAACTATTTTCCAGTGCAGAAATTTGAAACAGTAAAGAAAAGCCTTTGAAAAAAAAAAATCCATTTGATTTTGAAAACCTTGAATCAACTTTGATCCTGGAGAGGAGGCTTTTACACTGAAGAATGATTTTCAGCAATTAAATTTTTCATCATTTTGGATTAAGGTTTAAGGAGAATTTCTACTTTTAAAGTAAAAAAGCTTTTACTTCAACTTATTTGTGTGAACTAGGATTCTCCACTTTATCTCAATTAAAAACAAAGTTTCAAATTGAAAACTATGTAGTTTCATCCATAAATATGCATATATCGTATATCAATAGTAAATAAAGGAACGTAATGGACAGAGTTTGTGTTTGATATATTATTATATAGGCATACTGGGTCGCAATACAAAATGGAGTTCTTGCAGTGGGTTGCTGTAAAAAAAATTTGAAAAACGCTGGTCCAGTGGAAGTTAAATAAACTCCTTAATATCCTTTTTACCAAAAGGATATTAAGTAGCAGAATTAGCGCACGACAAAAAAAGCACCAACAAATTTTATGCAATAATAAATTCTTCCTCGCCATCTGAGGATAATATTCTAGTTAATGAACCTTTTTTTTCAGCTATTTCAATCGGTGACCTTTTTATTCATGACGTGTAATTAGAATAAGATTATCGATTCAATTGAGGCATTATTTAATTTTTAAACTAACTAGGGGGCCACATTGATACTCATTCGTGCGTTGATTAACTATTAAGTTAATTGTAATCATTTAATACTACTTACACTATTAAAAAAATAAAATAATTGTTGTATGATATTCCCTTATAAAATGTGCTGTTTTTGGATTTTTTTTCAAGCGCTAAATTTCCATTAATAATAATTTATTATCCGTTAGGCAAAAACCATTATATCATTAGAAATAAAATTAAAGGAATTATGTATGTACATAAAGCTTAATAGTAAAAATATTAAGTTTTGAAAACATCTATGGTTTTTTTGCCCACTAATACATACATATATAGTCCAAGTTTATTATTTGCTTTATGCTATTTTCGGTAAAGAAAATTACGTTTAATACATTAGAATTTTTACTAATTGATTTTGAATTTACACATACACGAAACATTTCTTACGATTGACAAGTCCATAATTTATTCTCACGTATGTAAATAGACCCTTTGTTTCGTTTTGACCTTCGCAAGTCTCAAGTTGTCAAAAGTTACACGATTTAACCACACATGAAGGTAAAAATATTTTAAACGAAATAATAAAAATGCAACGTGACCTTCTGATAAACTTTAGCGCACACGCCAATATTCAATTTTCTCGAATGAAAATGTCTCTATTTTATTTTTTAACACATTTCATGCTGAAGTGCATTATTAATAATAAAGTGAAACGGTAAAAAAAACTGACCTTTCCTTTGAACTATATAATATTTTATTACACTTTGGAATAGTTATTTTTTTTTATTACCTTTACTAGTAACACCGTTTTCGCGAAGTTATTATGATTTAATTCTATCGCACATTATTTGCAAAATTTTACGATGCGAAACGACGAATTGCATGTTGCAAGAAATCGACGGTAATAAATTCTCAAAATTTGTTCTATGAAAATATGAATTTGATTAAAACTAAATTTGCGTATCGTCTGGTAGAAAAGTTTAAACGCTCGAAGCTCAAAAACTGTTTCACATACGTTTACTAAATTTTTATCGCAGAATCTTATTATAATAGCAAAAAGAATACACAAAAACTTAATTGATATTCAAAAGCAGTTTGAATATCAATTTAAATTCAAAATGGCCGCCACACATGCGAATGTGACAGTTTTGATTTTGGCTGCAACTAAAACTAACAAAATGTACTTTGTTATACAATGATTTGTATAGACCGTGGCACTTTTACCAGATTGTGGAGCAATTGTATTGTGTATGGCGCAGGTACCCGGTTGTGAGTGAGATTAGCTTCACAGCTCTCTCTCTCACACCTGAACTTCATTGGGCCCAAGTATGTACTAATTTGCTTTGTATTTCAATCAATTTGAAATGTAACCCAGGCGCGCAGACTTTCGCTATTATACATACATATGTACATATATATTAATTACTTAGATCTCTGCACATAAAGCTATCTCGCACCGGAAGTGGTGCTAACTTTTAAGACGCTCGCATACCTCTGCGGATTTCGCCAGTGCTGTGATTTGTACTGCGCGCACTTGGCGCGACTGCAGCGCCATTCGACACAGAAACTTCACCGAACACTCAACGGTCGAAACGCAAAATACCATCTGTCACCTCGCTTTCGGAACGTTTGTGTTTCACTCACGATTCTGACATATTGACCGCATATTTATATGAATGGTTAGTTAAATAATTTTTATTGTTGAATGTAATTTATTACAGTGTGTCGTCAAGGATCGGATGACTGTTGACAAAATCGTCTAGTTTCAGTCAGATCGGCTTTTCCACAAACGTCATATCGAAATTGAGCGAATCGCCTAAGAAAATAGTGTACGGCGATTCGTGACGAATTCCGTGGCGATTCCGCGACGGATTCGCTAGCGGTGTAGGCAGCTCCACATGCGGGTATGCGATACAACTCCCCATCCCGTCAAAAGCGCGATATTCGCGCGTTTTCTTCGCTAAACGAATATTAATTCGCAGAGGTGTGCGAGCGCCTTTGCCCAGAAATGCATTAATTCAAAGTATCGGATTGTTTGCGGTCGACCGATCGCATGTTGGCATATTGCCGATTGCATCCTACGAATGCATATTATTTGCATTGAAACGTCACGATGCAACATTTTAGAGCGACTGTTAAACCATCAACGATGACGACACACGCCACGCGACCAGCGATTGAACCGATGACGCAAAAATTGCGTCAATCCGAATCTAAATCCAAATTTTAGTATACAACAACAATACAAATGCGTTTCTTTGTGATTTTTCGGCTGGGGTGAGTCAATAGTACTCATGACCGTCTTATGGGGGTGAATGAGGGTGAGGGGGAGAAGGGAGGGTTGATTTTTGAAGACTTTGCTCCAGGTTTGGTTTCTGGCAGTCTGGCATTATTATTACGCGGAGGGAGATTGCGTGACGGCCAGCATTATAATATATACAACAATCCTCGGTATCGATCGGTGCCATTCATTTCGCTGGCATTGCCGTATTCCCAGAGGTTCCTAAAGTAGCGTGCGAGTCCCCAAATCGAGACAGGTGCATGTGCAAGTCAATGATTTATATGCTTAGAAAATAAATTTTTGAAAAAGCTATTAGAAAAATGAATTTTCTATATAATAAAGTCGTTTCGGGAAAATCTTGCGATAGGTTGCGGCAGAGAAACGGGCGATTTTCGTATTTGACACAACTTTTTAAATTATTTAAATAATTTAATTTTATAAAAATAATTAAATATTACATTGAATAAAAAATATTATTTTAGTAAAAGTTTACTTTTAAATGTTTGAAAACATCAAATAAATTCGTTACAAAAATTTTCTTCATACAATACTTTCAATAAATAAAACATCATAACATCATCATCATTTTAGATGATCCAATCCTCTTTCATTCCTGTCTGTCTTGAGCAATCTGCATCCACTTGACACCACACATTCCCCTCAATGCATCAGCCCATCGTCCACTCGGTCTATCTTGCTTTCTTTCACATCCTCTCGGATACCATTCCAGTATTTCTTGCGTCCATATCCGTCCACTCCAACTTTTACACACGCTCTGCTATATCTGCCACTTTGGTCATACTTCTTACCCATCCATTCCTCTTACGATCTCTTCTTGTTATACCAAGCATACATATTTCCATGCTTCTCTCTGTGCACTGGATCTTACGTAACATTCTGGAATTCAGCATACACGTTTCACATCTATTCTTGGATGTGAAAAAAAATCATTCACACATTCCATCCTTTCATTCTTCTCACTATGTGTCCACTTCAACTTTTTCACACGTTCCGCTATATTTGCAAACCTTGATCATGCTTCTCACCCATGTATTCCTCTAACGATCTCTTCTCGTTATACTGAGCATATGTACATCTTTCCATGCTTATCTGTGTGCCCTGGATCTTGTGTAACATTCTCGAATTTAGCATCCACACGTCATAAACTAACAGTACGCATTGGTCGTATGCCTTCTAAACATTATTTATTTTTTTAAATGTATAATTGCCCATTTCTTTGTCGCATTTCATATCACAACCTATCTATAAATGAGTGAAAATATAACTGAATATTAATATTCTGTATTGTACTCAAATAACCAAATTTCAATGTTTAAAAAATGATATCTTATATTGTTGTCTAAATTTCTCATACTTTTTTCGTTCAGAATGATGTAATACATCAATCAAATATATAATTAAAGACTATACAATCAATTACACGATTTGAACTGATTCAATACACTGGTAAAAGCTAGCATTTGATCAACGCTTCGCTCTATTAATACGCGAAAGGGTATACATACAACAATAACCGAAATTAAACATCAGTCCATTTCGATTAATTTCAGCGAAGCTTTCAGTCCATTGTGTCGAATTATTAATCAAAACCACCGGCCTGAAAAACGTCATTCGATCCATCAATGTCTCATCCCCTTTCCATTTTAAATGATGGACAACTGGAAGAAGGGTGCGATGGAAAGTATGGGGAGGGTATCTAGAAATAGAGTTTCGCGTGTCGGTTGTAAGCGAACGTCCATTTTGTCGACGGACTTATCTCGGATTCGGATTAGGATTTGACCTTTTGACTGCGAGCTGATATTTGGGTCGGTCAAATGTCTCGGTGTCGTTCATTAAGGGCGCGTCCATTAGGGTCAAACTTTTCACCGGGTGTTGTGGATGTAACGTCGAAATTTACATTCGTTTACAGCGAAAGGTATTTAAGGATCTTAATCGGTCTTCGGTGGATAAATTTTCCGGTATTTAATTATTGTCTTAATGATCGGAAAAAGGTTAGAGCGCCAGTATCTTGAACCAAAGTCCACGGTTCGATATATGTAGATATTACTAAATCCAGGTCTGGCCATCTCCCGTTGCCAATTTGACTATCTTATGCTGCGTACACACCGACGAACCGAACAGCGATCGACTAAGAGCGATATTACACTTGGCCACTTCACCAACAACCAGATTATTTTTGACGGTGGCGAGCATCTTATTACATTGCACCACTTTTACTTCACCAGCTACCTGCTCATCTCATAATCTTCATACAAAAAAAATAGGTCTAGGAAGCTATACGAAAACTAGGTACTCTATGTAGTAGTATGTAGACGTAGAAAATATATAAAATTCAACCTCTCATATTTATTTCTGAATTTCATTGTTTTCGAAACAATTGCGTTGACAATTGAGTACGACGATGCAAAAAAAGGTCAGAAAAGGGTTTTTGGTGAAGGTTTTTTTCATCGAACCATTGACTTCCAAGAAATTTTTATGCAACAGAGAATTGCACAATCTAATACGTACCATCTAAACAAATGGATGGCAGATGGACGCAAGAAATACTGGAATGGTAACCGAGAGGATGTAAAAGAAAGCAAGTTAGAATATGTGGAGTCAAGTGGATGCAGATTGCTCAAGACAGACAGGAATGGAAGAGGATTGGAGAGGCTTTTATCCAGCAGTGGATGGTGAACGGCTGAAAATTATAATGATGATGATGTACATATAGTGAGATGGATGTGAAACGTGTATGCTGAATTCCAGAATGTTACGTAAGATCCAGTGCACAGAGAGATGTATGCTTGGTATAACAAGAAGAGATCGTAAGAGGAATACATGGGTAACAAGTATGACCAAAGTGGCAGATATAGCAGAACGTATGTAAAAGTTGGAGTGGACGGAGATAGACGCGAGAAATACTGGAATGGTTTCCGAGAGGATGTGAAAGAAAGTAAGGTAGACCGAGTGGAAGATGGGCTGATGAATTGAGAAGTGGATGCAGATTGCTCAAGGCACAGAAGAATGTAAGAGTATTGGAGAGGCCGTTAGAATCATTAGAGTAAGCTTTATATTCGTAACAATAATCCATATAGGGTAATGCTTGATATTAAGTACGCCTTCTATAGTAGAATTAAAGTCAATTTTAGTTAGTCAAGATTTTGCCTGTCGGGACTTTGACCACTGATTCATTCAATGTCATTAGGGAAAATTCTACGAAAGTTACTCTAACTACTAATATATATTTTTACAACCCAAAAAAATCATATTAAGTATACAATTCAGATGTTATCAATTCGCAGTGAGCTGTTAGCGATTGCACATGTATGTAATTCGATTGTTGAGAGGCACTGGTCCGGTAATGGACACTTTAAAAGTTGTTTGCTCTGGTTCGTGAAAGTAGAACGCTAATTCGGCGTGACTCATTGTTCGCCATGGGGTATTTTAAAGCGGAAAGTAATTAAGGGGTTGTTACGTTTCTTTAACGGAAAATAATGTGACTTTTCACAATAACACATTTTGCATAGATATAAAATACCATAGATATGCCGTTCCAAACAAATTTGCCTGGAGAAAGCGTAAGAAGCAACGGGGGGGGTGGGTGCGGGGGGTCTAAAGTGCGGGGAATTCTCACAAAAAAGAAGTCCCAAAAAAAAAGGCATGCATTTTTGCATGCCTTTTTTGACTTTAAAAAGACATTAACTTTAAAAAAATGTGTACAAAATGAAAGTTTTAGAAGCATCGTAGTCTATTCGGTACATGTACGTAAATACGACAATACTGTGCACAGTTAAATTAATGATTTACGAAGAAAAGAAAATTGTATCGAAATCGATACATTATGTGCGTCGTCAGATTCGAGAATAATTTACGTGGTTAGAAAAATTATCGAAAATTTGAATTAAACTGAAATTTTTTCGTGTAAATAATTTGACAAGGACTGTATGTATAATTTAAACATTATTTTATACTTGTATGTATAATTATTTGATACAATAATTAAAGTGGAAAGATACGCTATCTCGCACTACGCAATTTCGAAGTCAAGGTTACTACCGTTCGGAAAATTCCGATTTCTTTCAGATAACATCGTCATTTCCTACCCGGAAAATTGTAACGTTAAAGTTGAGAAGGTCACTTTCGTACATTTTGCAAAGATAGTATTTTTTTTCTTAGAAATAGTGGTATTTATTTACTTATCGGAATCAAAACCTTGGCCCTTACCGAGTACATATTACATATAAACCTCAAATTATCCCTATGCGCGCTAGGGGAGTTATTCTAGAGATTTATTCGCTTCTTATCGGTCCAATAGGGTTGGCTATTTAACCCTTAAATTTTTGACCTATAAATTTTTCACCCCTTTGCCATACATATATAGGGTGGAAATTCAGACACGAACGAAGCGATTACAAACATTGGCTTACGATCCTTTGGCGACGATTTCATCACGCAACTGTTTATTATGAGGTTAAATATTCGCACAGTGGGCATCATTTATTCGCGCTTTTATTAAGCCACGAATTGAATCTAATGAATTGACGTTGAACACGATACGTTTTTGGGTGTTAAATTGCGACCAAAAGTCAATTGATTAATTATTAATATCGGTAACATTATTGGTTTTATTAGCTATTGAAATAAACAGCTAGCTTTTCACTCATTCTATACATACATATGTACATTCAATCTTTGTTTGATGTATGGCCCAATATTAAACTACTAGTGTAAGCCCGTTGAATATCACCCGTACTGTGAGTGTTTGTGTGGGTGAGTATACATATGTGTATGTGCAGTATGTATGCGAGCGATCCGCGGCTATTCAGCCAGACAGCCGGCCAGGCAGACTGTTGCGCTACTATATAATACTTCAAACTTGACAAATGAATAAAGTACTGAGCTTAGTATTTATTTCTAATAATAAAAAAAAATAATTAAATTTTGCATAGATGGCGCGTTATAATACACAAACGTAACAATTTAGCAAAGTCGCGAATCTTTTAAGGATTAATATTGTCAAATTATAGCAGGCCCGTCATTACCTAGTTGGGATGAATGCGTAAGCGCACCCTCTTCCGAACTGGTGATCTCGGGTTCAAATCCCACTCGCGCGCAACGGTTCGTGTCCTTTAATCGTTTACCTCAGCGAGCGTTATCAGCAGACATACAGACAGACGGAATAGGGCTATTATATATACGATATTGAATATTGAATATGACGTCATAGATATATTGAGAAATTTTTCGAAAAAGACTAGTAAAACTAATTAAAAGCTAATGTCTTGAGAATGTTTCTATATCAAAATACTTTAAAACACTAGCTCAATCTAAAAAAAAATGCTACATTCTCTAATAAAAATAAAAGTTCAAATTTAATTAAACTGTCAGTATTTTTAGTAAATGTTTTATATTTATTGATGTATATCACACTATCAATATTATCACGCGATCCATATTGAAATAATATTGATGGTATTTACAGTATCGTGATAATATTGAGGCGAATCCGGATGTTTTGAAATCCGCGATAATATTGACAACACTAGAATCACGATCCGTATTGATAGTGTAATATCTCCCATCAGAAAGAGTAAATATTCCAGCTGTCATTATTATATTATCTGGTAAAAATTACTGGCCATTAACTATTTCTAATTACTGGCTTTTATTTGAGCTGACCTTTTGTTAGTATATGTACATACATATGTATACTAACTGTCACCATCTATATATATATAAATGAATGTCTGTTTGTTTGTCTGTCTGTCTGTCTGTCTGTCTCTTATAGGCTCCTAAACCACTCAACCGATCGCGATGAAACTTTCAGGACTTATTGTGATCATGCCGGGGATGGTTCCTGTGAAAAAAAATCGGGATAAAACGGGAACGGGCCTGCTCACGCGTCAGATAACGTACTAGGAACGGGAACGGGAACGGGATCTGGAACGGGATCGGGAACGTGATCAGGATCGGGAACAGGACCGGGATCTGGAATCGGGAAGAGACGGGAACAGGAACAGGAACGGGCCTGCTCACGCGTCAGATAACGTACTAGGAACGGGAACGGGAACGGGATCAGGATCGGGATCGGGACCGGGATCTGGAATCGGGAAAAAACGGGAACGGGAACAGGAACAGGCCTGCTCACGCGTCAGATAACGTACTAGGAACGGGAACGGGAACGGGATCGGGACCGGGAACGGGAAAGGAACGGGAACGGGAACGGGATCGGGATCTGGGACAGGAACGGTATCGGGCATTGCAACGCATGCCGGGTCAGCTAGTAATAAATAAATAGTCACCAAAATGAAATTGCGTTGATGTAATTTAGAAAAAGGTTCAGTACACCTGTATTGACCATCTAAGGTGGGCTATGTAGATTGTATGAAGATATACGCTTACTTTATGTCTACTGCATCTGGTTACGTATTTTTTAATAATAAATAATAACACATTTTAATAATTACTATGCGAAAAAATTCACACAAAGCAATGTGTCACCTGTATAGTAATAATATAAAATTACAATAATTATTTCATTATAAATTAAAAACATAAAAATAGTCCATGATCTCACCTGGTACTAAATCGAGTTGGCAATTTCGCTGAATTGGCGAGTCACACAAATCAGGCGTGCTAAACCCGAGGCACGCGGACGATAATTTGCGTTTGCAAAAGCTTCAAGTCGTAACCCCATGTCGTGACATGTCGCAATACACCCCTGGTTGTGGACAAATTGTCATTTTACCCGAGGTGAAATACATCACTGTGTCG
This sequence comes from Parapsyche elsis, assembly GCA_022651745.1. Taxonomy (NCBI): domain Eukaryota; kingdom Metazoa; phylum Arthropoda; class Insecta; order Trichoptera; family Hydropsychidae; genus Parapsyche; species Parapsyche elsis. The sequence continues at coordinate 1,765,552 of JAGVSN010000030.1, forward strand.
CCCTTTTACCGATTAGGTATTTCCGCGAAAAGACACATTTTGCGACCGCGTAAAATTATACATTTTATTATATGCGACATAAACGTGGTTGCATTAATTTCATTTTTTAGCATACATAAAGGGTGATCATTTAATAAAACCAGCATTTTAAAGTTCAAATCATCTTTTTTTCTTTAATAACATGGTGGTTTTTGCTAAACGGATTATATTAATGCCAAAGTCAGCACATGAAAAATAAATACAGAATTTTAAAAGCATTTTATTAATGTATTTTTTTTTCAGTTGTATTGCAAATGGGGGGGAAATATTAAAACATTCATGCGTCATTAAACTATGAAGTTGTTTTTATCATTTAACTCTTAATCATCATCATTTTCAGCCGTTCACCATCCACCGCTGGATGAAGACCTCTCCAATCCTCTTCCATTCCTATCTGTCTTAAGTAATCTGCATCTACTTGACTCCACACATTCTTCTCAATTCATAAGCCCATCTTGCTTTCTTTCACATCCTCTCGGATATCATTCCAGTATTTCTCGCGTCCATCTGCCATCCATTCTTCTCGCTATGTATCCAGTTCAATTTTTACACACATTCCGCTATATCCGCCACTTTGGTCATACTTCTTACCAATGTATTCCTCTTACGATCTCTTCTTGTTATACAAAGTATACATATTTCCATGCTTCTCTGTGTGCACTAGATCATACGTAGCATTCTTGAATTTAGCATTTAACAAAATAAAAATATTGTATGAAATAACCCTATAAAACGCATTTTTTTAATTTGCTTTTTTGGTATTAATAAATTTCCGTTTGGCAAAAATTACCATATTATTACAATGATTTTTTTTTCATTCTTCTTCTTGTAGCGTTTTTAAATAATCACCTTGTCTATAATATTCATTTGAAATCAAAGTCTTGTACCAAAATAGGATAAAATGCAATATAATCGATGAAAAAGGTATAAAATTACACACAACGATTAAACGGTAATAATTTATGAATTTAATTGTATATTAATATAATCGAGGTATAAATAAATAATACGAGTTCATATCGCGTGTATTGAATTGTAAATTTTCTTTTGTACAATATTGAATTGTTTGCCGAGTTTCCTCTGCATTGGAACTGTCCATTAAGGGAAAAACAATGTCTGGAAAATTTACTATACGTTTTACATCTATCAGAATAAATCTGATTAATTTTGTCTGCATGTTGTGCAATATAAAATTAATCGTTTTGAATACAATGTAAATTGATTTTATGTATTATGATTTGAATAATGAAAGTGTAATCAAAAGTCATCTCAAACAAAATTTAATTTGTATTTGCATCAGATAAAATTTTTGATTAATTTAAGCGTAAACGTTATGATTTGTAACCATTTGATAATGCCAAAGTTAAAGTAATAGTCTGAATTTAATTAAACATTATATAGAACAACTCAAATTTAAGTATCCAGATCTTACCTGTTTCATCGGAATAATTATAAATTTTACTTTACAAATCGTAAAAATATTTTATATGTAATAATTTATATTATTTTATTGTTAATTTAGGTCCATCTCCAAGTGGCGGATACGCAACCCTGGTTTGGTTTCACTCTGGCGATTTTATGTGGGGCAGCCCTTACGACATCAACCCTTTTCAACTTGTTTTCAAGCAAAAGGTCATATTTCTACTGTTTATACATTTTTAGATATGTAAATTTAAAAGTTATATAACACCAAGATCAATACTATCTTCTAACGATAATTATAATACAGTACCCATCAAAATTTAATAGATATTATAAAATATTACTTTTTTCCCCATTCAATGAAAACTCACTCCATTTAGATAGTCTTCAACAGTAACTTTTAAGATTAGCGCTTTGTAGATACCTAAATTATTTATCATGTAAATATTACTGTAAATGCAAGGATAATTACAATTATGAACTGTTATAAAATTGTAAGCGGAATTGTTTTTATATCTATGTACTTTACAAATGGTGGTTAAAGTCATACACTTTTGAGAATTAGTTAATTTCTTTTCACACCATTGAGAATTAGTTAATTTATTTTCACACCATTGAGAATTAGTTAATTTCTTTTCACACCATTGAGAATTAGTTAATTTTTTTTCACACCATTGAGAATTAGTTAATTTCTTTTCACACCATTGAGAATTAGTTAATTTCTTTTCACACCATTGAGAATTAGTTAATTTTTTTTCACACCATTGAGAATTAGTTAATTTCTTTTCACACCATTGAGAATTAGTTAATTTCTTTTCACACCATTGTATGCATTAAAATTCGTAATGTACGAATAGTGAAGTGTCACTCTTTAGAATTTTACATTAATGTCGTACAATGTACTAAAGCGTGCAAAATAAATGCAATTTAAAAACCAAAGAAAACGAAAGCTCACACGCGAGTTGCACTTTTTTTTCGCTCGAATGCAACTACTTTGGAATGGCTAGTGACCAATCGCCAACCGACCAAACCTTTTCTAGTTTAATGTGTTTTCGTATCAGATGAAAACCGCATTGACCAAAATACAAAAAATGCGACTGAAAATAAAATCAACAAACTAGGCCAACAAGTCAACCTTCGTGCTGCAACAATTGTGTAACGAAAGCTCATAAATCATTTTTTTTTTTTTTTTTTTTAGGTCATAGTGGTCACCGTTGCCTACAGATTGAACATCTTCGGATTCTTCACCACTATGGATGGAGAAGCACCTGGGAATTTCGGATTGATGGATCAAGCTGGTGCTTTGGAATGGGTCAGACACAATACGGAAGCTTTTGGAGGCAACAAAGACAACGTCTGCATCTTTGGTCAAGGATCTGGAGCAGTCAGTGCAGGACTACATCTCACATCCGGAGATTGGTCGGTGAAAACCTTTCAAAAAGTTATCATAATGAGCGGAAACGTACTGGGAACAAACGTAGTCAAACCAAGCAGTAAAGAATTCGCTACAGTCAACAGAGTAGCAGACGCTTTCGGCTGCTTCCGACGACCAACTTCAGCTCTCATCTCGTGCTTGCGAAACGTAAATCCTCAGATCATGTTGGATCAAGGTGAACCATTAACTGACTGGGGACCGATAGTAGACCAAGGTTTGTCCAATTCCAGCAAAGCTTTCATACCAGACTATCCTGCGAAACTTTTCGAACGGGACCAGTTCGAGAAAGTACCCATACTTTTGGGTTTTACTAACATGGAAGACGCTTTGTTGCTGAACAAAGAAGACGTTGAAGACGCCGGCATAACAAGACAAGAATACGACACAATGGTTAATGATATTGTACTAGCTGAGTTATCGTTGGATGTTAATAACAATACTTGCTTTACAAATCAACAGCATATCTCCGAAACAGTGTCGTTTTTCTACGACCCAATACCACCTACTCAAAACGAGACCGTTTTAAGGGAACTATTCCTTACATACTACATAGAGAAGAACTATGGAGCTCCAGCTTACATGTTAGCTAAGCATATGAGTAAACATGTACCAACTTATGCTTACAGATTCGATCTTAAACCACTTTCACCGGCGGTAAACGAAGGTATACCCAATTGGGTAGGAGTTGCGCATAACTTTGACTTAGTTTTTGTATTGGGTCTGCCTTATTTAGGATCTCCAGCTGATATAGGACAATGGGAAAGTTCAGATAAGCGCATTTCCGATATAATAATGAGGCTTTGGGCCAATTTTGCAATGTATTCGAATCCGACAAACTCAGGCGTGTATATAAACTGGGAGCCGTTCAAGCCGGATAATCCAGGATTTTTAATCATCGACAGGAGTTTCAATATGAGCGGACCTGGGAATATAAACTACAAGGCTTTCGAATTTTGGAATGAGTATTTTCCGAAAGTTGTCGATCTTTCGACTCAGTGTTGCAACGAGAGCAATGCCGCATACAGTTTTCATAATCCTACGTATTCGAATGTTTTCATCACGTGTGTGGCGACCCTTATAAGCGTGCTCGTATGCCATGAATTTGTCAACAATGCAATATTTAAAATGATTGAATTTTAATTGTATAAATTAATAATTTAAAAAAAAAAATTGCCTATAGCGATACCGAAATGCCTTAGACATAGTGATAGTACGAAAGATAAATAATATTTATTTCACATTTTTTCATAGGATATAATAATTATATTAATACATACATCTATTTTGAACTCTTATCTTCACTATTAAATATTAATTTATTATAATTATTTACATTAATTATCTTTTAACGATGTGTATTAAAGTCAATCGTGTTAAATAGTTATACTATTAGAGATAATGTAAAAATACATATATATATTATATTCATTGTAGTGATGTTATTATTTTAGATTAATTAACTCATTCAAATTAGTAAATATGTATGTAGATTATCGTTTTAAAACTGAACATATCAATTTTTCAAGTGTACCTCAATTATAATTTAAATTATTTATAATTTTAGCGTACGTATTGTTGTTTTGATTAATTAGTGTATATTTATCAGAGCTTATATTGTGTTATTATTGATGTATAAATATTGAATATATTATTATATTGGATAAAAGCGAATGTAAAAATATTAATATTTTAATAAAAATTTCAATGAAATTATTTTGTTTTGTTTTTTAAATCCATTTTACATATATACCCATATAAAATTAATTTATCGTTTTTATAAAACATTTTCTTTCGATGACAACTTTATATTTGATCATTTTTAAAATCTTTATATCTTAGTTACCTAGCTTTCAGTTCCTCATCCTATGAGATTTAAGAAATGGGAATGTATGTCTATTATTCAAATCAAATATCAATAGTGGTTATATAATTGAATTATAATAACTTTCAGAACTAAAACAATTTTTCTATGAAGTACATACATATGTACATATGTACATAGATGGAAATTTACCTTTTTCAATTCTACATGTATCTCGTAAATTTTTCAACATTATACCTTACAATTACCTAAGAACGAAGACGATTTTTAGAAGTAGTATTTACAAGTACCAGATTTAGTATTTACAAGTACTAGTAATAGATTTCCAGAAGTAGTAAAGTACAAGTACTTTATTTTATCTTCCGTTTAATCATATTCCCGTAAAGCAGTGAAAATCGTGTAATATAGTCTTTCGTCCATTTTTTACATTATCCTAATCGGATAAAGTATTGTGATTTTTACTGAAGTACTTGTTGAAGTTATGTACATAGCTAACTTACAATAATAAAATTAATTTATTAATGAAAACTAATTTCTGTTACATATGTATGTGAATTTTTTAATAATAAATTTTCTTTAATATATGTGTGTACAGTAAAAATATATTTTCATTATGTTTGCGCAGAAATTAAAAATACAGTACTACAAAAAATTATTTACTACACTAGAAATATTCAATTTTTTTCAAGCTGAAAAAAACAGAAGAAGATTAGAGTAATTTAATGTGAGTATTTTTCTGTATGCGAATTTTTATGTGCGCTTTTTTCCGTGTCCGATATTTTCGTGTGCGCATTTTTCTGTGCGGTTTTATCACCGAACCGGTGAAACATACATTGTATGTACATACATATGTACATATACGCATTTTTTAAACTTCTAGATTTCAAACTTTTTACTTTTCAATCCTCTTCCGTTCCTGTCTGTCTTGAGCAATATGCATCCACTTGACCACACATTCTTCTCAATTCATCAGCCCATTGTCCATTCAGTCTACCTTGCTTTCTTTCACATCCTCTCGGATACCATTGCAGTATTTCTCGCGTCAATCTGCCATCCATTCTTCTCGCTGTGCCACTTTGGTCAAACTTCTTACACATGTATTCCTCTTAAGATCTCTTCTCGTTATACCGAACATACATCTTTCCATGCTTATCTGTGTGCACTGGATCTTGTGTAACATTCTTGAATTTAGCATCCACGTTTCACATCCATACGTCATAACTGGCAGTACGCATTGGTCGTATACCTTATTTTTTAAGCATAGCGAAATGTTGGATTTAAAAACAATGTTCATTCTTCCAAAAGCACTCCATCCTAGGTTCATTCTTCTTCTTTACAACCAGTCATATTCACTAATTGTCCTAGGTATAATATAACTATCAACTATCTCTACAATATGAACTTGTATCTACTGTGACATTGTGACTACGCTTTGCATATTATAATATACTAGTGTAAGCCCGTTGAATATCAACGGAGCGCTTTTTCATCACCCGTACCGAAAAATAATATTAAATTTAATAGTTTTTATAGTTGTTGCATAGATGGCGCCTTATAATAACAACGTAACAATTTAGCAAAGTTGCGAGCCAATTTTTTATTATTATATAAATAGTCAACAAACAGACAGACAGACACACACACACACACATTATATATAGTGCCATCTATGTATTATTAGCAGAGTCACGATCCCTTGTATAGGTAATGTTTAAAAAAAAGGACTAAATTGACAACTGGCGACTCGAGCTTGGGGTCCCGGGTTCGATCCCCCACTCTTCTGGTTTTTTAAATTATTTTTCCTCAGCGAGCGTTATCAGCAGACAGGCAGACAGACAGACAGACGGATTTCGGCTATTATATATATAATAATGATAGCCCAATTCCGTCTGTCTGTCTGTCCGTCAGCTGATAACGTTTAGTCAAATTTAATCGAAAAAACACGTCGCGAGTGGGATTTGAACCCGTGATCACCAGGTTGGGTGAGTTAGCGCTAACGCGTTCATCCAACACCGGTGATGGGAGGCTTCCTATAATTTAAAAATATTAATCCTCAGTAGATTCGCGACTTTGCTATATTGTTACGTAATACGTTTTGTTAATATGTTACGTTTGCTATATTGTTACGTTACGTTACGTATATATATAATAGCCGAAATCCGTCCGTCTGTCTGTCTGTCTGCTGATAACGCTCGCTGAGGAAAAATTGGGAAAAAACTTGGCAGAACGAGTGGGGATCGAACCCATGACCCCAGGCTCGAGTTACTCGCACTGATGCTGTTCGCTATCGCCCTTCGTCGATTTAGTCCTTTTTTTTTTAAACATTACCTATACAAGGGATCTTTACTCTGCTTTACCTACATACCTACTTACCTACCTACATTACCTACATATAGATGATGCTATTATTTTTTTTTTGTTTTTTTACTTACAAAATTATAATTATTATATATATGTATAATAATTAATAATTATAAAATAATAAAAAAAAATTATCGACCTGGTTATTAATTAAATTATCGAAATTATCGTTACCATTGGATCAATTAGATGGCGCTATATTTTTTTTTTTTTTTTTGTCACAACCATGCGATCAATTAGTGGGGATCTCTATTAAAAAAGCGCTTTACGTAATTTAAAATTCAGCGGGCGTTGATATTCAACGGGCTCACACTAGTATATATATAATGGGCGTTATTCCGTGTCTGTCTGTCTGTCGGTAAATGATTAAAAGACACGAACCGTCGCGCGCGAGTGGAATGCGAACCAGGTCGCAACAGGGTGCGCTTACGCCTTCATCCAAACTCGGTAATGACGAGCCTGCTACAATTTGACAATATTAATCTTCAGCAGGTTCGCGACTTTGCTAAATTGTCATGTTGGTGTATTATAACGCGCCATCTGTGCAAAAACTATAAAAACTATTAAATTTAATATTATTTTTTTTTATCACTAGAAATAAATACTATGCTCAGTACTTTATTCATTTGTCAAGTTTGTTGTAGGCTTTACTGTATGTAGTAGAGCAAGGGTCTGCCTGTCTGGCTGGATAGCCGCGGATCGCTCGCATACATACTGTACGTATACATATGTATACTACTCACCCACACATACACTCACAATACGGGTGATGAGAAACCACTCCGTTGATGTTCAACGGGCTTACACTAGTTATATATATAATGTACATATGCAATCAAAACTTCACAGTCACTTTCATACAAGGGCGCGGCCATTTCACAAAAACAGAACTAGCCCTTTCTTTTTAATCCATTTTACTTTAATTACTTTCACCCGTTTTACGGTCGGGTTAAAATCTAGGTCTCTCCATATTTATCACCGGGCGATATGACACCGTCGTTCTATGTAATGACCGGCACTAAATTAATTTGTGAAACACGGTTCGCTTGACCCGTTTCCCCGGTGCAAGCCTTGCCCTTTTTATCACTTTTTTTTTTGTTTTGGTATTTCACCTGGCCACGTGGCACAGGTGTGGCGTTGCAGTCCCAGATTCCTGACCGAGAGTGCCACTCGTTTTTAGCCTTTATGTATATTGCGACTGGTCACGATAGGCCACACCCGACTCGATTTCGTTTAAACGTCGTAAAACAGATAATCACTATCCTCGCTAACCATTCGCTCAACTCCAAATTCCTTTTAGCGATGCTCTCTAATCAATCTTCGTTCGAATTAGAGACGTATCGCTAAAAATCAGTGGTAGTGATTTGAAAATGTTTCGTTTGTATATCGATTGTACAATATTATATATATATATAATAGCCGAAATCCGTCTGTCTGTCTGCTGATAACGCTCGCTGAGGTAAATAATTACTAAAACACCAGAACGAGTGGGATTTGAACCCGAGATCACCAGTTCGTGACAGTGAGCGCTTACGCTGTGATCCAAACTTGACAATAACAGGCCTGCTGCAATTTGACAATATAATTACTCAATAGGCTCGCGACTTTGCTAAATTGTTACGTTGTTGAATTATAACGCGCCATCTACACTATAAAAACTATTAAATACATATATACACACCCACACAAAACACCGTTGACATTCAACGGGCTTACACTAGTGTACAATAAACGGCACACTGTATAATATTCCAAAGCGTTTTAAGAATCCTACTTTATCTTAATATTCTATTTCAATTTACGATGCGGAGTTTGTTATTACATACTCTGTCCGACTTAAGAAGGGCTATTTAATTTACTGTTTCGGAGACGTTCTGCGCATAATGTTATGCCCCTTTTCAGAGCCGACCAACTAGAATCCTATGTCATTCGATACATACTAGCTATAACAGACGTAACTATTTCATTTTATTATGTATGTATGTATGTATATACAATTTTTCCAATACGTACTGCCTGTTATGACAAAAATGCTACGTGCGATCTAGTGCACACAGAGAAGCATGGTAAGATGTACGCTTCGTGTAACAAGAAGAGATCGTATGAGGAATACATGGGTAAGAAGTATGGATGGCAGATGGACGCGAGAAGTACTGGAATGGTATCCGAGAGGATGTAAAAGGAATCTACATAAGTAGACCGAGTGGAAGATGGGCAGATGAATTGAGAAGAATGTGTGGAGTCAAGTGGATGCAGATTGCTCAAGACAGACAGGAATGGAAGAGGATTGGTGAGTCCTTCATCCGGCTGAACATGATGATGATACAATTTTTGTACAGTAACTAATTCTAATTACATTTTAATATTTAATATTTTGATAATATATTCGAAGTGGGTATCACAAAAAATGTACCGTTTCTAATATATATAATAAAAAAATGTAATTAACTTGTACATACTACATAGGTACGTAGTATTTTATTTCGCTATGAATTTTCCTTTCATTTTCTTTAACGAAATTACTGGCATTCATTATAAGTAAAAATTTAATACATAAATAAAATGTCACAGAAATTAGTTAGTTATGTGAGGATTAGTCATAAATCTCGTACATACATTATTTTTAGGTGCGCCAAAGATCGTCCCTCTTTAATTGGACATAGTATCGTTTATTAAAAATACCGATATTTCATCAAAATACTTCATATTTCTTTCTAGTTTTGTATATCTGAATATTGGCTTATACCTATTACATAATCCCACAATACATTTAGCATTGAAATTAATAAACGTTTACACGAACAAAAAAAAAATTCACGTGGCAGAAGTTAAGGGTCAACAGAACTGCCCTCTTATCGAAACTGACCAAGGTCATCATCGGTTTGAGTTTATATATTTTTTTAAACATTCTTTTTCTCGACATTTGCGGGGTTTTCGTGTTCGCCAAAAAGTCTCGGCATTTCATGGTCAAACATGGTAAAGTGGCCGAATTGTATCGATTCGTGTGTATGGCAAAATATATTCATGTAGCCAAGGGTCCATGATATAGACGAGTCGTTCAAATTTTCGAATAGCACGCGAACGATACTAACGCCACTATAATATATATAGTGGTATGCTCGAAATTGGGCTATTAACGTTTGCAGCATGAATTCAGTACTTGATATTCTCATTAAATGCAATAAAATCAGTATGTATGTTAGACCGCATGATTATCGTACGAAAAGTGGTCAATATTATAAGTACTTTTAACAAATTACATAGTTCAGGTGTTAATGGGTTAATTGTTTTTACTTTTGCTTGTCAATTATGTGCAGAGTATTTGTATTTAATTATTTGTTGTCAACTGTGTAATTTAACGCTCGATACAAACAAAAGTGTCTTATGAATCATTTTGATTAATGATGCTTGATTAAAATAAAAGTATGTATTTTAAACTAATCTCAAACGCTTATTAATATTAATATGCTTCAAAACTGACGTTATCGTAATATGCATAAATTAGCAATTTCAAGGACTGACAAAATTTTGCATAATATGTGAGGGCTTATTTTTTTTCTCGCATAAACGAATCGAAAGTAATCCGTGTAATAAGAATTTAAAATATATTTATTGAACTATTATCGTTTAATTAAATCATTGGAAAAATTATGACTTTTTTTAATGTAATAAAATTATACGTACAAGCACGTACAATTTATTCACAGCATATACAAAATAAATAGCCTTAAAGTCATTCGCAAGTCTGACAGAAACATTTTAGACACACTTCCTTGGATTGTCAACGGGCAATAATCTTGCTTATAAAAATACTGGAAAGTATGTCAATTATATATTTGTATTCTGAATATTTCTTGTAAATTTATTATTGTACTTTACGTCCAATAATATATCCTGATTTTATTACTTTCAATAAAATTACACGTAAAAATTGTTTTATTGTAGTTTTAATTGAATAATATAGGAACAATTAAAAATTATACTAATTTTGCATTATTTTTTTCTCGAATGATTTATATCATTATTATACTAAAACCTAATGAAAACTAATCAGAAATGGATAGTTATTTCTATACTACATAATTATAGGTCAGGTTGTGTCAAAAGTACTGACCATTTATTATTTTGACTAAACGTTTACTTAAAAATCTACTGATTATTATTAAATATTAACAAAATACGGACCGAATAAATAATAAATAACTAAAGACTGCATTCACACAGCTATCATTAAGTAAAATACTTTAGTATTCCAAACAAGCGTGTGCTTGTAAAGCTACTTATAATAGAGTTAACTTAAACTTGAAATCAACCTATGTAATTTGCGATAAGTACTTTATAATAATTTCATCGTACGTTCAATTTAAATTAAATTAAAAAAGGTGAGTAACTCCTTTCAGCGAGCAAATACTACAATTGGGAGTGGCTGAAAAGCATTCAATGGGTCTGAAAATGAGGTCGTCATGTAAAAACATGCGATTATGGCGAAACAAATGTAAAAAAAAATCAATGCTGTGCACGGGGAGAGTGTTGGGAGAAAAACGCAATGCGATTGGGTCACTGTGACCCCTCCTGCGTTTGGTACTTAATGGGTTAAAAGGTGCGCCTAGAACGAGAGACATATTCGCGATATATGTATGTAACTAATTGCCCAGCCTAGATTTACATTAATTATTGAATAAACAATATAAAATTGAGGAGTTGGATAGGTGGAGTGAATATGCAATTATATGATAAAATTTTATTTGAATAAATTGATATTGCAGTATGTAATTGATAATAGTTTTTTTTTTGTTTATAATTGTACACTTTATTTACCACACTCAGAATTGTTTGAATTATTACTATTTTATATTATATGTATTTAAATACACTGTGATAAAGTTTTTCGTTGCGGTTTGTTCACTTTTATTTCACCTAAAATTTATTGTTTGGATATGATATTATTATGTAATTTTTTCAGTGCATAGAGATCTAATCGTACTCTTGCCAGCTGAAAGATTGTCCTCAGATGTTTGCTGAAGATCTTCTAACGTCTTCCAGTCTACCGTTGCGTATATTGTTGATTGCTGTAAACGAGCGATCGCTCTGTCCTCTGAAAAAAAAAAAATTTAAATTTATTACTAGTATCAAAAGACATCTATTGAAAGTTTGTTAAAGCTTTTTTAATTTTTATTTTAATATTTTAGCTTTACAAAATTATCGATAGATGGCTATTTAAAAAAAATATATATTATTTTATTACACACTTAATAGAAAATGGATTTTACACAAAATAAAAATTTGTATCTTATAATTTTTTTTTATATTTATAAATATTCTTTTTATTTCACTTAAATATAAAATACAAATACCTACAAATAGATAATGCGAATGCTTTTTTTGGTAACTATAAAATAGGTTAATAGAATTAAGTGACGAAAGTAGGAAAGTAGGCTTAAAAATTAATTTTAATAAAACTAAAATTATGTATAATGAATTTTGCACGCAAAACGTAGTCACAGTAGATAATCATATTGTAGAGATAGTTGATAGTTATTTATACCTAGGGCAGTTGGTGAATATGACTGGATGTAAAGAAGAAGAAATAAAACTAGGATGGAGTGCTTTTGGAAGAATGAACATAGTTTTTAAATCCAACATTCCGCTATGCTTAAAAAATAAGGCACACGACCAAGGCGTACTGCCAGTTACGACGCATGGATGTGAAACTTGGACGCTAAATTCAAGAATGCTACGCAAGATCCAGTGCACACAGAGAAGCATGGAAAGATGTATGCTTGGCATTACAAGAAGAGATCGCAAAAGAAACACATGGGTAAAAAGTATGACTAAAGTGGCAGATATAGCAGTGCGATGAAAAAGTTGAAGTGGCAGATGGACGCGAGAAGTACTGGAATGGTATCCGAGAGGATGTGAAAGAAAGCAAGGTAGACCGAGTGGACGATGGGCTGATGAATTGAGAAGAATGTGTGGAGTCAAGTGGATGCAGATTGCTCAAGACAGACAAGAATGGAAGAGGATTGGAGAGGCCTTCATCCAGCAGTGGATGGTGAACGGCTGAAAATGATGATAGCCTTATCCAAATTCTGTGAATCGTACAAATATGAATCATATGAATTTAAGATGGTTTTATATTTTCTTGAGAATATTTACGAAAACGAAGGTTAAATTGATCATTGTGTATATAAAAAGTACATTTTTTTTATAAATCTGAAAGTATGTGTATTTGAACTCCACATTTCACATAATAACTAGCTATTTTTAGCACAACGACAAAACGAACGAAAACATGTCATACAAAAAATAAAGCAAACATAATTTGATTTATTTGAAACATACCTTAGGCTATATTTATTAAGGAGGAAAATTTATTTTATTATTTAAGCTATTTTCGTACGCGATGTGGGTATAGTTAAAATTATTTACACAAGTACCTTTTGAACTCTATCAATGGCGTTCCTCTCGACTGTATAGCATTGTGTTTGTTGGCCACAGACAGCGAGACAGATGTCCCTCTACAGTCTCTGGTGCTCGCAGGACGACCGCTCACCCTGCACAGCAAATATCTGGAAAAGGATAATAGAACTTTGCAATTTAAGGGAAAACTTCTTCTGCATACCAATAAACGGGGGAAGACAAGCCGAACCCACTCGAACGGAATTAATCACGAATTCTTTATACAATACGCTTTCAGAGTCAGCTCGAAGTTTTCAGAGACGTACAAAATTGATCTTTAGGCCTCGGTACTCATATATATTCGGTCTATAAATATACATTTTGGGTTTTCGGCGTCGAATTGCGCCGTAAAATCGGCTCGTAAAACCCTAAGGAAAGATTGTAAAGTTGGAGTGGTTTTTTTTTTACGGTTTTTACCTGTTGAAGTGTTGTCTGAAAGCGCCACTGACGCAATACAGTGCCATCGGGTTGACGCAACTGTTCATGAATGTTAAGCAAAATCCCACGATGCGAAACGTGTGCCAGAATGCATTGTAGTCTTCTTCAGCTGTTGGACTGAAAATTTAAAAGAGAAACGATGAAAGAACTGGATAAAAAAAAAATGCTAACATTTGTGACGTGTACGGTATTTTAAGTACCACTGAACTATAAGTTCGTTGAAAAGCGACGATTTTTGTTCAAAGTGAGTTTATACTGAAAAGTTGACTAGAAGAAGACTGTGATTGAAAAAGCGAGCTTTTGACAAAGCACGTTTCAAAAGTTAAATTTTACTAACGATGTACGCTTAACTCATTACTATCTACATATACATACATAGATTTATATTGAGTAACATTGAAGACTAAATGTGTGGATTATTTACTAATATGTACATATGTATGTAGTTAGTTGGATGTGAAATACATATACCTTAATTATAAAGACTTTATAAACAGACAGACAAGCAAAATGCTTTTATATACAGTATTATATATATAATCAGTCTGTCTGTCTGTCTGCCTGTCTGCTGATAACGCTCGCTGAGGAAGAATTATTAAAAAACCAACAGAACGAGTGGGGGATCGAACCCACGACCGCAAGCTCGAGAGTCATCACGCTAACGCTTACTCTATCACCCTTGGTCGATTTAGTCCTTTTTTTTTTAAACATTACCTGTACAAGGGATCTTTACTCTGCTTTACCTACATACCTACTTACCTACCTACATTACCTACATTACCTACATTACCTACATTACCTACATTACCTACATTACCTACATTACCTACATATAGATGATGCTTATAATTATTATATATATATAATTAATAATTATAATATAATAAAAATAAGGTATAAAAAAATGGTTATTAATTAAATTATCGAAATTATCGTTACCGTTGGATCAATTAGATGGCGCTATAAAAACTATTATTTATTTTTTGCCACTTACAACCATGCGATCAATTAGTGGGGATCTCTATTAAAAAAGCGCTTTACGTAATTTAAAATTCAGCGGGCGTTGATATTCAACGGGCTTACACTAGTTATATAATATATAATAGCCAAAATCCGTCTGTCTGTCGATCTGTGTGTGTGTGTGTGTGTGTGTGTGTGTGTGTGTGTCTGTCTGCTGATAACGCTCGCCTCGGTAAATAATTAAAAAACTAGAACTTCGCACTAGTGAGATTAGAACCCGGATCGCTGATTCGGAACAGAGCGCTTACGCGGTGAACCAAACCAGATGATAATAGGCAGGCTTCAACGTGACTACTTATATAATAAATAGGCTCTCGACTTTGCTAAATTGTTACGTTGTTGTATTATAACGCGCCATAGATGGCGCATTGTTACATAGATGCAACAACTATGTATATAAAAACTATTAAATTTAATATTATTTTCCAGTACGGGTGATGAGAGCGCTCCGTTGATATTCAACGGGCTTACACTAGTATACAGTATAAAAACGAAGAATGAAACTAGGATGGAGTGCTTTTGAAAGAATGAACATTAAATCCAACATTCCGCTATGCTTAAAAAAGAAGGCATACGACAAATGCGTACTGCCAGTTATGACGTATGGATGTGAAACGTGGATGCTAAATTCAAGAATGTTACGCAAGATCCAGTGCACACAGAGAAGCATGGAAATATGTATGCTCAGTATAACGAGAAGAGATCGTAAGATGAATACATGGGTAAGAAGCATGATCAAGGTGGCGGATATAGCGGAATGTATGAAAAAGTTGAAGTGGACACATAGCGAGAAGAATACATATTCTGTCCAACTTAAGAAGGGCTCTTTAATTTACTGTTTTGGAGACGTTCTGCGCATAATGTTATGCCCCTTTTCGGAACCGATCAACTAGAATCCTTTTTTCATCCGATACACACTAGCTACATATAACCCTCAACTATTTCATTTTATTATGTATGAATGTATGTATATACAATTTTTCCAATGCGTCCAGCCGGTTATGACGTATGAATGTGAAACGTGGATGCTAAATTCAAGAATGCTACGTAAGATCCAGTGCACACAGAGAAGCATGGAAAGATGTATGCTTGGTATAACAAGAAGAGATCGTAAGAAGAATACATGGATAAGAAGTATAACCAACCAAAGTTGAAGTGCGAAAAATACTGGAATGGTATGCGAGAGGATGTGAAAGAAAGCAAGGGCTGATGAATTGAGAAGAATATGTGGAGAGGGAATGTGTGGAACTGGAACTGTACAGTTTAAATACAATCTATTTTGAAACTGACGTTCTATAAAAAATGGTCTTGACATAATTGAAAATGTTACACAATTTCTTCTATGTAGAAGTGTTTAATCATTACGATTTTTTCTCAGATAGTAAACGAAGATACATATGTATGTATGTTCTATGTAAAAATATTTAATTAACAGTTGCAGTGACGTTATTTCAACGCGTACAAATTCGTCAAATTGGACGCGAGTCAAGTCACAAACAAATCCACCGTTTCATTAATCAATTGTACCTTTCCATCATCTCTAGGAATGGAAATTTGTATTCCCGAAATAAACTGCGATCATTATTTAATTTGCATAATTTATCACTCTCTTGGAAACAATAAACGTGTATACGAGTGTCATAATGAATTTCCTCGAAAAGAATGACCATAAAACAATTCGAGCATTGCGAGAAATTAATTTTCCCACCAACGAGAAATTCGAGACCGTTGAAAACATTTCGAACGAGTTTTCTTTGAATTGAAAATCTTCCGAACGGATGTTGAAAGACAAAGCGTAAACAATAATATTCAACGCGTCCTATTTTCTCAATATTCTGTGTAAATGTGAATCAAGTCCAGTGCGAAATTTTGCATTAATTTCTTCACGACAATTTTTTTATGATTATTTCTTGTAATATAGCTAGCCGCACATAGTATCAAACAATTTAGCTCACTTTTGCGGTCAAAACTCACGCAATTGTCAAGTTGAAAATTTGCATAGTTGCGACCTTCGCTTCATCAAAAGAAAGTTGGTTATCACAGTTGAAATACGTTCTAAGCTTTGACTAATTAATACACTTTTCAGCTATTAGTCTAATTTTCAATGGAACTTCTAACCGTATTTGATTATTTAATAACAGACTGTCAATCAGAAAGGTTTTAAATGGAACTTTTTAAATGGATATTATTATATGAATCGTTTGAAATGGATAATGGACTATGTTTTCTTATTGTTTTGTTTTGAGATAATACAAGAGACAATACATTTCTGTTTACTGAAACATACGGGTGAATGAGTTTTTACTGTTTTTTTTTTAAAGCAATCTATTTATTTTTATGAAAGAAAAGTTCAAAGGTTTTTCGCTTAGTATGAATAAATTGTCTCTATTTGTAATGTCGAGTTATATATAAATAAATGCTTCACCACAACATCTAAGCTATATTTAAACCATTTTTTTTAATATTATATTTTCATAACACTTTGATTCTAAGAAAAAGGTATGGAAATGTATAAAAACAAAACGCTTTACACCAAAATTGCTCGCTTTATTTTTCACATTTTCTTATGATACGATTTTTTGCCAATTCTGTAGATGAAGATGTATTGGCTATGTATATAATAGTAAACAGCTTAACTCAATGTTTTAGAAAGTCAACATATTTCAAAAAAAAATAGCCGATATGATGATTTAGGTATGCATTACTTAATATAGCCACTATATTCCGAGTTAATATAGATTTTACGCTTGCCAACATCGGAACACCTTTAGTTTAACGATTGCGAATGGATCTTCACTGAGGAAATTTTTCCCCGTTTGCAAGTCTTTGAATTGCCTCGTAACACTGGTTCTTTTATCGCATTTTAATGTACGGGACAAAAGAAAATGAAAATATATTACACGGGTACGATAACATCAAACAGTTTGCTTCTACTACATACATATGTATGTAGATACTTTGAACGTAAGTTCTAAATTTGGAAATAGATTTTAATAAGAGCTCACGAATACAATGCTATTAATTTATCAAAGTTAGCTTGAATGTCGGATACACGAAGTGTTAATAATATTATAACAAACAAAATGTTCCAATTTAATATTGTTTTATAACCGAATATTGTATTTTATGTCATTTTCAGCCGTTCACCATCCATTCCTGTCTGTCTTGAGCAATCTGCATCCACTTGACTCCACACATTCTTCTCAATTAATCAGCCCATCGTATACTCGGTCTACCCTGCTTTCTTTCACATCCTCTCGGATACCATTCCATTATTTCTCGCGTCCATTTGCCATCCATTCTTGTGGCAATGTGTCCAATTCAACTTTTTCACAGTCATGTATTCCCCTTACGATCTCTTCTTGTTATACCAAGCATACATCTTTCCATGCTTCTCTGTGTGCACTGTATCTTACGTAGCATTCTTGAATTTAGCATACAAGTTTCACATCCATACGTCATAACTGGCAGTACGCATTGGTATTGGTATGCCTTCTTTTTTAAGCATAGCGGAATGTTGGATTTAAAAACTATGTTCATTCTTCCAAAAGCAAAAATTCTTCTTCTTTACATCCGGTCATATTCACCAATTGCCCTAGGTATAAATAACTATCAACTATCTCTACAATATGATTATCGTATTTTATGTATTGTATTGTAAACAACACAAGATCCCCGAAGCGGGTATTACACAGGGATAGTTTACTCGCTACGATCTCGCTAGCTTACTGACCGGCGGGTAGAGCTGGTGGTGAGTAGCTAGTACACCTATTACACGTGTTAAGTTTACTCACTAATGTTGCCACTCGCTGCCGCTAGAGGCGCTGTCAAACCTCAAACTGTCAATTAAGTGACGTGACACAAGCCAGCTAGTGCGAGTAAAGTTCAAACATTCGAACTTCACTCGCGCGGCCGAAAAAGCAAGCTAGTTTACTAACTTCGCCTATTACACGAGCTAGTTTACCAGCGGCCAGCAAACTAGCGAGATTGTAGCGAGTAAACTATTCCTGTGTAATACCCCCATTACAAAGTATGTTTAAACTTATTTTTTTGACTTTGAACAATGAAGTATTATCGTGTAATTAACTCTTTGAACTTGGAATTAATTTTGACATTTTTCAATATTTCCAAACGATGAAAGTCAATTACAAAAATAAAATATTTTTAACCTCTTGGGACAAAAAATAACTATAAATCCATGAAACAAATATCCTCGACATTGTATATGATGAAAAACCATTACATGAATCTTTCGAATCAGTGCTTCTCAAATTTTTCTACAGAAACATATCCATTTCATCTTTACCAACTTGAAAATACCATCATTTCGAGGATTTTGATTTTTTTTTTAAATTCGTTTTTTGAATAAATTATTTGAGGATTTGGACCGTCCGACCAGGGTAAGCAACTTTACGACACAAAATCTGAATATGGATTAAACTTGATTTGAAAATCATAATTACCTTTCTTCATAAAATTTTAAAACGTTCGACAAAAAAATTTTTTTCTCAATAAATAATGATTTTACATATTATCATTGATGATGAAAAATCTTCCCCACACTGTTGCCAAAATAACGAGCCATTCTCAAAAAAAAAATTTCCAGTGGTTCCAAAACTTTTTTTCAAATAATATATTTTCACTTTTGATGAAATTTGGAGATGAAAAATTGCATCAAGGATATTTTTGAGGCTTTATAAAATAAAGAGAATGTTTGAGAATCTGTAATACAAAAATTAATTTTTTTAACCTCTGTCAAGTAACCATTTTTACTTAAAAAGAAATTACGCTTTTGGAAAGCTAATGTTTTAGAATCACTGGCGTGAAACAAAAATTCAAAAACTGGACCAGCTGTTCTCCAAGATATGCTAATTCGATTGGCAAAAAAAAATAATGGAATTCAAAAGTTATTTGTACATATGTACATATGTAAGTATGAATATCCCGTAACACTGTGCCGGTAAAACATTTTGTAACGCGTCGACGAAAGCTTCGCCACTCTGTACAATAAATAATACCATATTGATATCGGGAGCTTTCATCGTTCGAGTTCGTTAGTCATCTCACAACAATGCTTTAATTGAAATTTCTCGTTGAAGCGTTATTTACCGAGACATTCGTCGAAGAAATTTCGCTCAAGATTGCACAAAGTAAAACACAACAGCGCGAAACAGATTCGTGCGTTAAACTTTCATAGGAATTTTTCACTCTAATTATAAATATCCTCCGAAGCAGACAGTACAAACACAAAAGAATCATCATATATTTCTTTTATTACGTTCTAACTGCAGCCTTGAATCGTCGTTTCTTTGATTTCATTTAAATTTGCGCGAACGTGCCTTATGTTATTAAAAAATATATATTTTTTCCTTTAATTGAAAAAAATGTTTACGACGTGCGTTGGGTAAGAAAGCCCCGTCTAATTTTTAAGACTGTTTCTTTCCGTCGCAAAAATAAACATGCTTTTAATTAAAAAACACGAACATACCCCAATCCACTCCAAATGGCAATGCTATCGTAAAAATGTTCAGATTCTGAATAATATTAGCCAGCTATGGTATTTTACATTGTCTGTGTTCAAATTTTACATGTATTGAAATTTATTACTCTTTCAGTAACATTTCATATGTCATTAGCTGAAGACATAGTAAAAAAACTTTGCATGGCAGCTATGTATATGAAATAAAAGTGTAAAACCCTACAGGATCATAGAAAGTAATTCTGAAAATTTGTTTCCGATTAATCGAACGGTTTGGGAATGTTTAAAGAGCAAACAGACAAACGCGAATTTAATATCATCTATAAATAGAAGACTAACTGTAAGCTTATAGCTTTTTCTGAATTGGCAATATCGAATCTGTTTCGACTGGTAACTCTCCTTGTGTATGTATGTATGTACACGGCCGTCCTAAGCCCACTTAACGTAACTGACAAAAATTACGAAAATGAGTTAGATATGAGGGTGTATTCTTGCGATTTTTCATATCAAAATTAATGTACCTTCATCCAAAAGTGACTTTTTTAAGCTATTAAATCTAACGTATCTGCATGCGCAGAGAAATACTATCACCAATACTTATAAAAAAATGAATACTTTAGTAGTTACGTCACTTTATTATTCATTATTAATGTACATATACATATGACTATTCCAAACTTCAACCACTCTATTTGAAAATAATGAATCTCTAACAATCTTATTTGATTTTTATTTTCGGAGTCTAAGAGTATGACCACTTAGATGAGGGTTCTCATTGAACATAATGAGGTTGGTCATTTCACGTGAATAATGATTATTTATTATTTTGAATACTTCAATTAAATCACCTGTTAATCTGCTCGTCTCCAATGTGGAGAGAGATCTTTTCAATCTTTCATGATAAGGTAGTGACCGAAGTAAATATTGGATACGTTATTTTGATACTATTTCTCTGCGCATGCAGATACGTTAGATTTAATAGCTTAAAAAAGTCACTTTTGGATGAAGATACATTAATTTTGATATGAAAAATCGCAAGAATACACTTCCATAAACTAAAACACATCTAACTCAGTTTCGTAATTTCTGTCAGTTACGTTAAGTTGGCTTAGGACGGCAGTATAGGTATAGGAACAACAGACGGACACGTTATGAATTAAAATTATTTATAAACATAAAAAGAAGATATTTATACCACAATGTACCCACATCAGTCACGTACGATTTAAAGCACACCTGACTAGATTGCTAAATTATTTTTTTCCGCTTTTGTACACCTTTGGGATCGAACCCACGTCACATTGTCATTCATCCAATGTCCACGCACATTTTTTTTTAGCATAATTCTTAAGCCACGTATATAACGGGTTGCATATATAGATAATTATATTGTAAAAAAATACTCACTTGTAGTAAAACCACATCATGGACACGTGGTACGGCAGAAAACATATGGCGAAAACAAC
This sequence comes from Parapsyche elsis, assembly GCA_022651745.1. Taxonomy (NCBI): domain Eukaryota; kingdom Metazoa; phylum Arthropoda; class Insecta; order Trichoptera; family Hydropsychidae; genus Parapsyche; species Parapsyche elsis. Next base: position 1,787,493 of record JAGVSN010000030.1, read on the forward strand.
GACAAAGGCCAACACCATCATTGCAACTTTTCTTCGAGCTTTCACCTATGGAAAAATGACCACAATTATAATGAACGATAGTCCACAATCAACAAAGCGAAGCTTGTGGAAAATTTCGGGTCAAACTTTGGTATCGTATCGATGACGATGCGTAAATTTGTCGAGTGGTTCAATGTTTGCTCAGACATTTTCGAGCTTTTGCGTACGTAAGCGCGATATTTCCAAAATTATCTATTACCAAGAAGAGAAACATTACGTCCGAGGCAAATTTACACTGTAAAATAATACCAAGTTAATGTTTATTTTAATAATGTGCTAAATTGCTTGAAAATATCGACGCGTTGAAGCAAATCAGCTCTTACACATTTTCTATTGAACTTTTTATTAAATAATTGTTATTAATGGAAATGTTTTAATTTACAAAATCAATTTATTAGTATGAAAATAGATACATTGAAGCGTATCATGGTGAAAAAATAAATAAAATTTTCACATCGGTTAAAAAGATGAGACGGTTTAAATTTACATTTTTTTTTTTTTTCTTCCACTCGACGTAGACTAGAGACTAGTGGATTTAGGCAATTTAAATTTGGGCAAACTTTCACCGGGCACTCTCGTCCTCTCTGATTGCAATCAATTGACGTAATGTTTGCCCTCCGTTTAATGACAAGGAATAACCCTAGCGTGGACAAAAGGGTTCATCGACCAAAAAATAGGTCATCCGTCTGACAACGACGAGAAATATTATGGTAATTGAGAGCTTGAAACATGGAAAGTTTACCTGCCTGCGGGCTAGCAACTCCCCCGGTATGTTTTTGACACTGAGGACCAAATGCCGAGCCATCAGGGCGTAAAATACCCCAATAACTGTTAAGGGTATGGCGTAATAGATGAGGAATCTGCACAGGACGATGGTACGAGCGTACTTTATGCCCCATTGCTCCGGAAACGGATAGCACACTTCGAACTGTGAAATTTGAAAAATTCAGTTATGTATTTATTTATTTTATATAATAATAGCTAATTAGCTAATTTAACTTACATCTATTACATATTTATAACAACTACATAAATCAATTACACATTATACACTATACTCATACATAACTACTATCTCTCACTGAGGTGTCTCCTCACACTTTTCAAGAATGCATCTATTGTCTTAGAAGACTTGACGCACTCCGGGAGGGCATTATACATTAATACACCCCTGTGAAAAACACCACTTTGTTTTCCTTACTCTACCTACAACTAATTGGTTCATATTTCTAGTAGAATAACTATGGATATCACTAATTCTAATGATATAATTCTTAAAATAATTTGACAATAACTTATGATCTAACTTATAAACAAAAGACAATGTGCTTAACTTTAATCAATTTCTAATACTCACCCATCCCAATTCATCTAACATACTTCTAATACTTTTTAGCCTACCAACATTCAAAATACCTCTCATAGCTCTATTTTGTAACCTTTGCATTTTATCTAAATCTTGGCCATTGAACATATTAAGTAGAGTGGCACAATAAACCAGGTGTGGCAAGACAATTGTATTATAGACTAAAACCTTACTTTTCCTACTTAAAATATTTCTTAACCTACATAAAACACCAACTTTTCTAGCCATTTTTTTAATTATATATTCAGCACGTACCTTAAGGTTCAGTCAAGTCTATATGAATTCCCAAATATTTTAAATTATGAACTATTTCAATAATTGTATCATTAATCCTAACTTCATTCAACACATTTTTACTATTCAACACAGTTATGACCTTAAGTCCAAGTATTAAAACTAAATTTTATAACCTAAAATACAATGATGACATGTTGACGTTAAAATGGATAAAAAAAAAACGATATCTGTTTAACTGACGTTTCTAAGTAAGTTGTAGAACAAATAGCATATTTAACTATACGTACATACATATGTAGGTACATGCGTCGATAGAGTTGATTACATTGTACAACAAAAAAAAAAACTACCCGAGTGGAGACTAGTCAATCTTTACTAAATTTGACCAACTGAATCCGAATATGATAATGAAATTTGTTGGTTAGCTTTCGTTTCCGAGATATGTGCGTTTAAAACAATGGACAATTTTTACCTTTGCGGTCTGTGACTCAAAATTTAGTGCTTTTGTGTTCAAAATGAGTATTGGAAGCAATAGTCAGATGTTTTTGCTATTAATTGTGATATTTGAAAGTTTTAAAATACGTAATCGTCTAGCAAATTTTAGACGCCAAAAATATTCGCCATAAAAATTGACCATTTTTTAAACGCTCACATCTCATAAACGAGAGCTAACGAACAAATATCATTATGATATTCGGATTCAGTGGGTCAAAATTAAAAATAATTTGACATTTATACATCATACATCAGTAAATGACATTTTAACCGAAGGTAACTGAATTTGTGATGTATTCTTAGAGTTTTTATTCGTATATGAAGATAATAAAATTTCTAGGAATAAATTTGCATTAAATTTTTCTATGTAAATATTTTTAAGACTGAGATTAAAAAACAATTTAATTACTGCGGCCAGCCATCAACTTCTTAATATATATTTATACAGTATAGAACAAAACAAATTGAATTAAAAATTAAATGAGATTTTTTCGAGCTTAGTGGCAACGAATGTAAAGTTTCAACATTTCTCCGAATTTTACAATGTCTTCTAATTAATTTAGAAATAAAAAATTATTTCAATTTTTGTTATCAACACGCGATGTACACGTCTATTCAATTGAAAAGTGAATGAAACATTTTTCAAATTAACTTTTTCATTACTCGATTCACATTCCCAATGAATAGCATATGACTCAGGTACATATTGACCATGCATTTAATTTCTCGCTTATTTCAATCCATACGTATTAGCAAACACGGTATATTGCGATACTTTTAGTGAGTCCATAATTGAACCATGTGCTCTACAATAATGGTTAAGTGAATATGAATGGGGTTATCCTATTATTTATCATCGCATATACCACGTCTGTAACCAATTTTTTTCGCATGTTGTTTCGCCTTCGCCGAATTTTCCATAATGAATTTTCTTATTGAAAGCATAAAAAAAAAGCCCTCGCGCTACTTTTCTTTTCATCTATTTTTTCATGCGATAAAATTCGTTGCGTTGACAAAAAAAAATTTTACACCTCAGAGAAACGCACAATAGAAGATGCTTCCAGTTCGATACAGCCCACTTTTAAAATCTACATATAATATAATTTATATTGTTAGACGTTGAATGGGTGAAAAACGTTGCCTTCTCTCTCGATTTGTCTGTCATCTTATATCAATATTGTAGTTCGACGGTTTTCCACTTGCTTTCTTTCGAATTGAATTTTATATTTTGCACGTTTTGTTGTTTCACAGTACGTACACACGTGTTCATCAGATCTATGTACATATTTTAGAATGCAGTTTTACTATAAACCTTTTGATAAAGCACGAGTGTACAATTTTTTAATCAGAATAATTAAAAAAACACGATAGTCACTGAGGCAACTGCAAAAGTCATGCATATCGATACCAATTTAAATCACAAATATCTCTCAAATTATAAAACTTATGACATTGTAATACAAAATCATTTTAGAATAATTAAAATAAATCGAAAGATAAACATTTTTCGCTATGTTCAAAGTAAATGCAGAATATCTTTGGCATACGCGCAATTTTCACAAAAATTCGCTCTAAGACAACCTTTCATAATAACTCTGTCTTTTAGTGCTATAAATTTAAATTAGTAACCATATGAAAATAGAGCACTGTAGCAATATTTTAATAAAATAATACTATATATGAAATGACATCCTTCGCGTTCAACTACCCTTAACAAACTCATAAACTTACAAGGCGAGTAATGTACCAAGAAGACGATAAGTATCAGAATTCTCATAATCGCATGTGAAAGCTTTTGTACTCCTCTGTGGATACATGTATGTACTCTCAAGTCTAATAAGCAATTTGCGAAATCGTTTAATATCCGACGCGTTATTATAACATGAAGTTTTAATTAAACGTATATAATAAATAAATATTACCTTTATCGTTGGATTAATACGGAATACTCTCACGTACGATGCAGCTGCAGCTGGTGCTGCACATAGAAAACCCAAAATCCATATAAATGCAGTTGCAACTATGGTTACGCGTATAGCTCTACTTCCTCCACCTGAAATTTCATTGTATTCTAATACAATTTATATATATGTATGTACATATAAGTGTATAAACGTAATGATCATGTTGTTGTTGTTTGTAACAATGAAACTTGTTCGGCGAATGCTGGCACATTGGATCGTGTTTTATGTTTTGCATATATTGAAATCTTTGAAAGTTCAGACGTCTAATGGCATCTCAAAGCTCACGTGGAAGGTAACTTAAATTGAAAAAGTTCAAGAATATGTGCATGTATACGTATACTGTAAAGAAGAATGTACGCAAAAGTACACTAATTGGAATTTTCACTTTCATTGGAGAATATTTAAAAAATATACAACACTGTGTAAATTAAATCAACAGTTGGCAATAAATCAATTAAAATTAGATGTAAAAAAGAGTTTTGAATTGAATTTTTGTCGCCTGTCTCGACGTTTGAATATTGCCTGAAGACAAGCTATAGTTTTGTACGCGAAATTTTGAGTATTATTTCAAAAACCCGTTAAAATATCAATGAGCATTTTTTTTACGTCGGTTTATCACTTTTGAATTTCTCGAGAAGAAAGTTGTAATTGTACGAGTAAAAAGTTTCAGACAAAAAATAAATAAATCGAGAAGCACCGAAGAATAAAAATACATCATTAGGCGCTGTAAAATATATACATCCAAGGTTTGAACTTTCAATGTACATATGTACATATTTTGATATTGATGTTCACGTTCCGCTAATTTGCACAGTCAATTCGCATTTATATGTACGCTTCACAGTCTACATTTTGATATTGCGCTATTCACTTATTTGAAACTTTTGCTTTGGTACGTTTAGTTGTATTATATAGTAATCCATTGAATTGATAGCACAAAGCTTTCAGTTTTAAAAGCAATTAACCAAAATTTCTCGAACCGTTGGCGTGCCATCTTTTCAACGGATTGACAATGGCGAAAAATCTGTCTGCTGAAAGTGCTGTAAGGGTGAATACAGACACCCCCATGGACACGTCCTTTACAGACTCTGAAAGTCGACAAAGTGGTTCACCCCATGGCCAAGATTCAACGGTGTAAACTGTCGATGTAAAAGGAAGACTCGTTGTTATTATCAGCAAATCGGCTAATGCGAGTGACAGTATATATCTGAAAATAAAATAAAAATTGTTAAATATTGAATTGCAGGACAACAATAGCGCGACCTATAGAGTTAGGTTTAAAGATAATCATATTGTAGAGATAGTTGATAGTTATTTATAACTAGGACAATTGGTGAACATGACTGGATGTAAAAAAGAAGAAATAAAACTATGCTTTTAAAAGAAGGCATATCACCAATGCGTACTGCTAGTTATGACGTATTGATGTTAAACTTCGACGCTAAATTCAAGAATACTACGTAAGATCCACTGCACACAGAGAATCGTGGAATGATGTATGCTTGGTATAACAAGAAGAGATCGTAAGAGGAATACATGGGTAAGAAGTATGACCAAAGATATAGCAGAACGTGAGAACAAGTTGGAGTTCAACGTGGAACAAGTCTGTCCAACTTAAGAAGTTTCTGAACGTTCTGGATGAAGTGATTTTGGAAGAATTAACCTAGTTTTTAAATCCAACATTCCGCTATGCTTAAAAAATAAGGCATACGACCAATGCGTACTGCCGGTTATGACGTTACGCAAGTTCCAGTGCACACAGAGAGGAGCAAGGAAAGATGTGTGCTCGGTATAACGAGAAGAGATCGTAAGAGGAATACATGGGTAAGAAGCATGACCAAAGTGGCAGATATAGCAGAACGTGGACATATAGCGAGAAGAATGGATGGCAGATGGACGTGAGAAATACTGAAATGGTATCCGAGAGGATGTGAAAGAAAGCAAGGTAGAGTGGAAGAAGGGCTAATCAATTGGATGCAGATTGCTCAAGACAGACAAGAATGGAAGAGGATTAGAGAGGCCTTCATTAAAATAAATAAACACATCGAAATATTTCCATACGTTTAAAGTAAATGTATAAAACATTCACTCAAAAACAACTTTTCAAAAATACTAACTTTTTTTTCACACGATCCGCTTCATCTGCCACTTTGGTCATGCTTCTTACCCATGTATTCCTCTTACGATCTCTTCTTGTCATACCATGCATACATCTTTCCATGATTATCTGTGTGCAGTGGATCTTACGTAGCATTCACTTTTCACAACCATACGGGAAATATCATTCAAATTACAAAATTCAGAACATTGTAATGAAAGTTAAATACATAATCCTCTTGAGATAATTAAAATGAATCAAAACATCAAAATATCTCCATACGTTTAAAGTAAATGTATAATATGTAAATGTATAAACAGCAAGTTTCACAAAAATTCACCCAAAAACAACTTTTCAAAAAGACGAACAGTGCTACATATTTATCGGTTAAAAAAATAGTCACCATATGAAAATTGAACAGTCTAGCAATATTTCAATCAAATAATATGCCATGATAATATACAATAAAATAGTCATTTTAATTGAAATCCAAAATGTATGTTCGTGAAATGATCTCAATATTATTTATGATGTTTCATGGTTTAAAATTTACTCTCGTAACAATAACATTAATAGTCCGACCTGTTTACTTTGTTCGTCTCTAATGTGTATTTAAGTTACATCGATATTTGAAAGTCTACTTGAAGAGGGTGAGATTAACGTCAAATTGATGACTTATTTCATAAAATAACACTGGCCTTTCATTTTTAATCGGATTTGACAATAATAAACAATTTGATGAAATTTTGAGAGAAATGTAAACCAAATAAAATTTAGGTATATTTTTCAAGAAAATAATGTAATATTCCAACTCGTACATGGTCTATTTAATGAAGAAAATATTTCAAAGAAGCCGCTGAAATTTTTGTTTCACTGTGTAGTTAATTTACTGTTGCAACGAGTTATGGAGAGCTTTTGGTATGTAAGTACGAATTAAAAAGGATTGTGTCTCTATGGAACATGTTTCAAAAGCATTTTGCGGTTTTATATTCTTGACCTTTTAGTAGATTTCACTAGTTGGGTTCAAGTATAAAATATTGATCGTTCATCGTCTATGTTTAAAAAAAAACGTCTGACAAATCCTTTAAATGTGGATTAATTGGATTTTAATTTTAGCTCAATCGTAACCCGATGAGTTGTTGAGATGAATAAATAAATAAAAAGTGGGATTTTATTGTAAAGTTTAAAAAAAATTGACTTACATGTTAGGTATGTTCCTCATTGCTCTGTGCCTGATGAAAACTATAACCAGTGTTCCATTTCCGAGTACGCCTATCACGAATATAATCGCAAATATGACCGGAACTATGTACGTTTCCGGTCTCTCAGAATAAGGAGTGTAATCTAAGGGGTTCAAATTACTATTTTCAGTAAAATTGTGAAGAAGATCTGAAGAATTCGAATAATGCAGCGATGACGAGTTTGTGCTAATGTATCGATTTTCGGTTATATTGTGCACGATATCTTCTTCTACCATTTTCATTTTGACGTGTTTTTTTTTTTTGTTCAATTTAACTTATTCGAATTTGTACACATCTGAAAAGAAATGTTGAATGGGTTATTTTTCTCTTAGATTACAATTGTTACAATGTCTAATGTGAATACATTTCGGAGTATCGTTGACATGTCTAGACGTATCTATGTATGTATGTATTCATCGAATAAGGTATTCGATTATTCACAATTGAATTTAGCGGCGATTGATCAAAAGAAACATGATTGATAAGTCAAAATAAAAATATTCGAATACTGCGCAATATGATTAAACATAAACATCTCTTGTAACTATGTATGTATAATTGTACATGAAAGCTAATAAAGCCGGTGTTGTTTTCAAAAAAACGAAATGGCAATAAATATGAACGCATTTTAAAGTGCATTTCATCTTATTTCTAATGTTATGATTGTTTTTTGTCAAACGGAATATTAACGTAATAATAAATGAACTTTAAAATACTTGTTGTTTTAATACCGTAGCATTTTTAGTTTCGGAGATATAAGTATTTGTAAACAACTGTGTAAATTCGATGTGAATATAAATTTTACTTTGCCACATAATAATTGTCACACAAGTCTTTGAAAATCTTAATTTTAAAAAGTGTCCAAGTAAATTTCCCTATTTATAATAGACTCGTCACTTTAACACAGTGTTTACATTATGTTTACATACTTTTACGCTTTACAGCGAAACGAACCCGTTTTCTTTGTAGTCAATGAATGTCGTTACATCATTGAATTTTGTACAAAAGAGAAATCACACGTCACAAGCTTGTTAAATTTCATCGAAAAATATCTTCAATAACATCTGAAAACGTTTCGTTTATAATACAGGCGAATTATAGCTGAAAGTATTTATAATTGTCACAAAAAAACAAAAGTACAAACTTGTCGAATATTTATTTACAGTATGAACGTAATTAAATTACTTTATTACAAATTAGTTTGAGTCGAATTTAGCATGCTTGAATTTTGAAAATAAACCGGTTCAAGATCATTTTGACGAATAAATTGAGAAATTAAAAAGTTTCCAAGTATAAGTTTGAATGGGAATTTGTTCTATATATTACAGTTAAAGTGTTAAATCTCGTCAATGTATATATGTATGTATGAATATACTCGCTAGTCAATGTATTCATTAGCTAAAAGTTCAAGTTAAAGCTCACAACATTACATTCCACATTTACTTAAACTTGACAATTTTTGAATTAACCAGTGTGTATAAACTCACAGACAAGCGTTAGTAAAACATCATTCATTTTATGGAATACTTAGTAATTACTTGGAATTATTATTATGGCAAAAATATGTGTGATTCAATCATTTATAGTAGAGGTTATCAACGGTCAATCTCTCCCGGGGTCTTGTTCGTAAGATTAAACTTTTTTTTTTTAATTTTTTATTTTAGTTTATTTAGTGAATCTTTATTTTATAAAATACAAATGACTAAAAAAAAACCATTTATTTCAGCACGGTATACTTGAGTGGCATTTCGAATTGCATACACAGTCTTCAATGTATGTATGTACATACCTTCAATTGTTGAATATGTTGAACTGTTGAACAGATACAGGGCGATAATAAAATAAGCCACTGGACATGAACGCTAATTAAGTTGAAAATTTTGAGGTTATGTCAGTTAAACAAGACTAATGCATGATTGCGCACAAGATACTGAAGATCTGTTTATAATTGACTAGTAAATATGTCTATTCATTATCCCGTGTATACTGTAGCTGGCTAAACTAGACAATGTATATATGTACATATATATTAACTGTAACATATATGTATTAGAACAGGGATTCCCAACCCCGTGTCCGCGGGCACCATGGCGCCCGCTGACCGATTTGTGTGCGCCTGCCACTATTCGACCACGAAAGAATTTTTTAAATTTGGAGTTGCAGGGAAAAGACAAACATGTAGCTAAAATTATAGGCTCTGTAAACTCATTTAAAGTCAAACTGTTTTTGTGGATATCACATCTGCAGATGAAGTCTCTCGTGCATTTCCCAAATATGAAGAAAATGGCAGGTAACAGTGAATTCAAAGTGTCATTATTTGTTAAGCACCTTCAAGTGCTTCAAGAAGAGTTTGAAAAGAGATTTCAGCAGTTTACTACCATCGAGCCAATGGTCTCCATTTTTATCAATTCTTTTACTTGCCAAATAAATATAATGGAAATAGCTGCATACATTGCAGAGCTTGTTCAAGTGAAGGCAGAAGAACTGCAGCTAGAAATTTTGGACCTTCAGAATGATATTATGCTAAAATCCTAAATATCAGATAAGGACTTCTGGAATACAGTGGACAGAAAAAGTTTTTTCATTCTTAAAAAAAAAGCGGCATTATTTTTTTGTGTATTATTTATTACCTACATATGTATGTATGTTCAACTATAAATTTGCTTTGAAAAAATAGGTGGTGCCCGCCGCCCTACCAATATTTTAAAATGTGCTCTAGGGTACAAAAAAGTTGGAAACCCCTGTATTAGAAGATTTATTCAAAATAATCGATTTAATTCAGAGAGAACTTAGGGGGTGTTGTTTTCCTTTTAAATGCTTTCAGTGATAAGATCTAAAAAGATTTCAACATTATTTTTAATATAAAATAATCATTGGGAAGCATTCAAAATGATAAAAGTTTAAGGGTTGTGGCTTTGCAATGTTTTAAGATGAATCTCACAGCGGATGAGTGGCAATTGTCAGATTTTTTTCCGATTTATGTACCGTGAAAATCTCCACAGTGAACCAGAAACTGAATCAGAACGACGGAAAATTGTACTGAGTGGTTTAAAACATTTCTTTTCAACCATAGATAATTCACTGGTGACTTTACAAACAATTAAACACAGCCAAAATGAGTGATAAATCAAAACTGTACATATGTACATACATATTTGAAATTATTTGAATGTCGTCTTTTGAAAGTGACAAGGCTTTGATATACATACATATTTCCCCATGCTTGCAAGTGACACATTTCGTCATACCAAAAAAAATTTCATGGTAAAAATTTCATTAAAATCGGTCAAACGGACGTGACAGTTTACCCACATATCACATTTAATTCTTCTTTGACTTTTTATGTATTATTATATAATTAAACGACTTCTCTTGAAGTGTCGATGCGAATAGTTTCCATAAAGCGGGTTAGTTTACTCGCTACGATCTCGCTAGTTTATTGACCGGCACGTGGAGCTGGTAGCGAGTAGCTAGTAAACCTATTGCACGTGTAAGTTTACTCAAACTGTCAATAAAGTGACGTCACACGAGCCAGCTAGTGCGAGTGAAGTTCAAACATTCGAACTTCACTCGCGCGGCCGAAAAAGCCTTGCTAGTTTACTAACTTCGCCTATTACACGCTGCTATTTATGTATGTACATACCAGCGACCAGCAAACCAGCGAGATTGTAAACTATCCCTGTGTAATACCCCCATAAGATGTGTCTAAATAAGGATTGATTTAGCATGTAGATGATGGTGTACATTTTGTGGCACCGTCTCATCAAAGTTTGATAAATATTGAAAAATTCAAACATGAGTTGACCGATTTGAATTTAGTAATATTCCCAATAATTAATTGCCAATGGTTACATTTAAGATCTTTCGACATACGGGAATTGATACCTAGAACATCGCTCAAGAGACCAACGGTCTAACCACTGAGCTGTCACCTGCCTTTATGTATAATATATGTAATAGTATACGAAGGCAAAAAGGTCTACTTAAGCATGTCATCATGTGAAGAAGAAGCGTCAAATGTATTTACATGTACTTGAATGTGCGAGAAGCTCGTTCAAACAATATTCGATTAAAGTCAAATTCAATGGGCCAGATTGGATTCCATCAAAATAATTAGAAATTGAGTGGGTACATACTACTACATACATACATAAAATAGGGCAAACATACAATGTGGGTTTGAAGTGAATCGAGAATCAAATAAGCCAAGCAAAATACTTTGAAAATTGACACAAGGTGATTTTAATATCATATATCGAAGTTATAAATAATTTTCAATAGCATAAAGTTTACTCTCACCTTAGAAACGATTCGCGCAATTACTTTGTCAGGGAAATTACATAAATTCAGTATTATTTATGTGATTTCGAGAGCGCGAAAAATCTATTTGTTAAGGCTTTGTCTTCTTCGTAACGATTTTCCGCTTTTATCGAGACGTTTTAAACGATTTCGGAACACTTTAGTGTAAATACTGAAAAGCATCTACCTATATATGTACATATAAAGTGAGATAATTTTTTTAAATATCTGATATGTAAATAATATTTTTTGTTAAACGAAAAAATAATTATAATACACTTTCAATCGCGAGATGGCAAAGGTTTTTTTTCTCGGAAAAAGTTCAAATTGGACAAATTATGTTTCTCGATTAAATATCCGTGCACACGAAAGCTTTGAGCTCCACGCACGTAATCGAATCATTTCGCAACAATAATCATATTAGCATATGAGAAAATTAGTACATAATTTGAACGTCATTCTGAATTTGATTCGTTAAACTTTTTTTGGGAAAATTCTTTTGTACGGTGTATTTTAAAAAAAAAATATAAGTTTTATACGCGTATTATTGTTTTACGATCTATTACATATTGTACTTTAGTTTGTTGAAGAAAATTCAATAAAATTCATGATAGAGTAGTTTTCTCCGCGTGTCTCATATATACGAAAAACGTTGAATATGAATTTCTCATATGAAAATTGAACTTTCTCCACTTTTTTCATACGGATTGAAATAATAAAAAATCAAGTTTATTCTTGAGATTCTAATGAAATATTTTTCATTTCAAAT